>CM024242.1:93756140-93816849 GCA_013421045.1 Propylea japonica
TTATTTGTTTTAAGATTAAAATAAATTAGAGTTTTGGAAATTGTTGAGTGTTCGCCTTCTATCTCTGAATTGAACTTGACAGCTCGCCGATCAACCAACCGTTTCGTTAAGGAAGAATTCGAATGGGCCGGAACCAACGGAGGTCGGACGTCATCGTTAATGTACCGACCGTCAACCATGAACCAACCACAAAAGCCATTCGAAATCGCTTTAAGTAGTTATACAGATGTGGAAGAAACGGATGGAAACACAGTAGTTCCAGTGTTAAATTCAAGCAGGCTCGGAGTCCAGTGGAACAGTGAAACAATCGAAACCTCAGAGCGATGCGATATCGAATAAGCAGCTGGTCTGATGGAATGGCATTCCGAAAGCTCTGATGAGGTAAGATCGGAGCATTGATTACAGCAAACGCTGGTATTTTCGGTGTTATCAGAGTTTTCAGAATGCCATTCCAACAGACCAGCCGCTCATTCAATATCGCATCGCTCTGAGGTTTCGATTCTTTCACTGTTCCACTGGAGTCCGAGCATGCTAGAATTTAACACTGGAACTCCTGTGTTTCCATCCGTTTCTTCCACATCTGTATGTTCCATATAATGAGATTGTACATATCTACTTTCACAAATTGAATAAGCAGCAGCCATTTTCATCTTCGTTATATTGTGGTAACGATGCCGTGAACTCTGACATGGGCAGTTTAGGCTTTTGTTCTGATTTTACAATTTCCAGTTTAGTTTTATGGTTCTTCAACCTTAGATATTCTACTTGCAAAGCAAGCTTTTCTTGTTTTCTCTGAGCAATTTTTTCCGAATCGGAATTATTTGCTTCATCTCGCTTTCTTTTTCCTGTATAAAAATGCATTTTTCAATTATTATTCCTATTATTTTGCTTTGAAAAATTACCATTGCATTGCTTTGGAATAGATGGGGTTTCGTGTGCACTGATTGGTCCACTTTTATTGGCAATATCTTCAGCATTATTATTCTCTACGACATTTTCACGGCTCCGCATATTACAGGAGAGTCTTTTTCCCAATTATTTCCAGTACAATTTTATCCGCTTCCGTTAGATTCCCTAGTTTTCTCCGCATTATCAATTTTAATCTATAAATATGTACCATAAGTTGATAACAATAATGCTTGCAAGTTCCACTTTTACTCACCATCGCAGTTTTCTCCTCCAATTCTGCCATATAGTATCCCTCACATAAGTCCAATCTTTATCTGCTGGTACTAAAAAAATACTTTGAGCCAAATTGGTCAGTTATTTCCTTTTTTCTACTTCACCTTGCTTTCTCTCGTTTATCCGAGACAGCTCCGAGAACAATGTGTCTATTTTCTTTTATATTAATTTAAAATTGAATTTTACGTTCGAAACAAATTGTTTTGAAGACATATTGCAAACAGAAAAGCCTCAATACTATACTTATATTGAGAAGTCATGTCATATAGTAGGAACGAGACTTAAAAAAAACAACGAAATGGAAAAAATGCAACAGATAGACGAACAGAACGAACAAATCAAAGCAATGAACACAAAAATAACAGGCATACAAAAACTACTAAAGAAAATGAGCGTCACAAAACCGGAGACGAAGACAGACGAAACGGAAAGAAACTACAAAAAGGCAGTTACTTATGTGCAAACAAATAAATGAAAAAACACAGAAAGGAACACGCCAAGCACTTCAACAATAACTAAACAAGATAAAACAACTAACATAGAATACGACAGCGACAGTGACTGGCAAATACAAGGACGAAAACGTAAAACGAGGACATACTCACAAATGACAGCACATGAAAACACAGACAAAATCGAAAAAAACGGATGGAAAACACCAGAACAACAGAGGACACACACAAACGATTGTTGGCATAAAAAACATAAAAGACCACAAAGAAGTAATGAAAATACTGTAGGAAACGACGAAAGACTGCCTACAAAAAGACAGGGTTAGGAATTTAATACAAAAAAAGATGAAAAAATTATTCTCCATTGTACAGACAAGACATACGAAAAAATAAACCACGGCTCCCGGCCGGCCAGCAACACGAGCGCGGGACTAGGTGCTGGGCGCTAAACCTCCACGGTCGACAGCGTATCCTCTCCCGGTCGCGCTACAGCAAGCGTTGGTGAATTATTTGAAATAAGCAATGGGTGTTCGAAGAATATAGAAAAAAAATGAAAATATCGTGAGAATATTAGTCGTATTATTATTATTCGAGTTTATTCGTATCGGTATGAAATGAAAAGCTATGTTACTTCTGAAACACCGAATGTTCATAATTTTTTCTGTAGTTCGCGGCCAAGAATATTAATATGTGAAGTGGATGCATTTTTTGAATACATATTCAGATGATATTTTTCGTTTCGTACCAACAGCTCTTAAGGTCCAGCACCATAGTCCGAATTTTGTTGGTGATCTCCAAACGTGTTCTTATTATTTTTGTTATGACGAAACATGTTGACTAAAGAATAAGGTGTGTCAAATGAATGGGTTGACTAAAGGCCAGAACCACGTTCCAATTTGAGGAGTTGTGTGGAATACATAGCCTGATGGAAGAACAATTTATACTTTATTTTTGGTTCGATTCCTAGAACCCTAAAGGGCCAGCACCACGCCTCCATAGAAGGGCTGGTCACTCAAGTTTATTTTTATTTTTTCTTGATGTTGAAAAAAAGCCGGCTAAAGACTTTTAAGCGTAAAGTAGATAGGCTAATGAGTGACTAAACATATGTATTTTTTTGGTTCAATTTCAATCAACTTAAAGGGCCAGCACCACGCTTCGAATAGAAGAGCTGGACTCTCAAGATGTTTTTTATTTTTCTTCTTGATGTTCCAAAAGCTGGCCAAGAGCTTTAATCACTGAAATAGATAGGCTTATGGATAGACTATTCATATGTATTTTTGGTTTAATTAAAATAACCTTCAAGGGCCAGCATCACGCTTCGAATGGAAGAGCTGGACTGTCAAGATGTTTTTTATTTATTTTCTTGATGTTCCAAGAACCGGCCAAAAACTTTCATAACTGAAATGAATAGGCTGATGGATGGACTATTCACATGTTTTTGTGTTAAATTTCAATAACCCTAAATGGCCATCACCACGCGTCGAATGGAAGAGCTGGACTCTCAAGATGTTATTTATTTTTGTTCTTGATGTTCCAAAAGCCGGCCAAAAACTTTGATAACTGAAATAGATAGGCTGATGGATGGACTGTTCATATGTATTTTTTCGTTAAATTTCAATAACCCTAAAGGGTCAGCACCACGCTTCGAATGGAAGATCTGGACTCTCAAGATGTTATTTATTTTTGTTCCTGATGCTCCAAGAGCCAGCCAAAAACTTTGATAACTGAAAACGATAGGCTGATGGATGGAATATTCATGTGTATTTTTGTGTTAAATTCCAATAACCCAAAAGGGCCAGCAACGCGCTTTGAATAGAAGAGCTGGACTTTCAAGATGTTTTTATATTTTTCCTTGATGTTCCAAATGCCGGCCAAAAACCCTGATAACTGAAATAGAAAGACTGATGGATGAACTATTTATATGATTTTTTCGATCGAATAATCGGTTCTGAAGTTATGGACGAAAGCATATAAACTTCAAAAAGTCAACGAATCAGAAACCTCCTCACAAAATATGCCAATTTACGAACTCTTCAGGATATTGACGCCCCTTCAAATTTCAATGTTCAATGTCGTGTTTTTTTTGAGAGGTATCGTGTCTGCAGATGGCCGGTCGAAACGGATTATTCATCAGGGAATTAACTTTAGTCGTTTGGCAGTATTGTTAGCTCATAATTCCAAAATTACAGACATTGGAGCAGATCTATATCATGATTTTCGCTCTTGTGAACCATAGAACAAATGCGTATAGAAGATCCAGAAAATCAGAATTTTTTTGTCGTTTCGAAAAAATTACGTGAAATTTGTCAAGATACCTCACGGGAGGTATCGTGTTTACGGTCGGTCGGTCTTACAGAATCGTTTTTGATAACAGATTTTACATCAATTAGTCCAACCTAATTATTTGAGACTTCTTTTCCCCAAAATTTGGAAATGAAATTTGAGCAATTGCAACAATTACATTCATGCTCCACAGGAAAAATCACGAACATGTGGAGCAATAACAAAAAATAAAAAACACACCTAGATAGTCCAGTCTCTCTTCTATTCGAAGCGTAATGCTAGCCCTTTATGGTTCTAGGAATTGAACAGAAAATAAATTATGAATAGTCCATGCACTAGTCTATCAATTTTACTTATCGAAATTTTTGGCCGCCTTTTTTTAGCATAAAAAAATAAAAAACACCTTGAGTGACCAGCTCTTCCATTCGAGAGGTGCTGGCGCTTTAGGGTTATTGAAATTTAACCAAAAAAAAAACAAATGAATAGTCCGTCCATCAGCTTATCTATTTCAGTTATCAAAGTTTCTGGCCGGCTTTTGGAACATCAAGAACAAAAATGAAAAACATCTTGAGAGTCCAGCTCTTCCATTCGAAGCGTGGTACTGACCCTTTAGGGTTATTGAAATTTAACCAAAAAATACATATGAATAGTCCACCCATCAGCCTATCTATTTCAGTTATCAAAGTTTTTGGCTGTCTTTCGGAACATTAAGAAGAAAAATAAAAAATATCTTGAGAGTCCAGCTCTTCAATTCGAAGCGTGGTGCTGGCCCTTTATGGTTACTGAAATTAAACCTAGAAAATACATATAAATATCCATCCATCAGCTTATCTATTTCAGTTATCAAAGTTTTCGGCCGGCTCTTAGAACATCAGGAAAAAAATAATAAACATCTTGAGAGTGCAGCTCTTCTATTCGAAGCTTGGTGTTGGCCCTTTAGGGTTATTGAAATTTAACACAAAAATACATATGAATAGTCCATATATCAGCCTATCTATTTCAGTTATCAGAGTTTTTCGCCGGCTTATGGAACATTAAGAAAATAAATAAAAAACATCTTGAGAGTCCAGCTCTTCTATTCGAAGCGTGGTGCTGGCCCTTTAGGGTTATTGAAATTTAACGAAAAAATGCATATGAGCAGTCCATTCATCAGCCTATCTATTTCAGTTGTCAAAGTTTTTGGTCAACTTTTGGAACACCAAGAACAAAAATAAAAAACATCTTGAGAGTCTAGCTCTTTCATTCGAAGCGTGGGGCTGGCCCTTTAGGGTTATTGAAATTCAACCAAAAATACATATGAATAGTTCAGCCATCAGCCTATGTATTTCAGTTATCAAAGTTTTTGGCCGGCTTTTGGAACATCAAGAACAAAAATAAAAAACATCTTGAGAGTCCAGCTCTTCCATTCGAAGCGTGGTGCTGGCCCTTTATGGTTATTAGAATCAAACCAAAAAAAACGTATAAATAGTCCATCCGTCAGCCTTTCTATTTCAGTTACCAAAGTTTTTGGCCGGCTCTTAGAACATCAAGAAAAAAAATAATAAACATCTTGAGAGTGCAGCTCTTCTAATCGAAGCGTGGTGCTGGCCCTTTAGGGTTATTGAAATTTACCACAAAAATACATGTGGATAGTCCATCCATCAGCCTGTCTATTGCAGTTATCAAAGTTTTTGGCCGGCACTTGCAACATCAAGAAAATAAATAAAAAACATCTTGACAGTCCAGCTCTTCTATTCGAAGCGTGGTGCTGGCCCTTGAAGGTTATTTTAATGAAACCAAAAAAATACATTTGAATAGTCTATCCATAAGCCTATCTATTTCAGTGATCAAAGTTCTTGGCCGGCTTTTGGAACATCAAGAAGAAAAATAAAAAATATCTTGAGAGTCCAACTCTTCTATTCGAAGCGTGGTGCTGGCCCTTTAGATTGTTTGAAATTAAACCAAAAAAATACACATAAATAGCCCATCTATTTCAAGCTAAAAAGTCTTCAGCCGGCTTCTTTCAACATCAAGAAAAAAATAAAAATAACCTCGAATGACCAGCCAGTGCTATAATAGAATTCATTTATTCGATTGATCCCTATATCCATATTGAAAAATATTACAGTGGCGACGAGAAATTCGAACCCCTCTAAAACAAACTCCGAGATGAGTTTAATCACAGACAAATACGTGAATTCAATAGTGACACGTGTGATTGGATTATCTACAAACGTAGATTAGTCAATTATTTTCTGGTAAATAAAATCGCTGATGTGGGAAAGAAACGAGCAATCTTGCTGAACGCTCTCAGCAAAAACGACTACAAACTGATTTTTAACTTATGTATGCCCGTACCACTCGAAAAAAAGTCGTATATGGAGTTGGATATTCTGTTGGACGAATTTTTCGAGGTTCCAGAAACTTTTTTGGTGGCAAGAGATAAATTTTTTGCTGCTTTTATGGAAGCTAATGAAAGTGCAAATGAATGGGAAGCTAGGGTCAGAAGTTTGGCACTGAACTGTCAATTTAGCGGAACAGATATCGACATGTGTCCGAGGAAACAAACGAAATCTAATGCTAAAAATTTTCACTCTCAGAATTTCATTCAGAATAAGGATATATTCTCAGTAAAAAATGATCTTTCAGGTGAAAGTGAATGGAATTCTTCATAGTTTTCTATTGGACACAGGTGCTGGCATTCATGCTATTTCTGAAAATTATTATAAGGCAAATTTTTCAGATTTCAAATTGATTCCTTCTGACGATTAATTTAATGTTTATAATGGACAAAATATTTCGACTTTAGTGCAGTCTTTGCAAGCGCCCAGCACCTAGTATCTCGCGCGTGTTGCTAGCCGGCCGGGAGCCAAGATCACCGGGGTCATTAAGAACACATAAGACATATCAATAAAAACGGACCAACAAAGGAAACCAACAATTGACAGGAATGACGAAAGGATACACGGACGGGGAACTCATAGGACAAATACCCTACGAAACCGAGGACATAGACGGAAACATCCTATTGATGAAAACAACTAAAATACTGATACGTAGGACGTGCAGAAACGAAAACAAGGAGAATATTACAATGCAGACAGACACACAAATAGCAAAACAACTTCTGAGAAAAAGGACGATGTACATAGACCTGCAGCGACTTAGGGTAGAGAAAGAAGTAAGTGTGGCCCTGTGCTACAATTGCCACAAATATGGACATGTGGTAAAATACTGCGATGCAAAGAGTATCTGTCACGAATGCGGAGGGCCACATGAAGGTAAAACGTACCAGGACACACTCTTGGACTACCCTAACTGCAAAATCGACGAAACGAAACGTGAAAACAGACAACACACAGCAAGAGACGAAAAAGTACAAGTTAACCAAAGAAAGGAAAAACAAGCCAGATATACGGTCGACTATTGAACTTGAAAATAATACAGATAAACCTAGATGAAGGAAGGTAAGCTACAACACTACTATACAAGAAACTGAAAGACGACGACATAAACAAAGCAATAATACAAGAACCATACGTGAAACACATATAAACCAAGATTACGTAGTACACGAACACGATGAGAAAATAAAAACACAAATACTGACAAAAAAACAATCTTGAACATATTCACAAGACGTGACCTAACTGAGAAATTACACGACAATAGAAATAATGAATAGAACTGACAATACGGACATTGATGATCACATCTTTTACGACGAACCAGGAGGCAACGAGAACAAAAGACTGACGGAATTTACACAAAAACTGACATGAAAAAACAAAACACACCTCGTAGCAGAAGACATAAACACACACCACATAATACTGAGAGGCAACAACACGGACCCAATAAGGACCAAACTACTCGACTGGGCAGCGACACACACGTACGAAATTCAGAACGACTCCACACAGACACTAACTTTCTAAAACACAAAAGGCGGTAGCAGCTATATAGACGTGACGTCAACTGAAGGACTGAATGTAAGAAACTGAACAGTACAAGATGAAGAAACATTAAGCTTTCACAAATACATTACGTACCACACAGACACAAACACGACAAAAAATATAAAGAAACACAGGATTTACGATTTTGATAACACTGACTGGAACAAATTCAAGACAAAACTGAAAGAACAAACGGACAAAGGAATATGGATATTGGACAATAAACAACGAAGAGGGCTTGGAATAGCGGGCAGCAAATATTCAAGAAATATGCACGAGGAAATGCAAGAGACATATAAACACGAAACCGAAGACAGATGAAGCGGACTGGTGGAGAGATTGTTACGTGTGAATTTCGGTAGAAATTAAATTTTTAAATTTAGCGCCATATGACCGTTAAAATATATCAGAGCTCGAACGAAATCGTGGTTACCCATGTGTCACATATGTGTTTCTGCCGATTCTCCTTCAATATTATTCATTTTCGTTTCATGATTTAATGTCAAGTGAGCTCGAGAAAAAGTTAATTGTTGGTTGTTTTTGAAACCTACCATTTTGGGATTGGATAACTTGTCTCGATTATTTCAAGGTTTTTGAAATCTCTGTATAGAGGATTGAATTGAAGTCACTTTTAATAAACCCCAATAATAACCAGGGTGAGTTTAAATTATTGATATTGGTGAAGGAGGCTCGACAGGACATATTTGTTGTTGCAGGGTTTTTTTGTTCATGCTTAGTTGCATGTACTCGCTTATATTCAATTGGATGAATTGGATGCTGGATGGATTTATTGCGTTATCTGTATGCTGATCAAGTCCACTCCAAGAATGTATAAAAAGACATTTTGTGAGTACTTACCTACCTACTATTGGTTAGTAGGATATATATGTATGTAATCTGTTTGCCAATTTTGACTAGTATAGAATTTAGTTAATAATAACACTGTTAGAAAGGATAAAAAAAGTAATATATAATATTCATGTAAAAAGTTGAGTATATTTGAGGTTCAGGTATATAATATAATAAATTGATTGGAAATTTAGATACATAGCAAAATTGAGTTTAACTTCATATTTTTTTTTACCCTCCTGCCTCCACGAAAATTATTAGGTACACTGTTGGTTTCGTTGATAAAGTCCAGTTATTTGGTAATTCGGTATAAAGGTGACTAGGCAATAAATTACCTGGCGCCCTAAGTAAAATTTCTTGCATATTTCGAAGAGAAAAGAACCACATTTATTTTTTGTTTGTTTGTCTGAGCTAGCTGGTCACTTTTTTGTCACGGGATTCTTGTTAATGAGGCTAACAATCTGCATAAATAAATCCGTTACAAGATGAACTACATACTCTCCGACAACGGCTGAGGAAATTTATAATAAGAATTTATAATTTATAACAACAGAAACCACAAAACACCAACATACAAAAAGAGGACGGATTGTACACAACCGACGAAAGAGACGAAAACTCATATCCGTTGGACAAATAGTTTCCCCAAGACAACAAGACGGAGGACACACCGGAAATGAATAAAATAATACATGGAAAACGTGAACATAACAAATCGGACAAACCAGCTATAATGAATACAGAAGAACAACCAGCCATAAAGAAAATGAGAGCATGAAAAGGCCCAGGACAAGACAGAATACCGAATGATGCACTTCCACACATATTTGACACAATATGCCCAATACTGACAGACATATAATTATGTAATGCCAACCCTTGATTCCTTTAACTAAGATAGTATTATTACAGCTTTTCTATTTCATATACCTATGTTATAACGTGCATAATTGCAAATCATCATTTTGCTGACTTATGATATGACAATATAATTATAAAAAGATTGTGAATGCCTCTCTCGGGGAGATTAAGTATCGAGGCATTGTAGGCTTTGCTTCACTTTATATAGTAGTTTTTTTTTAATGCGGTTTTTCTCCATAAAAACATAATTGGCGACGAGGTGATGAGATTGTGCCGGTCTTCGTGAAACGAGAACGGACTGTCAGTGTTAACTGTTAGGGTGCAACCAAGAACTAGGAGAGAAAATACCAGAAGCCCTGATCGACCGAGTAGCGCGTCGACTTCAAAGAAAAATGAAGAACTTCAGAGGTGAGCGTGAGCAAATCTTTTTCTTTTTTCCTTAGTCATTTTAACATGGCCTAAAGTTAAAACCACTTCCAATCCAATTATTTTTCCCGTAAAGTTTTGAGAGTGAAACCTGTATAAGTTTTTCCTAGGTTTCTTACCAAAAACCGATCAAATAATTCAATTTATTATTAATTTTCTTTGATCATACACAATTGATCCAACTATAGATAATTTAATCGATAATTTATCGAAACTTAATTTTAAATATGGCAATAATCACTACAATAATACTTTTGAGAAAATGAAGCTGATTAGCCTTTTCGCGCAATCAATAGTTCAATTTGACGGAAACCCAGCAAATTTAACAAGATTTCTAAACCATTGTGAAAGATTTTCTAATGAATTCAAATCAAATTATGCATTACTAAATGAAGCAATAGTCGATATTATTAAAAGTAGATTAATAGGTACAGCCAGTGAAATAGTGAGCAGCAATGAACCCATCACTTCTAGTTGGACAGGTTTAAAAAAGTTCCTCAAATTGAAATTTGAAGAAAAAATTAGTTCAACTGTTTTATTTTGGGATCTTGAAAAAATGAAAATGACTAAGAATTCCTAGAAAAAATAGTTGATTTAAAAAACAAATATGATTATATGGTGGAGTTATCCGAATTGGGTATGGTTGAAAAAGAACAAGAAAAAATATTGCATCTAGTGTAGCCACTAGAGTTTTACTATACAACATTAATCCTAAATTAAGAACTGCAGGGAGAGGTCATGTTATAATGAATTACGATGACATGGTCAATTTTATTAGACAAGATTTTAACTATTACCAGCAACCTTTTCTACATTATCAAGCACAAGTTTCTCAAAAACTTAATAATTTTCCAAATTCAAACAAACTCCAAACGCAAAACCCAATGCAGTATCCAATACAAAGAAATTTTTCTGATCAATTTCAACCACATTTTAAACCACCACAAAATACCAATCAATTTCCTTCACAACCTATCCAATTTACACAACGCGCAGTTACTCATCATTTCCCTACCAGTCAACAAGTTTTCGGACCTAGTACTTTGAAGCGAGTAAATGTATTCAAACATAATCCAAATCAAAGAATTTTGACACCACCGGAAAAAATGTCTATACAGACCCAAAATTATCCTCGTAAACGAATCCACCTCCTAATTTAGCATTTAAAGAATTGACTAATATTGAACCAGAGTGTGAGCCAATCAATGTAGAATACAACGAGTCACAAAATTATCTTGAAATTAATGAAAATTTGAATGACATATCAAAACATTTGAAACAAAATGGACAAAAAAATATTCAACGCTTAGAGAAAACTAATGAAAAACGATCAGCAAAGGAAGACCACCCTTCAAACAAAAACCAGACCTATATAAAAAAACTTATAATACGAAAATTAGATCATCCAATCAAAAAATTGATGCCTGTGAAATAGATAAAAATCGAATCCAAGAGAAGAAAAACAAGCATATCTACCACAAAAAAAATCATGAAACAGAGAAAAAACTAGTTTCGAAATTTCGTTACAGTTCCAAAATGGAATACACTTTCATACTTCTCGAAATAATAACCTTCTCGATATTCCTTGAAATTATCCAAATCCAAAATAGCATACTATCCATTTCACTAGGTAAAGCCTACGCAACTCACCAAAACTTACAACTTTTATACCACATTGACCTAGCCAAAATCGAACAAATCATAATGCATTATCAAACTGAAATAAACAACTACAAAAACTCAAAACTGAATTTCGAACAAACTGCATATTATCGATATTCAAGACACTCTAACGAAATAAACCTGAATGCATTAGAATTTTAAATGAAAAAATACGAATCAAAAGAGGATTAATAAACTTAGGTGGAAAAACTTAAAAATTTCTATTCAGAACACTCGATTCCGATGACGAAGCTTTATATCGAAGTTATTTAAACAGTATCAAAAATAACGAACAGATATTATTTCGAAATCAAAAACAAATCGCAATCATAGTGAATGACTTGAAAAATAAGTATATCAGTAAATTCCAGAAAATGTTAGAAAATCTTAAATTGTTTCAGATAGTACCCGAACTGCATGAAGTCTAACAAATGCACCTTTTGATTTTTTAATTGAAGGGCATATAAAATATTTTAGACGAAATACAAACAGCTGTTAGCTTTGCGAGGTTACATTTATTGCACGAATCAATTTTACCATATTCCAAATTTCTAGAATTGATCAAAAATGAAAATATTTTACCAGTTCATCACCTCAAAGACTATTTTTAATTGTGTCACATGAAAGTTATATTCAAAAACAAAGTTTTATTATTTCAATTCCATTTTTTCAAAAGAAATATTATGACCTATACAAATTTTACTATCTCCCACAAAATAATGAATCCCTTCCATATACCAATCCTTATTTGCTCTCGCAAGAAGAAAAGCTGAAATGGTCCAACAAACACTGCCATCCAGTGGAAAACGACTACTCATGCGATCAAGAATCATTTGAAAAAATTCCTAAGTGCCTGAAAAATATCCTCACTAACCACACCGAAAATTACCAGAGAATACCAAAAAGTTCAACCCAGGACCTGAAGATCCTAGAAGATGGAAGCATTTTTTCAGTCCAAAATAAGAAAATAATCGACAAATGTCCATTACAAACGAAGCGTCATTTCTTTCCAACGATGGCCATTCTACGTACCAACTGTACCATCAGTAACAAAGAAAAGGAAATAGTTCCAACCACAAATATCAGCGAAGAGAGAATTGTCCTTCTACAAACACCACACAAGTCACCCCAGGAATACAGAGAAGAAGAACATCAACATCAACCAGAAGAAGACATCCCTGACATCGAATGGGACAAGTGGAATCTTCCTCAAACTACATTTAATTCACTTTTCTATTTGATAATTCTAATGATTATAACCGATTAATTCTAATGATTATAATAATTACTTTTCACTTCATTTTCAAGCTTGCTTCATCCAAACATAATTTATGTAAAAATAAAGCTACACCCATAGGTGATACATTTATTCAAAATGGGGAGAAATTATGTAATCCCAACCCTGGATTCTTCTAACTAAGATAGTATTATTATTACAGCTTTTTTACTTCATATACCTATGTTATAACGTGCATAATTGCAACTCATCATTTTGCTGACTTATGACAATATCATTATAAACAGATTGTGAATGTCGAGGAGATTAAGTATCGAGACATTGTACGCTTTGATTCACTTAATGAAATTTTTTTTTTAAATACGGTTTTTCTCCCTAAAAACATAATTATATATGTAAAGAAAAGTATGCGTTGCTCTTTTCTTTAAATATTTTATTTAGTTACCTGGAATGTCAGGACAGACAGTTATAAATTGTCAAAGAGAGAATTGTATTTAAATGGTGCTTGTTGAAAACTTGAATTAGAGGCTTTAAATGTTGTTTCCCTCTACATTTTAGGTACGTTGTATTGTATGTTTGGATATTGTTAATAAACCCCTCTACATTTTAGAGAAACGCATCTAAGTCTCAATCATTCAGATTTGAGTGAGAAAACTTATTAGGTATATATATAATAAAAGCTTGACATATGGACGTTTTCCCACGGTGTGGAGGACGGCAAAAGTAATATGGATTCTCAAAACACCCGACAGGGTGAGACCACTAAGCCTTCTTCCAGCTTAGGGAAAGTACTGGACAGAATTGCAAACAGAAGACTACAACACTGGCTGGAAAACAACGACCGAATTGATGATAGACAATACGGCTTCAGATAAGGACCATCGACAATTGACGGACAAACAACACCAACTCATAGTCACCCTTGACCTGCGGAATGCTTTCAACGGCGCCTGGACATCATACATAACAAGGGAAATGGAAACAGCCAAGGTGCCGAAAGCATGCTGCAGGTTATGTGAAGACTTTATGTGAAGACTTTCTGACGGACAGAACGATGACAAGCAGAGACGTGACACATAGGACAACAAGGGGATGCCCACAGGGATCTTGCCTTGGACCTACCCTATGGCTACTCGACATGCAGGGTTCAGAAAGATGGACTGGACAGACGAAGTATGGAGAACAGACAAAGCTAAAAGACTAGACATCGACATATAGTACACGGACCCACTAGTGACTTTCCTAGCGTTTGTAGACGACTAATGCATGTTTATAAAAGGAAACTCTGCGAACAAATTGAAAAAAAATGGACATATATATGGCAAGGCCTCAAGCGCTGAAAAAAAAGCTGAAACGAATACAACGAGGACATGACAGAGACGATGTTTATATACGGACAAAAAATCGTGAGGTCCCGACAGTTAGAATGAAAGAGAAGACAGTAAAGCACAGTATGACAATAAAATATCTAGGACTGATCATCGAGAGACAAATGAGGTACAGCATTTAAAAGTCACCAGACAAAAAATAAAGAAAATATCCATGATAATACTTGGGACAAAAAGAAGAAGATACGGACACAACAAAGACGTAATAAAACAGATAATAGAAAACGCAGGACGGGCATTACAAAGAAGACAGACGGACGCCACATAAGGCGTTTTCGGAAACTTACTCGGGGTTAATAACTCGATCCATGGGGTCACGTGACGGATCTACTCGGATCGCGGACCCGGGTTATGTATTTACGAACACAACAGGTTTAGGATTTGGAGTGACAGTCTTATCAATAACATAACCCAATAATTTATGAACTTATTTTTTTAATCCCAGTCTATTCTCGGATTATCTTTAACTTTGCTTGCATTTATTGGCTTCTGTTGAATATTTCTTATGATTTCTCGTGAGTCCTTCCGTGTTTAATGTTATTTTTGAGTACCTATGTTAAAGAAGTCGAGAATTTATTTTTTCAGTTCCAGTTTATTTACTGATTGTTTCTTGCTTTGCTTGGATTCATTGGCTTCTTTAAAATCCTTTTTTCAATTTCTGGTGTGCCCTCACATGCCCGATGTTATCTCAATCGGCTCAAGGAACCACACATTTCACAATGAGCCAAATTCTCTCCTCTTTCCATAATTTTCAGGAATAGAATAGATGAAATAACGAAGAAAGAAGTAAAAGACTTATTACTGCCTTTTTCAAATACAAAATTGAGCTGCAGTGCGCATGCGGTGATTTTAGATATGGAGATGATATCAGATTAAAATGGATTCAGGAGGCAAATCTAGGAGTTCATGGATTGGGAATCACTGGTTTAATGTGAACAGAATTGGAGAAGGCACTTGTTTATTAAGAAAAGAACACACGTTCCATTAATTATACATAGGATATTAAGGACTGATGTGGTCACTTTCACGAAATCAGGTGTGATTAGTTTATGAAACAACCATGTATGTCAGAGAAAAAACACTCAAGCGACTAGTGTTTCTCATTTCCAACATGAGTTAACATGCGGTTCGTCAGTCATGAGAAGAGAACTTTTCGGACCAGTTATACATACCGATAACTGTGATGCTGAAGAATACATCAGATTAATCCAAAGAAACTTGACAGACATATTCGATGAAATTCACCTGTCTAACAGATAAAATGTCTAGTTTCAAATGAATGGCTGTCCAGCACATATTAGTCGTAATGTTAAGATCTAGTTAATGAATATATTGCGATACAATGGACTTGAAGATACGGTCAGATGGCCACCGAAGAGCTTCGATCTTACGCCTTTGGATTGTTATATCTAGAATACTTTGAAGGAAAAATTATATTTAATTGGCTTTCATACTCGAAAGGATCTCATCAACAGAATGAAATTGTGTTGTGCAGAAATGCGCCAAAAAGGCTATGAACTTTTTAGAATTGTAGATTAAGTACGAAAACGATGTGTTAAATGTATTGAAGAAGGAGGTCAATTTCTTCGTTATTACACTGCTCAACAATTTATGGGGATCACTTACTTGTTCTAAATTTATTTCTGAAATATTCGCTCCAATATTATAAATTTAGTCAGATATCAGAGTATTTTCAGTTGATAATATGGTTCACTTGACAAAAGAATGAAAACATGGAAAGTTGGAGAAAAAAAAAGACTTTATTAGGAACACTCAAAATTCTGTGTTTGAATAACTTAAAAATGTTATGATGAAACCACAAGAATGCTGAAGTTTCGGTTGAGCTAGTATCAAGTTGGTCCCCCGCACGAGCTCGTCTCAAGCATTCTACCCTACGAGGCATACTTTCGATCAAACGATTTATAAAATTTTGGAGCAAATTCGTCCAAATATCCCGTAAAGCGTTAGAAAGGTCCTCCAGTTATTGATCGGTTGTTCTAAGGTTGACAATTCTCTAGACATGTTCGATGCAATTCATGTCTGGAGAGCGAGCTGGCCAGTCCATCCTATCAATAGCATGAGTTTCTAGTTGCTATATGCCAGCAACGTTAAAAATGCAATTCAATCAAAAATTTACAATTTAATATTAATTTTTTCATTTTAAGAACGATATTGTTTCGATCAGAAAAAAACTATTGATTACAACACTGGAAATATGAATAAATTTCTCACGGTTGCCAATACATCCCTCAGGCTTCGCCCTTGTGATGTAACTAGGAAAACCTCGAGAAGTATACTATTCATAGTTCCCTAGTTGTAATAATAGCTATTTTTATTGTGTTAGGTATGTGAATTGAATGTAAAATTATGTTTACTGCTAATAAAATTTTTTTTTTTTTAAACGCTTCTTATTGCAGTAGCAAAGTATCTGCTTTGGGGCCTATTCAAAGCAGAATTTGATTGAGGTAATGGAATTTTTCATTGTGGTGAATAGAAATTTTTCTCAGTGTATGAGTTCGCATTGAACTATTGACTTTTTATAGGTACGGTGTGAATGTTTAGGTATTCCTGAACTCACAGTCTGAATAATATCAATTAAACAATCAGAAAATGAATACTTTCTTCGGAATAATTGAATATGGATGCAAAAAAACTGAAAATGTCAAAATTTCGGAATTCCCATAATTCGAAAAAATTCAATTAATATGTGTTTCTGAAGAATCGAAACATAAACTAAACTTTCTAATCTCAATAAAAAACTAAATTCGACAACATTTCTGCGATATAGAAAAAACTACTAGCGTTTTTCTAAGCAGTCTTCGGAGAATTCATCCACAAGTGCAAAATGAAAAACGGCACATGTTACCAAGACTTCATGTCTTGCTCGTATGAACATTTAGCGCATCTGACTCCCTTTCTAATGTATTCGATCTTATTCCTTCAGCTTCTGAATTGAAGGAATATTTCTGTTTAACAATCTTAGGAAGATACTTATTTTGTCTTTTTCCCTTTATATAGGGGGAAACATTTTCCAGGGCATTCAAGTTTTGAAATGACTATTCTTCAAACCGTGGATCTTCAGCAGTATCGTGCTGAATCGTGATATAAATAGATTCGTAAAACTGAACTAAGCAAGAAACATGAAATAAAAGGTACTGTAGTGGATGGCATCATAAATCAAAAACTACTTGAACTATCGAGGAAAATAAAATCACGGAGGTCTTAACAATAATGCACACTTTTTTTTCAGTAAAAGAATACCTCATTTGGTGTACTTTCGCATGACATATCAACTTTTGTTCTGCTCATCCCATGCAATAATATCATGGCTAATAGATAACGACAAAAAAGTCTAAAAATTCCGAATTCGAATTTGCACTAGGTATTTTGAAAATCTTCGTTATCGAATTTTAATTTGATTTTATGAAAATAATCAAAATGAACCTCCTTCAATGAATTACCTACACATCGTTATCGAATTGAATCTACAACACTGCAGAGTTCAAAGCGTTTCTAACGCGTTTCTGCACAACACAATTTTATTCTGTTGATGAGATCCTTCCGTTTCAGAAAGCAAATTAGATATACTTTCTCCTTCAAAGTATTCTAGACATAAAAATACAAAGGCGTAAGGACAGGGATTTCTCGGTGGCCGTTTGACCGTATCTTCCAATCCATTGTATCGCAGCATATTCATTAAATAGATCTTGACATTACGACTATTATGTGCTGGGCAGCTATTCATTTGAAACCAGATATTTCATCTGCTAGATACGTGCATTTCATCCAATATGTCTGTTGAATTGCTCGGATTATCCTGATGAATTCTTCAGCATTTGAATGATTGGTAAGTATAATTGGTCCAAAAAGTTCTCCTCTCCTGTCCGCCAACCTCATGTTGATGCTCAGCTCATGTTGGAAATGAGAAACAATAGTCGCATGAGGACTCTGCCATACATGGCTATTCCGTAAATTAATCACACCTGATTTAGTGAAAGTCGTCACATCAGTCCTTAATATCCTATGGCACCCCACTGTCTTAAATTATTCTGGTAACACCCACAAAATGTAGGTCTGATCTCATTAAATACAGGTAACAGCTTAATTAATGATTTCCAGAAAATTACATACAGATTCAATCACGAAGAGCTTCAAAACAGAGCAAATTAAAGTTCGGAATTTTTAGACTACTTCGTTGTTATCATTTTAGCCATGATATTATTGCGGAGGATAAGCAGCTCACACAGAAGTTGATATGTGTATTTCGGAAGTAAACCAGATGAGGTATTTTTTACTGAAGAGAAATCGAGTGCATAATTATTAATATCTCATTGAAAAAATAGGACTTATTTTGTTAACTTCCGAAACGTGATATTCATCTCGTTACCACGTCCGCGACAAGAATTTTTTCTGCTCACACACCCTCTTATCTTGTAGGGGAAAGGCAGGCAAGATGGCATAGTAGGGCCAAATGGCATACCATATTTACTGAAGAATCCACTGCGAGTGGAATCCTAGAACTCGGTGCAAATGTTCGAATTAGTTGGCAACAGTGTACGAACGTTGTTTCAAGGGATTCGTTACGGTATTTGATGACTTAGTCGTGAAAAAGTGGTATGAGCGTGTACAACTTCGACGTAAGCTCTCTCTTCTCGTCTGTATTAAAGGGCCCACTCACTAAGAGGAAAGCGCGAAGACTTGAATGCGCGTTGTACGGGGTACAGTTAAAACAGTGTGTGTATGGCGTAAATTTGGAATGCGCATTCATCTCCGTCGTGTGGCGTGTGCATTCTTCCCCGTACGTGGAAGAATGACCAAAAACGACCGTGTATGGGCAACAAGTCTCTGCACGTTTCATATGTTTAGCAACACAGTGTCGGGTTCGATATTTATACCTTGAAAATTTTTTCCTAAATAACAACACACGCCACTGCCATTAACATCAGATCTTTTTTCGACGTCATCTCACGCTTGTCGCACATCCAAACCAACACGCAAAAGTGTATGTGTGTGGGAAATATGAATGCACACGTTTGCTTTACAGCAAACGTGCAGAGACTTAACTGCGCATTCTTCCTTCTTAGTAAGTGGGCCCCTTTACTGTAAGTACAGATTATTTCTCTAACTTTTTTATATCCGAGTAGAATTGTACTTTTATTGTGAACCTTTTCATGTATTTTGTATTTACCTTGACAAAAGATGTCACAAAAACGTTGATTTAATATTCGTTTTTTTGACACGTGGTTAGGGCAAGTTGACATACATAGAGGCTGGGTAAAATGGCATGGTACTTTTTATTAACAATAAAATATTTTTTCAGGTGGTCTTCAATTATCGAAGGAAAACCAACAGAGGAGAGTGGGGTGAGAATAATATGTTAAGAGTTTTGGAAGCAGTAAGAAAAAACAAATGGGATAGGCCCTTGCTAGTAAAACATTCAATGTACCTTTTTCTATTTATATGAATATAATTTTTTTTGTTTATATGAATATAAATAAAGTTCTATTTCTTCTATGATATTTTATTTATTGGAATTTTGTTTTTTTCACAACAAAATATATCATATTATATGATATGCCATCTTGCCCGACACTGTGAGGCAAAATGGTTTTTTCGGATGTTACAGATTATCGCGATTTTTTTTGTCTATAATTTTTTTTATTCATATCTTTCTTCAAAAATTGATAGCTAACTTGATTGGCTAGAGATTCAACTAATGCTGTGCTTAATTTTTTTTCCTCATAAGAGATATCGATTTTCAAAAGATTGTATGCCATCTTGCCTGCCTCTCCCCTAGCAAATTTATTGGCCTTTTCGAATTATGTGGTCAAATTTGATGATACTACGAGGAAAACTGAATAATGATCATTTTAGAGAAAAAACTCGAAATATTTCGTGAAATCAAGAAATGTTAAATTGTAGAATAACCGTCAACATTTCGACCATGTGTTATATGACATTTATTGTTGCAAACCTCTTGTATAATCCCCCTTTGAATTCTGATCACTTCAAAAGTAAACACCACGATATTTTGGAAATAGCCTAGGTCAGCAAGAATATGTGAACAATATGCTCATTTTTGAGGGGTTGTCAACAATATATATAAACCTGGTAGTGGCATAATTTTATTGGCTCTAAATACTTATCTGCATGAGGCCCTTAATGTCATATGAAACATAGTTCTTATTGCCAGTTTTGTACAAAAATAACATTATGAGCTTTAGAGTAACATTATGAGCTTGAGAAATGCCACCCAAAAATACAGGGTCTCTATAAATGATTGTAACAGCGCAGTTGGCTTTGGATTATGCAAACCACAGAATTCTGTGATCATGCTATGCTCTTATTGGTTAGAGATTGGTATTCTGCAATCCAAAGCCAACTGCGCTGTTACAATCATTTATAGAGTCCCTGTATTATACCATAGGTCATTTGCGATTGAAAATTTGAGAAATGAAACGTCTTCTGCGACCTTTGATGACACCGTGTTATTTCTTCGATAACACCTCAAATTGAAAAAAACTTGAGTAGACGATAAGCAAGGATTCTTCCAAATATTTTTGGATATGATGTTACCAAACTAATAGGTCGGTAATTGGAGAGATCATCGGAGTCTCCTTTTTTGTGACAATCTTTTACCATCATGACCTTGAGGGGATCAGTAAAGATCCTAGCTTTAAACGAGCACCTAATAATATAGCAAATTTTTTTGGCTATTGTTGTTTCACATGAGTTTTCAAGACTTTCATAGGAATACCATCGTGTTCACTAGAGCTACTGTTCTTTAACTTTTTCACCACTGAAATAACCTCTGCTACATCAACTTCAAATAGACAGAAGGATGATGCAATATATTTCTTGATATTAGTATGATACTTCGAATTTTTACTGGTAGATGAAGAAATATTTGTAAAAAAATCATTGAATTCATTTGCTTAACTACACATTTCGCGTTTTTCCGCTTCATTGTATTTTGATGGTAGTATTTTCTCTGTAAGTTTTTTTCCTCCTGTTCATTCATTTATAACCTTTCAAATTGACGATGTTTTATGGTCTGCTCTATAGAGATAACAAACGGAAAATCCAACGTTTTTTCATAGATTAAATTTCGGGGGTTGAATAAGGTTTTTTCTTTTTGCAATATTAATATTTTCAACATGAAAAGCTGCATTGATAGTTATTTAATCAACTATTTAACTTATTAAAGACAGCGCCAATGATCAAGATAACCGAGTTGATCACAAGATTTTTATGGCGATCACAATGGAATTCCTATGTTTCTATGTTCCATTAAAGTTTTGATGTTTCTTGTATTGCTTCTGAATACTGTGTGTACGGTTGCCATAAGGATTGCACATTAAAATATAGCATAAATTGAGCATTAAAATTGGTAATTAATATTCAATTTCGTATACATGAAAATCGGCTTTTATGTCGAGGTCGGAGAAAAAATATATTATTATATTAACTTCTAGCCAAATAACAGAATCCAAAATTTCATATTGGATATTGTTCAATTATTAAAGTAAAAAATGGACTCTCCTCACTATGAGTAGGACTCATATTATTTTATTCTTTACAGTCTGAAAGAACACTGGCATTATTGGAGCAACTTCCGTGGTATTATTTGGACAAAGATAATCTACAAATATATAGAATTTTTTGTTTGAGATCGCAGAAACCCATTTCTATCAACACCAGTCTATTGGAGGTGAACTATTTATTACTCGTTCGGGTAAGTTTCAGCTTAGTCATCTCGATCATCATTATTTCAATTTCTAAAGCTTCATGAATGATTCGGCTGGTAGTGATTGTTGGATGCGATAGTTCGTTAATAATTGAAGTTTGAAAACAATTCACGATATTGAATGCATCTACTAGGCCTAGTATGACCATTTTCTAAGATAATCATAGCACCCACCTTTTCGAAAATGAAGAGTTTTTTTTGCGTTCGTTCATACCTCGTTAGTGAATATTTGTAACATAAAAGTTTTTATCTGATGGCATGTCATAATGACAAAGTTATGTCACTCAATTTGGATGACATAAGGAAGCTCATTATGGGACTAAGTACCATAATGAATTCATTATGGTACTAAGTACCATAATAACATTCTATAAGGAAAACATGTCATTGTGAGATGTACCATAATGAATTCATTATGGTACTAAGTACCATAATGAAATTCTATAAGGAAAACATGTCATTGTGACATGTCGAAAATGCAGTTTTTAATTTTTCGAAAATGTATTGATATAAATGCCATCAGATAAAATTTTGCATGTAATACGAATCATAAACAATCATTATGGCACACGCCGTGTTATCGGAATCGGCTACGCCTCGCCCGATAACATTCACGACTTGTACCATAATGATCGTCTTTATGATCCTTTTTACATAAATAACTATTGTTTGTACTTCCAGGATATTTGTTGAAAAATACCTCATTCTGCTTGATACTTACTTCAAGAGTCTCTATTTTTTTAATTTTATCAATAAAAATGTATACTTTTGGAAAGCTTATCTTTAGTAACTACCGGTAACACAAAAACTTTTTTCTGTAATTCAACCTACAATGAAAAAAATGACACCCCTAAAATGGGAAGTTAGCAACCACTCTTTTAAAAATGCAAAAGATTTTTCACATTCGTTAGAAACTCGTTATTAAACTATTTGTTACGCAAAAATTTTCATTTGTAACCTATTCTATAATGAAAGAATGACACCCCGAAAATGCGAAGTTAGCAGACACTCTTTCGAAAATGTAGAAAAATTTTTTAGCATTCGTTAGTGACTATTTTTTAACACAAAAATTTTCGTTGTAACCTATCCTAAGATAAAAATATGACACCCTTGAAATGTGATGATAGCACCCACTCTTTCGAAAATGAAGAAGATTTTTTGAATTCGTTAGTAATGCGTTAGAAACTATCTATAACACAAATCTTTTGTTTGTGAATTATTCTATAATGAAAATAATTACATCTCTATAATGCGGAATAAGAATTCTTCGAAAAATTGAGAAGATTTTTTTGCATTCGTTAGTAACTAGTTAGAAAATATTTGTAACATGAAAAACTATAGGGAATTAATGACTCCCTTCAACCTAAAATGTGATGTTAAAACTCTGTCGAAAATAAATAGAAGGTTTTTTGCATTTCTTGGTTACTCGTTAGTAAGTATTCGAAACACCCATTTTTTCGGTTGGTATCTAACCTTTAACGAAAAAGGTCCTTCCTTTCTTACTGTGACAGAATGATTACCTCACGTAATATCTTAAGATTACTCTTAAAAACGAGGTATGGTTTTATTCACCTTGCGAATTAGATTACTACCAATCAATTGAAAATGTAGATTAACCCCAAGTAGCAATTTAACGTTGTGTCGACGTATATAAAGAAGTCGCGCAACCAAACTAAGTAACTTCGCCGACCTCTACACAACGTTCTCACAACCATGAAATGCACGAACTATCAATGTCAATCAGATTACAAATGAGAAAATACACAATTCTGAAGAATTTTAGAGTTTGTCTGAAGAAGGTGTCTGATATAGCCACCGAAACGTTACAATATCCTTTTAATTTGTTTCATTTTTTAGTTTTACTGTTAGGCAACAATTGTTTTCAAGAGCAATTTGCTCCTGACAAATAAGTACAAAGATTTTCGCAGGAGCACTTCACCTTAATCGGACATTTTTTAATTATTTATGTTTCAGAGACTGGGAGTGAAAACCTATAAAGTTTCTAAGAAATGCAGAATCCTCCCAGAATAAATTTCAATCGATATATGAAATGCACCAGTTTGGTCAATCATTTTAGGGTTTTGACAACGTCGTGCTGCAACTACAGTTATCAGATTTACGTTGTCTAAACGTTGCGAAGTTGACTTCAATGCAACTTATTCACACATGCGCCATCTATGGAAACGAAGTTCATTCCACATAATATGACGTTAAGATAGTTGACATTTCAACCAAATAATTACCGTGGCCATCACAATATTCCAACTTGTACCGCCATGTCGATTTATTTTCAATCTTATGCATATAGCCAATTGCCCTTGTTTAAGGGTGAAAACCATTCTTTCGCAACAGAAATCGACAACGAAGACCACTTTACTGTTGAATATACTATTGATTCATGCTGAAAAACAAGCGCGCCTACAATCCATTGGATATTTCTGGAAAATTCAAAATTGAAAATTCATAAAAAGTTATATCAAGGAAGAAATTGCCAATGTTCTTATGAATTCAATTGCTTACTATACGAGATTCAGAAAAATTACGCGCAGAAAATTTAAATGAAGGTTTTAAAATCATTTGTTTTCGTTCATTTACATCCCAAAGGTCAATGACCAATTGTTAAAATATGGCGTAGTTTGGTAGTTTAGTTGACCAAAAACTGCACTAATTTTAAACGTTGGGTTACTAGACAACCAATTTAATACCCAAAATGCGACTCTAGTTGCCTACAGGACCAAAGCTTAACTGCTGTCAATTTGTTTTACCCCGTCAAATTGAGGTTATGAAATTTCAATATGATTTGTTTACATTTTATTTAAAATTGGGAGCTGGTTGCTATTGACCAGGTAAAGTATTATTAAACGTATTATAAACCGTTCTAATGAATTCCAACGTTTCAGATGCAGTTTCTATATTAGTGACTAATCCGCAGTAGTAAATGTACAGATTATGGGAATGATGGGTACCTAGAAAATGTTCGGAAGAAATCTGATTTCAATTTTTCAGATCATATAACCTCTGATGATATTTATTCAGCCGACATTCTGAGAAATATTACAATTTAGATCATACGTGTGCTTGGCTCTTAAAGCCTCAACATTGAAGTTGAAATCTTCCAATTTTGTTGAAGACATAAATAAAATGTTCCTTGACTGCGTGGTGAGAAACTAATGTTTACCTCAAATACTGGTGATGTTCAAACCGAATTACTTCTATTTTTCAGATGTAACCATTCATATAATATCTTTTACTAGAGATAAATAAATATGATGATGTTTTTATATTGCACCTGAGGAAGAACTGTATCGAATATTATCGAAGAACTTCAGTTACGAAGTATCATAATAAATCATTCACTGTGTACTTGAAATAGAAGTGGAATCTTTAATCTATGGATGGAAGAATGAATTAAAGGAGCTACATAAATATTAGCAAATATTATGTTTACTAATTAGCTGGGTTTCAGAAGAATTTGATAATTATGGAGAACATTGTGTAATTTAAACTGAAATATTGCTTGTTATGTTTTGTAACCAGAATATATAACATGAAGTAGTCATAGTCATTTACTCATGTATTAAAAACCAGGTATTTGATTCATAAAGATTGAATACAGTAGTTCATACAATTTAGTTGGTTTATTAGATCCCAAACATTTTCAGTGTTTCGTTCTGTTAACTTCCAGACTTCGTAAAATAACAAAGGTAAATAAACAGTATCTCACTATTTATATTATGAATTCACTTCTAGAAAGGATAAGTTAATCAATCGGCAATTAATAAATATGGAAGTACTGATACTAATTCATTGATTATAATAATTATCAACAATACAATATTGAGAACTTTATCTTTCGAAATAGTACTAATCTACTGGCACCTCAATTTGTATATATAAGCTTTCAGTTCTTGTTGTCAGAGAAGTTGCATACTCGAATAATGTGGATATTGAAATATTATGAATCTTGACTTATTAATGAAGGTAATGATGAAAAATTTTGTCTTAGATGATACCTTCGTCATTATGAATTGAAGAATTGAAATATCACGAAACTATAAGGTAAATAATATAAACGTGATCTTTGCTGGATTTATCCTTAAAATGTTCTTCTTAACTATTCGAAATAATTTTTCATTTGTATTAGCAAATACAATAATTTGGAGAAAGTTTTCGAAACAAATATAATTAATCAGTTTAATTTTTCGATATTTTTTATCGTATCCGAAGGTTGCTTAAATGACTACGCGACAACGTTTTCAAGTCAACTGCTTCAGTTGAATCCACAACGTTGTTTCTAAATCGAGACAACGTTGCAGAAAACTGAAGTTGTCTTATAAACGTTATAAGAACGTCGTTAATAATCCCAAAATAATAACTACTTTATATGTAGTTGCTTAAACGTCGTCGCGACGACTAGTGCAACTTTAGTCATGCTTAACGTCGCGATTACGTTTCAAGAACGACTGATTCCTAAACCAATGACAACGTTGATTTTGGTGTATAATGAGGTTGCCGTCGCAAAAATGCTACTTGAGACAGGACATAGGATTTGCAACATCGTTTATTTTACGAGTTCTATTTTCCATTTACCTAGTTTTTAAATTGACTCAAGTTTGATTGACCATAAAATTTCACCAACGTCGATAGGACAAGACGACAGAGTACAATGCGATTGAAAAAAACTAAGAAAATCTCTGAAGAGAAGCTTTTGAGGGCTAGGTCATTGGTGGGGCAATAAGACTGTTACCTAAAATTTCCATATAGGACTTGAGATTGATACCAAATATATAAATGCAGAATCTCAGCACAATCGGAATTATATTCTTGAAATTATTCAGAAAATGAAATATGTAAAAAATAAATTTAAAAAAATTGAATACCATGGTTCTCATGAAATTTTGCATAACTCATCAGTTTTCATCTACAAAATGAATTTCACATATATTTTTAACAGAACCATAGAAAACTCAATTGGAATATTGAAGAGAAGAATCTTAAAATTTTCAAAACAGAATATCCGACTCAGTTGAATTTTTTTTGTGAATGAAAACTGATATACCGACTTTTCATGCAAAATTTTGTGGTTATATTGTCAATAGAACCATAGAAAATTAAATTGGAACATTGAAAAAAGAATATTCATATTTCCAAAACTAGATATCCGACTCAACTGAAATTTTTTTGTAAATGAAGACTGATACACTGAATTTTCATGCAAAATTTTGTGGCCACAGTGCTAACAAAACCATAAAAAATTCTATTGGAATATTGTAAAGAATAATCTTTATATTTCCAAAACAGGATATCCGACTCAAGTGAATTGGCACAGATGAACTTTTTTTGTAAATAGAGACTGATATACCGTATTTGTCACATATTTAATTTTTTGATGATTTCCAGAATATGATTTCGGTTGTGCTGAGATTCTGCATTTATATATTTGGGATCAAGCTCAAGTACAAGTACCATATAAATTTTGAGGCATTAGCCTCATATGTCAACTTGACTTTTTCCACACTTGTAATAAATCGTCAAATTTTGAAATCTTCAAGAAATATATTCAGTAATCCTGGCTAAATTATAGTATGCTACTCGCGTATAATGGATATTATTCACTCGGTGATTAATAGCTATCATTATGCGCTCGTTGCATAATAAACTATTGAAAAGGCGAGTGTTAGTTACTACTTGTAACATAAAAACTTATTTTGTAACATAACATTTAATGCTACAAGTAGTAGCTAACACTCGCCTTTTCAATAGTTTATTATGCAACGAGCGTATAATGATAGCTATTAATCACCGAGTTAATAAGATCCGTTACACGCGAGTAGCATACTATAATTTAGCCAGGATTACTGAATATATTTCTTGAAGATTTCAACATTTGAGGATTTATTACAAGCGTGGAAAAAGTCAAGTTGACACATAAGGTAACTTGTGAAGAACTTGTCATCTTATATATTATGTAATAAATATTGCTTTAATTGTTGCAATTCAAAGTAAATTTGGCCCTCGATTGACAAGATTCATCCATATTTGTTAGTTGAAACAACATAGAATACTGAAGAAATAGCAATTTAAAAAATATTACTTATATTAAAACTAAATATACTTATGAAGCATCTGACAGCAGTGAATAATAACCCAGATAGCACACAAACGTTCTATGAATGTTCATAGAAGCTACCGCCAGAATGTTCGTATATTCATAGAATGTCCTCACAACATACCTGAAACGTTCTGAGAACATTCTATGAACTATCAAATGAGAGAGGAATTCTGATTCCATGCACGTTCTATGAACATTCTCCCGAATATTCTAGAACGTTCTAGGAACATTCTTAAGAATGAAATGTAGGTATCGTAGGGAAGTGGACAAATAAGTAATCTCTATTATAACTTCGTCGACGATACCTACATTTCATTTATACATGGACGAGAACACAAAATTCTTAAGAATATTTCAGGGATATTCTCGAGAATATTTATGGGATATTCTTGAGAATATTTCGGGGATATTCTTGAGAATATTTCAGGGAAATTCTTGAGAATATTTTAAGAATATTGTTGAAAATATTCCAGGCTCATATTTATAACGTGCGTTCAAAAAAATTCGCGGTCAAGTAAGCTGTGGATTTATTTTTCCCCTCATAGACTCTTAGGAAAAATAGAATCCACAGCTTACTTGACCACGATTTTTTTTAACGCACGTTATTACTGCGAATATTCTATATGAAGATTTCTTGTCCTATAGAAATATACATTCTACTTTTAATCTGAGGAGATTTGGATGAATTTATGAATTGATTGATATGATTAATTCCAAAAGCTCATCACAGCCGGAATAAATAATAGAAATAAATATAACTTAATTCAAATATCCTCGGAATAAAAGTACAATGTATAACGGCACTGTAAGCAACTTCATAATGATAAAATGCATTATTCAAGTCAACGGTTTATTTCGGAGTTGATAAAACAAAACATATATTTCATACTTTTTAAAAAACTCTTCAAACTATAAATTAATTTTTCCAACCAGGCTCTTCTTCTCAATATCACAGATTCTGAAAAGAAGAGAAACTGATATATTACTAGGTCACCTTGAATAATTTAATGATTTTAATGTAAACCCTTATCAGAATGAAATACTAGGAGACAAACCATATATGTTAGACAGTAAAATAATAAAAAAAATTGCTTCATGGTTTGAATGTACAACTAATATTGTTTCATTCACTAGGTCAAATTCAGTCTCATTTTTGAGATTTTTCCTACCTCTCTTTTGCCTTCACCAACCAGTCTTTTATCTCTAATTCCACATCTCTGTAATCTCTCGATGAATTTTCATTACTGATTCTGTAAAATATGAGAGGTAATTTGAAAATGGAATATTAGTATTTTAGTCAAGATAATAATTCAGAATAAAGCTAGTTAGTTACCCTGTATTGACTAGTTATTCCTTCTAACATTGCTTCTTAATAGGGAAAGTAGTAATTCTTCCAAAATTCATACCTATAACTACAGTGGATAAAATCAATACCGAACAATTATCCTTCTTTTCGAATATTAACCTTTCCAAGAGTCTTATCGTCATCACTGTATGATTGGACCCCCATTTTCGACAACTTGCCAACCTAAAATAACAACCAAATGAAACATTTTTGAAGATTTTTCAGAGAATAAAAATCCATTTGATTGAAACATTTGGATATATCACAAATCAAAATAGTGGAACTTACCATTTTTGTTTTATAATCTCTTATTTTTGAATGTTTCTCCAATTAAATTTTGTAATTCCTTCATAATTTCAATAGGAAAATCAAACTTGATTTGAATTGATATATCTAATTGTTCATTATTATGATCTTGTCTCAATAATCCTGCAACGTCCTCTGTCAGTTGATCCAATTCGATCCAGTGAAGAGCTGCCTCAGAACTTTTCCTCGGAAGAAATGTTGAATACAATATTGAGTTTAAATACATAACTGCAAATACTCGGGAGGGATCTGATTCTCTGAAGATAACCAGAATGTGCTGAAAATTAATTATTATCTTTAACATCAACTCATTACGAACACTTCATTGATTACTAGTTGAACCTGTTCCATTTGCTGATGATTCTTTATCAATCATATTACTCTCATTATTTATCAAGCTTATGCACCTTTCGACTCCTTGGTGGACCTTTCTATCAAAACTTGATTTTTCTAAGACATATATGATTAGGGTAATACAAACAATTTCGTTGAGATAAAATTAATGTATAATGCACAAACTCGAGCAGAAACATTAAAATCTATTTAAAAGATATTCAATGTTAATGAGAATAATAGTTTTACAGTACTTACCCGTAAAACGGACCATTATTTGAAGAGCACTTTATAACAGACAGGGGTTCTAATATCAGATACATCACAAAGCTATTCAACCACATCCATTTGCACGAGTTTCATGCGTGAATCTTCGGAAAGATAGCGTCCAAATTCATAAAAACCGTAGACTCAATTTATGATTTATATTATATTTAGTCTTAATACACTGTTATATTATATTAATTATATTGCACCTCAGATAAATTAATGTCTTTCATTAATCTGAGTAATCTGACTGATATAGGTTATGTCTTCTGTTATGTTTACAGACAACAAAGGGTGTGACGTCACAGATAACAAAGGTTGTGACGTCACAGATGCCAAAGTTTCGAAAATTGTTTAAATTTGATGTTCTTATTAATTTCTTTATGATTTCACTTTATACGTTGCTATGAAGCATGTACCGGACCGCTAGTAGATATGAATATCATTTTTGAAACATGATTTGTCTAAGAACAGAACGTTTACTGAAGGAAATTCCTTGAATTAGTTGAATATTATAAAGATTAATGTTCAGACGTCGGATATCACATTCTCAGAATATTCTATAATGTTCATCAATGTAATATAATATGGATATCAGTTTTTAATGTGATCAGAACGTTCACTGAAGAAATTCCCTGAATGTTCTAAGACAATGCGTGGAACGTTCTATTTGAATGTTCTAGAGATCAACATTCAGAAGTTAGATATCACATTATCAGAATATTTTCTAAGGATATTCTGAGAATATTCTTCAAATAATGTTCTATGAATATAATTTTTGAAATGTGATCAGAACGTTCACTGAAGGACATTCTTCGAACGTTCAAGAGGTTCTACGAATATGCGTAGAACGTTCTGTTTGAATATTCTAAAGTAGGAACGTTCAGAAGCTAGATATAACATTCTCAGAATGTTCTGTGCTATCTTATTACTGATTTGTGATTAATGGTAGTAGTAGGGCAACCTTCGTTCTGGGGCAAAAGTGACCTTTGACCTCCCTTAATGGTGCCTGGGTCAGATTAAATGCTGATGACGTCATTGGTGGTGGCGGCCATGACAGTAGTGATGACGTCATTGGTGCCAGCAGCCATGACGATGAAAAAGTTTTTGGACGGATGCGGGAAATGAACCCGGGAAGTTTGGGTGAGAGGAGCGTGTCCTACCCAACTATGCTACAGAGGCTATAAGAAGTTGGGGTGTTTGGTGGTATAAAGCGGATTGTTTGCGGACTCACGTTTTTCTCGATTTTCAGTCCGCTGTGGAAAATTATTCCACACCGTGAAAATTTCGTCGATTGAAAATATTAAAAAATATTGGATTCCAATTCTTTGAGCACCGAGTGGTTTGACTATTGAAAAATAATTTCAGGATGAGATTTTTTATTACATAATGTTAATTATCTACATCGTTCAATACTTTATTCCTAAAAAAGTACATACATTCTAAAATTGCATAACTCTGAACACAAGTATTAATTCTACAGAAAGCATTTATGAAATCTTCAATAGAATTGTGGTTATTTTTGTTTCGTATCAATTCTTTGATGGTGTCTACGAATTTAAAGTAATACAAAGTCATTCGGAGATTTTTCAACATTTCAAGACGACTGATAATTATCAGTCTATTCAATTGAGATATCTTATTCAAGTCAACTTTACTGAAATATATGCAGTTTTCCCATTTTGTGACGCTAGTAATCATACATTCACCAGTACATCGTACAACTGTAGCTCCACATTCTTGTTGATAACCATTTTCGATTATTGCAATAAATGACTCCCATTCCCAATCATCAAAGGATATCACGCAGTCATTACAGCTCAGCTTGACGGCAGGTGTGAATTGTCTCGTTGGACTTATACCACAATCGATGTATAGAGAAGCAGACCCTAATCCACATTCAATTTCTATTGAAGAACGATCAATTCCTCTCAGATAAATTCATATTCAGAAATAATGTTCTTCTTTCAATCAACGTTATAGAAATTAGATTAAACCAGAATCGAAAGTCATATGGTACATTTCAGACTTGTAGGAAATATTGGTGATAGCAGATTGTTGCTGCGCCTAAGGCATTCTCTCCTTAGGCTCGCGATACCAAAGCATTCCGTGACTAGGTTCCGATACTGTTACACTTGAGCGCCCTCTTTGAGACGACTGATGCTTCAAACCGTCTAGCTATTTTAAGATTACAGTTTTCTGCTACGGCTGCTTCATGTTATGATACAATTTATTCTCATTTAAAATAATTCAACGTTTACTGTGAGTATGCCATTGAATATTAATTATTTCCTATGTTCCCTATATTTTCTTCTTTGTTCGGGTTATAGAACATGTATATTCGGACTCTATGATATCATAACCTACAACAATTGTTAACTTAACATCTACTTTTAATTAGGAAAGGATAATAAATATATTTTCAATTAAAATAATTATCCCTATGATATGTATAGAAACACTAATTAAAATTTCTACTATGATGTTTATTTGATGACAGACTAGGATAGAACCTACATAATTTGTACTGCGTAGTTTAAATAGACGATAGCTGCTTTAAGAAAAAATACAATTTGAAGAACAAGTATCATTGACTCAATGTTCCACATATTTCAATACCTTATTCTTGTACATACATTCTAGGATCATATAACAGATGGCTACAAAAAGCATCTTCGATCGAATTGTTGTTGGTGTTCTTTAATGATATCCAACAACTTGTAGTAATGATATTCGTAGATTTTTCAACATCTCTAGTCGATTGGAAATCAGTAGATGATTCATTGTGTGATTAAGTGTCAGTTGCAGGAACGTCCATTAAAATTTAAAGCTCATTAAACTCTTAATCCTCCATTATTACAAGGAACTAATGGAGGATTAAGGATTTAATGGACCTTTAAATTTTAATGGACGTTCCTCAACTGAGCATAAGTCGGTCTAACTGAAATACATGCAGTTTCCATACTATATCAAAAGGGGAAACATCTTGTTCTTTAACGATTTCAATCCGATTCATAAGCCAAATTCTATCTATTGTTAGGTATGGAGTATCAGTACAACCCAAGAAATATTTCAGACTAAATGGTGGTTTTTGTGCATAACGTTCCTTTTTATTCTTCAACGATTTCGATCAGATTTATTGTTATAGACCAAAAATAGATCTTAATAGGAGGTTGTTTCGCATTCGGTAGTATCATATGTACAGGCTGGTAGGTGGCAAATTTATAAACAATTTCGATCAGATTTATTGTTATAGACCAAGAATAGATCTTAATTTGAGGTTGTTTCGCATTCGGTAGTATCATATATACAGGCTGGTGGGTAGCAAATTTATATACAGATGTGGAAGAATCGGATGGAAACATGGGAGTTCCAGTGTTAAATTCAAGCAGGCTCGGAGTCCAGTGGAACAGTGGAACAATCGAAACCTCAGAGCGATGCGATATTGAATAAGCGGCTGGTCTGTTGGAATGGCATTCCGAAAGCTCTGATAAGGGTAAGATCGGAGCATTGGTTACAGCAAACGCTGGTATTTCGGTGGTAGTCGCAATACGCGACGTTGCCTGTGTCGTTGCCGACCGTAGCGTTTGCTGTAACCGATCTTATCCTTATCAGAGTTTTCAGAATGCCATTCCAACAGACCAGCCGCTTATTCAATATCGCATCGCTCTGAGGCTTCGATTGTTCCACTGTTCCACTGGACTCCGAGCCTGCTTGAATTTAACACTGGAACTCTCGTGTTTCCATCCGATACTTCCACATCTGTATATTTCAGAATTCGAACCAGGGACTTTCGTATTATGAGTCTAGGGTCTTATATACTAGACTAGCAATTTGGAATGAGCGAATTGTTGGTCTAATAGGAGGTCGTTTCGTATTCGGCTAGCGGTAGTTCGGGACGAATTTTTTTTTTTTTTGAACATCTGATATTATTTGACGTCCGCATCCATATTCGAGCGTATCTTCCTTCATACGTACCTAATGAATTCGATATAAAAAGGCAACTAAGCTGTATAGGGAATGTGTTGTTGTATAGATATCGGGGTTGACTGAATTATTTTATTGAAAACAATTTGTAGTGCGTAGTTTAAATATGCGATAGCTTCTTTAAGAAAAAACAATTTGAAGAACAAGTATCATTGACTCAATGTTCCACATATTTCAATACCTTATTTTTGTACATACATTCTAGGATCACATAACAGATGGCTACAAAAAGCATCTGCGATCGAATTGGTGTTTCGAACTAAATCTTTAATGATATCCAACAACTTGTTGTAATGATATTCATAGATTTTTCAACATCTCTAGTCGATTGGAAATCAGTAGATGATTCAATTGTGTTGGCCTAACTGAAATACATGCAGTTTCCATACTATATCAAAACGGGGAAACATCTTGTTAGGTAAGGAGTATCAGTACAACCCAAGAAATATTTCAGACCAAATGGTGATTTTTGTGCATAACATTCCTTCTTATTCTTCAACGATTTCGATCAGATTTATTGTTTTAGACCAAAAATAGATCTGCATCAGTTAAAACTGCAGCAGTCGAAGCTATAGCAGTAAAAAATACTACAAGCTACTTAAGAATTATGGAGCATCCAAACGGGCGCAGTTGTGGAATGTTTTCGATATGTCATATGCTGGTTTTGCGATAACGTTATCGAGTACCATTCCCTCCATGAATTTGCAAGAAAATTAGTTAATAACGTTTTCTAATAACTATAGCGCTCTTCTTTATGACTCAATAACATACAACTTGTGTGATTGAGAAGTGGAAACTTTTAAAAATCCAGGATCAGTATCGGGAATTTTCTTTCACTCCAAACTGCACTCTAATCGAAAAGCCAACCCCTCTAAAGATCCAAACTGCAGTGTTGACTGCTACAGTTTTCACTGTTGTAGTTATGGAAATACTGGAGATTCTTTCTTTCGATATTGAATTTTTTATGGTTCTAATACTATGGCCATGATATTTCATGTGAACATTCAGTATATCGATCTCCATTTCTCTTTTCCCTATTCCAATTTAATTGTTTTTTACAATGCTACACAAGATTGCTTTTTTTGTTTATAGAATGGAATGTGTCTAGTATGGTGGTTCAGATGTGAATATATGAAAATGTTTATAAAATCCCAGGTCAACTCAAGTGGCTTCTTTCCCATGTGCGTCAGGATCTTGCGTTCCCCTTGCTCCCCGTTGTATCCCGATGTCATGAATAGGAAGGCGTGGGCCAACTCGTCACTATGTCACCGGTCAATTGGGCAAAAGACTTAACATAGCGCCCGCCTTAAAACACTCCAGGTTTCAATGAAGACAATTATTGACAAGGAAGTACACAGATTTTGACCACTGGACGTTTGAGCTCGCTGTCTTGATGGTTACTGTGCGTATTACGTCATCCGTGCCCTTGTGGATTTGCAGAATTCTACCCAGTTTCCATTTCAGAGGTGGAAGGCCGTCTTCTTTAACGAGTACAGTTTTCAGAATATTGGGATGCTCTTTTTTCCACTTCGTTCGAGTTTGCAAAGTGGACACGTACTCCTTGCTTGGTTGATCTCTAAAAAAACATTATATGTCACATAGTTTTCAAACTTTTTTTTTTCCTTGATACCCTTCCAGATCTCATTAAACTTCTTCCCGTTCATAGTTGTCTGTATATTTTTCTTCTGTCATATCATAAACCTCCCCTTGCTCATCTCCAATATTGATATCTGATGAAGACTCAGTTATTTCATTAGTATCTGATTCCAGAGTGATAGTTACTTCAGGAACAAATTTCGACTCATTTTCTGCTTCACATTCATTCATTGTTTGAAAAGGTTGATTGACATTTTCATTAAATTTTACACAAACTCTCACAAACAAATCATCTGTCTTGGGATCTAAAATTCTGTAGAACCTACTAGTTGCGCCTATCATTATTCTCTCTTTAGCTTTCTCTGCCACTTTTCTTTGGGGACAAAGATGTGAGCTTGACTCCCAAAAGTTACAGAATGCATCAAATATAATTTTCTGAGTTCAAATGGTGTTTTTCTTTAGATCTTGTAGCCAATCTGTTTGAAATATAATTAGCAGTCAATACAGCTTCCCCACCAAAATTTATACATACATACATCTAGCTGATTCGACTAGAGTACGATTTTTTCGTTCTGAAACAGCATTTTGTTCTGGGCAGTACGGTACTGTATATTGAAACTTATACCTAAATTATTCAGAAAGTTTTTCAAGCTGTTGCTAACATATTCTCCGCCGTTATCCGAGCTGAAAATTTTAGGATACTTTCCTAAAGCATTCTTTAGTTCTTCCTAATTAACTATAGTATTGATTACTTCATCTTTTGAATGCATCAAATATATTGTTGAATCTTGAGTAATCATCGGTAAAACTTACAAAATATTCTTTTCCAGATACTGTATGGTTCTTCATAGAACCACATACGTCCTTGTGAATCAAATCGAAGACCACCTCAGTTCTCGACTTTGAATTTGGGGAAATGGTCTGCTTAAAAGTTTTCCTTCAATGAAGGATTATATACCATTTGATATTTCCACAATCTTTGAGTTTCATACCAGTGGCTAAATTTTCCACAACTAAATAAAGCTTAACCTCGCATGTCAAATGTGTACATAATTTGGATCTATAACTCTTCACATGGTTCAGGGTACTCAAAGGACTCTGTTTTTCACCAACAGAAGCAATATTCTTTAATTTCCTATTGATTCTTCGAATAGCCAGGGAACAATTTTTCAGGCCATCTTTTATCACATTTTCATCATGTGTTCTGATGAACAAAGTCACTAACGACTTCATCAACCTTTCATATCCGACATTGTCGATGCAGCTCAATTTTTCTATAGAACTGTTAAAAATCAAAGTGGTTTGCACACGTTTTCTTTACCCTCTACCCTGAGCAATTACATTATTCATTGAGATTGTTACAAGTCCGTACATCTAGCAAAATTATTCTAAGTTCAAATTTTCTCTTATATGAAATATTTCGAAAACCATAGCTTTTAGCGAAAAATAATCGAAAAACATCCACCATCACCCTCCTGTCGCTTTTTCAGCTTTTCTATAGATCTGTTAAAAATCAAAGTGGTTTGCATACGTTTTCTCAACCCTCTACCCTGAGTATTACCATTTCAATTCTATGAAAATTCGCTCAAAACATGAGATTTCATTTTCCATTGATTGAGTTTTAAAGACGTTAGCTCACAAGTTTGAGGATAGATTTCTTCTACAAGTTTTGCTGAAGACAGCATCAGAACACCCCATCAATGAAAGTTTTTTTCAATTCTTCAAAAAATGTATGTAAGTGCATTCGAAAAATGGTAAACAAGAGGAATTGGTTCAATCAGCACCTCGATTTTATTATCAGCGCTACATGTACCCTGTTACCATTATCGCGACGTTGCCACTTTCAGAAATAAATCCTGGCAATAGCGAATTCATGTATAATTTAGGTTCTGTGCATACTGATATAAAAAAACTATACGCATTATGATTTATTTCTGATCGACATAAAACCCATATCGATTCTATTTCGGAAATCGCTTTGCGTTTTAATTGTTTGGTTGCTAGCTGATCTGCGTTGGATCTGCCAGGTGAGCTGTCTGGATCTGCCAGGTGAGCTGTCTGGATCTGCCAGGTGAGCTGTCTGGAGCTGCAGGTAACTATGAATTTATGAACTCTATGGATCAGATTTCACAAGACTAATTTATATTATAATTTTTTAGATATTACGACTGAATTTTTAACTTTTTTTGTATTGACGGCTGCTCACACAAATCTTCGCGTACAGCTCCAGACAGCTCAGCGTACAACTCCAGACAGCTCACCTGGCAGCTCCAGACAGCTCACCTGGCAGATCCAACGCAGATCAGCTAGCAACCAAACAATTAAACGCAAAGCGATTTCCGAATATAATCGATATGGGTTTTATGTCCATATTCCACATAAGAGAAAAATTTGAACTTAAAATAATTTTGCTAGATGTATGGACTTGTAATAATCTCAATGAATAATGCGATGGCTCAGGGTAGAGGGTCGAGAAGTCGTTGAGTTTGTTTTTAATTACATATGCTCTGATTTTGACTGATCTGTTTTCAACTGACCTGTTTCAAACGGATCAGAGTCTGTTGATTGAAATGGCTATGTTTTAACTGATCTTTTTCAAACTGAACAGAGTCAGTTTCTATCTTCCCAGGATCCGTTGATGATGTGGTTACCAATTTAGAACCAAGCTGATTGTTAGAGGGGAATACAATTTTATTTATTTATTTGAAAATACAACTACTATTCAACAATTTGTTGTTATTATAGTTGACTTAAAATTAAATTTTTGAAATTATTCATCGTGCATTTAAAGAACTTCTTATATGGCTGGGCATTCCGTTAAAAGTATTCAAACTGGCATATATGGGACTCCTTCTTTGACATTCCGTATTTGCTCTAAATATGTAGTATGAGTTTTTTTGTCTTGTTTCTTCGATTTGTTATTTTTTGGACTCTTTCCACTATATTTTGGCTCTTTATCTGTTTGTTTTCCAGCTTGTGTATGAGTTTACACTGTTGTAACTTGATCAATTTTACCAGTTTCGTGTATTCATAATTTTTATACAAGTCTTCAGTTGGATATTCATATGGAAGATGGTGGAGCCTTTTTATCACTTTATTTTGTAATATCTGTAGTCTTTTCATATTGAATTTTGTCGTATTTGACCATACTACCGATAAATAAGTGAGTACTGACTGGAAATAGGCATAATATATACTCCTACTTGTCCTCTCATCAAGGTATGGCCCCAAATGACGAAGTTTCGACACTAATGGTAAAAGTTTGTCCCATCATGTCCACATGTGCATTCCATTTCAATGTATCTTCTATGGTCAATCCCAAGTATTTAGTCCTTTTCACTTGTGTTAGTTCCTTACCATTAATAAAGAGATGAGGATGTATGTTGGCCTTGGTTGTTCTATTTTGAACAGAATGTATACAGTTTTCTCTTCATTTATGACAAGTTTATTCGAGTCTAACCATTCACTGTATTTCTGCATATCCATATTGACCATTTCCTCCAGAGATCTTATACTGTCGGCACTATATATGATGACTGTATCATCCGCAAACATGAAGAGTTCCCCCTGCAGTCCTAATTTGACAAGATTTTCGACATAAATTAGGTACAGAAGTGGTCCGAGCACAGTGCCCTGAGGAACTCCAGTTTTGATTTTCCTATGTTTGCTTTTTTTGCCTTCAACAACCACATATTGTCTTCTATCAGTGAGGAAAGACTGAACAATTTGAAGGCATTTCCTTGGATTCCCAATTTCCTCAACTTCCTCAGCAATATGTTTATGTTGATTGTATCAAATGCTTTATGAAGATCACAAATACACCCACGCCACTACTTCTTTTCTTCTCTAGTTTTTGTAAAATGTTTTCTATTACATCGATTGCAGCACCCTCTGTCGTAACTATTTTCTTGAAAACATATTGATGTTTAGATATTTCTAAAAATTTCACTAATCTTTTTTTCATTATTTTTTCTATTATTTTAGCAATTCGAAGTATTTGAAATAGGCCTATAGTAGCTGGTTCTAGCTTGCTCCCTTTTTAAACACTGGAGTTATTCTAGCGATTTTACATAATCTCGGAAATGTGCCCCTCTTCATACATTCATTAATCATAGACACAGGTGGTCTTTGATAATAGGGTATAGAACAAGCAGATCCATTGTGCTTATATTGTCAGGACCTGGAGCGGTGTTTCTTTTCAAAGACTTCACTATGCTTGTAAGTTCGTTTTCATCACATCTTCCCATATAGAGCGACTGCTCTTGTTCGATTTCTTCAAATTCATTTTATTTTTGTTGATTCTTTTAGTTTGTTCAGCTGCATGGATAAAGTATCTATTAAGAAAATTTGCTTTTTGTTTTGCATTTTTATTGTCCTTCCCTTTATATACAAAATTTGATAGTTTAGTTTTTGTCTTATTTTTAAATGGTAAGATTTTATTTATTGTAGACCATATTTTTCTTGTGTTGTTGCCAATTCCCATCAATTTTTCACTGAAGTATTTTTTTCTTTTGTATTCTTATCAGGTTGTTTACTTTCTTTCTTTGTATTTCATAGTTAGCCCGATTTTGGGGTTGTATGGAAACTTCTTCATTTTCTTATATAGACTGTCCCTTCTCATTATCTGTTTGTGAATTGTAAAATGTACCACCAGTTATTATTTTTAATTATCATCTTTTTTTTAATTGTGCATGTACTTTTGGCTCCACTCAAAGAGCTCTATCAACTCATCAATGCTTTGTGGTTGTTTTCTTGTATTAGTCTGCGAACCGTTTCTTTGAGCTTTTCATTATCTGTCTTATAGATAATCTTTCTCGATCTGACAAGGTTCTCGTTCGCCTCCAGGTTAATACTCACATATAAACTTTTATGATCAGAAATTGCCGTTGATTTGGTTTCTACTTTGCAAGTGATATATGTGGGTGTTATGACATGATCAATTAATGTACCAGTACCATCATTTTTGAGTCTAGTAATTTTTTGTTTTTTATTTCATATGAATTTGATTTTAGTGTGTCTTTGTAAAATTTGGTAATTTTATTGTTTTTTCCTGGTGTCAATATTCATATCGCCAATTATTAAAACTTTTTTGTGCTTTTCTAATATTTCACTTATATTTTCTATGAATTTTGGAGAGTATTTTGTTTTTGGGACACGATAAATCGCATATATCGGCATACCGAGTCCTGGCAACTCAACACACACCATGTTTGTATTATTTATTTTCGGAGCTTCAAGGGCCATATATTGTAGATCTGATCTTATAAATATTGAAACACCTCCACCTCGAGATGGTCTGCAATCGTGTATTCCATGGTAGCCCTGTATGCCATATAAGTTTTTGTTATTTTCATTGATCCATGTTTTCAGTTAAGACGATTAAATGAGGGTAATTGTGCCCATGTATACAGGGTGATTTTTTTTAAGTGTTTCATTAGACGTTTTCGAGGAAGGAATTGTATTCAGATTCAAGATTTTGGATTTCGTTTTAGAGTACATGAACTTTAATTGTAAAATATTTTCAAAATGAATCTACTTCCGGTTTCACGGAAACGAAACGAATGTAACTTCGTTATTTCAAATGCAACACCCTGTATATTTATACATATTCGAATTCTTCGTTCAATTCTACACTGATTTGATCTATGATATGTGCAACCACTCAAGCGGTTCTTGAATTATAGCCTGATTATCAATTTTTTTGAAAAAAGGTTGTCACAAATTAGTGTGTCCAGATCTTCAAAATTCCTCATTACAAGAATTTCTTTTTGCGAAAGTGGAACAAAAGAAAGTACGCTGATACTGTTTCTTGTATAACTTATGAGAAAATATTATACAGGTGTCTGAAAAAGGTCCCCAAAGTGAGCCTCAATAAACTATGAAATCTCACTTTTTTCAAATGGCAACCCTATTATTTTGTAATTCCAATCGATTGCTCTCGTCAAAAACCAGTTAGGGTGTCCCGAACATTTCATGCCTCTAAAATCGGTAGTTTTGCCGTTATTGAATAAAATTCGAATTTCAGGATTGAATCAAGGTTTCTTAGTCTACCATAGATTTATTAGGATAGAAGATTTCAAGAAGGCTATGTCTGTTGATTTATAATGCATTTTAAGAGAACTGTCATTTTACAAGGTCTCTATAAATGATTGTAACATCGCAGTTGGCTTTGGATTATGCAAATCACAGAATTCTGTGATCATGCTATGCTCTGATTGGTTAGAGATTGGTATTTTGCAATCCAAAGCCAACTGCGCTGTTACAATCATTTATAAAGACCCTGTACTTTTTTTTGATTAATCGTGCACTATGCGAAGTATGAATTACAGTAACAGTGATGTATTGAATATGTTCTTCATTTATGGTGAATGTAACAAAATATTAGAAAGGGTAGTCAGAACGTTTAACGAAAGAAATCCACATTTACCACCTTCAACAAAATCGAAGTTCAGGAAGTATCAGAACAATTTTCTCCGTAGTGGAAGCATTAACCCAAGACGGAATCGTGTGAATACAGTAACAGAGAATGAAGAAATCAAATAAATATTCTAGGGCATATTCAAGCAAATTCAAGAGGTTCCATCAGACAGGTTGCACAGGAATTTTTGATTTTGATTTAGTTAAAGTCAGTAAATGTGAATTTCGTTCGTTGAATTTCTAATTACCTTTTCTAGGAATTGTTACATTCGCCGCAAATAAAGAACATATACCCTTGATATATCATTCCAGTGAAATTATTATTGCATGTTTTGCTTAGTGCTTGATCTGTAAGAAAAAGTAAGAATGACAGTTCCTAACATAGCCTACTTCGAAAATGCAAGCTTTCAAACTGTGCGAAACCTGTCTTTAATTGTGAAATTCGAATTTTATTGAATAACGGCAAAAATACTGATTTTAGAGGCATGAAATGTTCAGGACACCATAACTGGTTTTTGACGAGCAATCGATTGGAATTACAAAATAATAGGGTTGCCATTTGAAAAAAGTGAGATTTCATAGTTTTATTGAGGCTCACTTTGGGGACCTTTTTCAGATACCCTGTATAATATTTTCTCATAAGTTATACAAGAAACAGTATCAGCGTACTTTCTTTTGTTCCACTTTCGCAAAAAGAAATTCTTGTAATGAGGAATTTTGAAGATCTGGACACTAATTTGTGACAACCTTTTTTTCAAAAAAATTGATAATCAGGCTATAATTCAAGAACCGCTTGAGTGGTTGCACATATCATAGATCAAATCAGTGTAGAATTGAACGAAGAATTCGAATATGTATAAAATACAGGGTGTTGCATTTGAAATAACGAATTTACATTGGTTTCCGGTGAAACCGGAAGTAGATTCTCTTGAAAATATTTTACAATTGAAGTTCATGTACTCTAAAACGAAAATCCAAAATCTTGAATCTGAATTACAATTACTTCCTCGAAAACGTCTAATGAAACACTTAAAAAAATTACCCTGTATAATGATTCAAGTTCTCTATTTTATTTTTTGACTTTAAAGATCTTATGTTGTAGTATAGTATACTTATGTTTTGTTTTACTGGGGTTTTGTGCAGTTTTTTTAGTTTTTTTGTTTTCAATTTATTGAGGTCTCCTTCAGTATTGATTTCGATTGTTCTAGCTGTTTCAGTTTTCTTCAGTAGAATTTTTTCCTTGTGATATCCAGGCAAACTTATAATTATGCTGTCTCTTAAAATCCCTAGCATTCTTGAACAACAACTGATTTTCTGTTGTCAACTCATGATTTATGTAGATTGGGTGGTTTTCTACAAATCCCAGTTTGTTGAGTTCAGATCTGTCTTTTTTCTAAGCTTCCATAAATTTCTTTTCAGTTCTTCATTCCTGAACATGACCTTGAGCTGGGTTTTTTGCACCTTTTCCAACCCTTTTGCAGGTAACTTCTTCTTTCGAGAGAATTATATCGAGTTTTTCACCAATGTGAGACAGGTGTTGAGGTTTTCTTCATCATTATCTTTAATCTGTGGCAAGCCACTTATAACGGTGTTTTTTTTAGGAGTTTGTTTTTCCGATAGATGTCGTTTTATTTTATGACAGTGTTTTGACCGCTCAAAGTGGCATTTCTACTCAGTATTGTTTTGGCAAATCATTATGAATAGGTTAACTCCAGAAAAACGTTTTCAAATCGTGGAAATTTATTTTCAAAATCAGTGTCAATTAAAAATGTTTATAGAGCACTTCGTGAATTTTATGGTGCACATAATCGTCTGTCAGAGACCACCATAAAGAACGTAATTTCGGTCTACATTAACTCTTTTGGATGCCAAGCCACCGACAAGAAGGAGAAGAGTTCGTACAGAAGAAAATATTGCTGTCGTTTAGGGCCAGTGTCGATGACGCGTTACCGTGAATGGAAATCGATACAGAACCATGATCAATGAGTTTTTGTTGCCAAATCTTGAAGATATGGATATGGATGAAATTGTGGTTTCAACAAGATGGTGCCACTTGGCATACAGCACGTGAAACAATCGACTTATTGAAAGAAACTTTCAACGACAACATTATTTCGAGAAATGGTCCGGTGAATTGGCCTCCGCGTTCGTGCGATTTGACGCCACTCGATAACTTTTTGTGGGGATACGTGAAGTCATTGGTTTATGTGGATAAACCTCAATCGATTGACGCTTTGGAAACCAAAATTCAACGTGTCATTGCTGACATACGCCCTCAAATGCTTGAAAAAGTGGTCGAAAATTGGACCTCCAGAATGACATTTGTGAAAAATAGTCGTGGTGGACATATGCCACAATTGTGTTTAAATGTTAAATGCCAAAAAATTATCTACCAAATAAAAAAATTTTTGGTCATTTCATAATTTTATATGTGTTTTATTCAAAAACAAATCGGCAACCTCTTAAAAAACACCCGTTAATTACTTTTTGTTTAGTTTGGATTGTTCATTTTTGTTTTTTCTCAATTTGCAGCTTTACTACTGCCACTTTCATCTTCAGCTTTTGTTGTTCATCCGCAATATGTTTGACCTCCTTTTTGAGGGCTTTATTTGCACTTTCTTGTATATCCAACTTGTTCCTCAGGTCTTCGACATGCGCTATGAGGAAGTCAAGCTTTTGCATTACATCATTTATTGTGAACTGTTGGTTTGTTTTATTAGATTTATTTTTTTTGTTTTTGCTCTGTGATGACCTCTGCGCTTCTTCCTCCACTTCCGACACCTCAGAATCCCCCCTGATTCTGAGGAATCCTCATAGACCCCATTTTCACAGTCCTCACAGGTCCATGCTTTTTTCCTGCAATTATCAGCTTAGCTACTTCCTCTGGCAAATCAATACAGTTTCGATGAAACCATTTCCGCATTCATTCCACCATCACATTTGAACTTATATCCTCTACTGCCCAATTTCTTCTTACATTTTCCACAATTCATGTTATGAATTTATCCTGAGTACGGCTCTAGTTGGTATTTATTTATTCGCTGATGGAAATATTGAACAATACAGATGCCTGGCTCCCCTTATCAGATCAGATAAGATCCCACAGTGAAAGATAAAATCTAATTTCTCGATTTTCTGAATGAAAAGTCTCAAAAATCATTTAATTCACTCAGAATCACACAAGATGCCCCTCAGAACAAACGTACACTATATTTCACTTTTTTACTGTAGTTAATTCTTCGTCGATTTGAAGATTAGCGGGACGCGAAAAATATACGTCTAGTTGCTCTTATCTTCAGCATATGTATATGAAAGTATGAAAGTATACTCTTGAAATTATTTGTATTATTTGACGTAACATAAAAAAAACAACAATATGCGCATCATTCACTTTTTCACACTCATTTACTGGTAGCTAATACAGTGGAACTTTCTTACGACAAAAGCGCTAAATCCGCAAAAAAAATCGTTATAAAGGAATCTCGTTATACAGAAAATTTGTTTCTATAGTCGGCAATATCGCGGTCGACTTCCCTGATAAATTTAGTATTATCATTCAAACTCTTTTAGACATTTTCGCACAACTTTTCACACTAGCGTAATAGTACGAGATCCCGCTGCGGGATTGGTGCGCTCATCGACTTTTTGTTTAAAACCAAATTTTTATGTTTATTTATAATTAAGAGAATATATTTTGCTAGGGTGCCTATCAAAATTTGGCCGCCATTATTTTTAATAATTAATTTTTGGTAAAAATTTCGTTTATTTATTTTTTATATAAAATAACGTCTACATCACGGTAATTAATATGAAGATTCTGAAAAATCACGGTTGCCGTTGCGCACCTGGCCGCACCTCTTTGCAGTGTAACAGGTATGATTTCGATAAATTTATACGTTAATAACCTATTTTCATTAATTATGTGTCAAATTGAAGCTAATTTTTTTCTATTAATTATCATATAAAGTTGCTTAATTAAATCTGGGCCGCAAATAAGGGTTACTGGCTGTTAAAGATAATAAATATAGTAGGTAGAGTGAAAGAGAGTTAGCGCGTAACATCATTTGTCAGACGAGGACAGCGATTGCCGGCATTAGTAGAGTCAATTGTAAATAAAAGGTCATGATATTTATATTTTTTTTACGACGAAACAATAACATTAGCGAGCACTTTTGGAATGATACATTATTAAAATCGAGTACATCGCTTTTTTCGTTACAACAAAAACACGACTGCATCTTATCATTTTATTTTTACGTTAATTAATAAAATAATTTTTAGATGCACAAATAAATAACAAATGTAAATATAAAACGTTGTTTATTACGAACTCCAAAACAGCGTGGTTTTTATGTTAGAATAAAAATGCTGCATCTGTTCAGTTGAGCTGTTGAGAACACTAAGCCGGGCGCCGGCAATCGCTGTCCTCTCGTCTGACAAATGATGTTACTCGCAAACTCTCTTTCACTCTACCTACTATATTTATTATCTTTAACAGCCAGTAACCCTTATTTGCGGCCAGATTTAATTAAGCAACTTTATATGATAATTAATAGAAAAAATTAGCTTCAATTTGACATATAATTAATGAAAATAGGTTATAAACGTATAAATTTATCGAAATCATACCTGTTTACACCTGGCTGCTGCAAAGAGGTGCGGCCAGGTGCGCAACGGCAACCGTGATTTTTTAGAATCTTCATATTAATTACCATGATGTAGACGTTATTTATTTAAAAAATAAATAAACGAAATTTTTACCAAAAATTAATTAAAAATAATTTAATTAAATAATGGCGGCCAAATTTTGATAGGCACCCTAGCAAATATATCCTCCTCTTAATTATAAATAAACATAAAAATTTGGTTTTAAACAAAAAGGCGATGAGCGCACCAATCCCGCAGCGGGATCTTAGACTATAATGTTTAGATTGAAACCAAACAGCCAGGGGTGTATTTAAAACTGTTTCAGAAGGATCTCTCTGGCCGTCGTAATGATTTAGTGTAAGGTTGGGATTTATTACGTACGTCCGGAAAATTTTCGGAAAAAACCCACCCTTATACTTCTTACCAATACCTTCAAAGAGTGATGTTCTTTGAATATTTTGTTATAGATGGAATTCACTTCGCTTTAGAGGATGTTTTTTAACATGGAATTTGGATTCAAGGTGCAATGTCTTGTAGCGAAATTCGTTATACAGACTTTCGTTATTGGGAAGTTCAATCTCTAGCTGGAGCATCGCTTTCGGAATAGAGTTTGGCTCTATTCCAAATAGATATACAGTGGAACTTCCCTATAACGAACGTCTGTATAACGAATTTCTCTATATACGAATTTCGTATAAGACATTGCACCTTGAATCCAAATTTCATGTTGAAACACCCTCTAAAACGATGTAAATTCTCTCTATACGAAATATTCAAAGAACATCACTCTTCGAATGGGTATTGGTAAGAATTTAAGGGTGCGCTTTTTCCGAAATTTTTCCGGACGTACGAAATAAATCCCGACCTTGAACTAAATCATTACGGCGGACAGAGAGATCCTCTGAAACAGTTTAAATACAACCCTGGCTGTTTGGTTTCAATCTAACCATTACGCTAGTGTGAAAGTTTGTGCGAAAATGTCTAAAAGCAAGTGCTTAAGTTTGATTGATAAACTTAAATTTATCATTGAAGTCGACCGCGACATTACCAACTATAGAAACAAATTTTCTGTATAACGAAATTTCTTTATAACGAATTTTTTTTGTGGATTTAGGCTTTCGCTATAGGGAACTTCCACTGTGTTTTATGGTGATATTTGCTTCGAATTATTCAGGTTGGATGGCAATGGATATAAGCTGTGCTAATAATTAAAAAAATATGTGAAAATTCTTTTCTTCGGAGAAACATATGTTATTAAAACGTTTTTATTGTCCTGCTGAATTCGACTCGTTCATCACGATCACCAGGCTAAATTTTTTGAACAATAAGAACCGTAGATTTGTTCATATTTAGAGCAGCTGCGCGCAATCTCAACGACTGACTACAGCATATTCATCCATTCCTCGGTAACAGTCAACAATCGCGGTCCATTCTGATCTGAAAATGCTTTGGTTTTCCAGCGCTTCTTGAACACCTCTAGTGTGTTGTGGCCTGTAATGATTAAGGATAAATTAAATTACAGGATTTATGATATTTTCGCGGAAATATACACTAGTCATCGTCCTGGTATGCAAATTTGTGGAGTTCTCTCTTTCAAACATTATGCCTCATCAAAATATTTCAGTGCCACCGCCAAAAGGACCAACTTGAGTAGCTCTTTCAGATTTATTTCGACATCCTGGTTCCCTCCACACTCATACCTGGTTCTCTGAGCTTTGTAGTGTAGAGTGTAGCTGGCGACAATCCCCACTGGCCACTACACGTCACCACATGGAACGGAACTATATTTTCTCTCTCGTTATCGCAGAAATACAAGTGAGGTTGGTTTATTTCAACTACAGAAGAGGCATGTCACGACATATTTTGATAACCAGAAACCAAAAGGAGGAATCAGGGGAAGTTTTGTTGATATCTTCTTATTGGTTGAATTGCTGTCTCTGGCGACGTTACGAGAGCTCTGAGAACAAGGCTCTAAACAGTAGTCATCAGTCATCACTTACTAACCCAAACCGTGACTCATCTGTAATAGCTCATTCCTCCTTTCTTCTAAATGGCAGTTCTGATAAGTTCCCGCCCACTGCAGTCGAGCGAGGACTTCTGGACCGCAATCCTGTTACTAAAACTCATCTAAGAATTGTAGCACATAACCTTACACGGTTGTGGGTTCTTTGAAATTCCGACCTGAATGTCGGTGCCGTCACTGACATATTTCTACGGGCTGATTGAGCAATATGCCGATCTTCTCGAACCGTGGTAACACGAGGATGATCACTTCGAGCTCTACTTTCACTCACTCCACCACTTTCCTCATAGCGCCTATTCGTTCTGTTAACCGTGCTTCGAATAATGTTCAGTCTATTGGCTATCTGATGGCTGGAAAGCCCTTCTTGCCACATAGCATTAACTCTAGTTCTGTAGAACTCGTTTCTAGGCATATTTATAACCTGAACTGGGGTTTCCACAGTGGCAACCTTATATCCAAGCTGAATTCAGTCATTTATTTATTCCCTCAAAGTCATAAGGAACCCAGTTTGATGATAACACATTGAAGACCATATATTACGCAAATTTCCAGTCACTGTTAGGCTATGGTATCATCTTCTGGGCTGATTCTTCACATGCAGAACGGGTGTTCTCCACACAGAAGATGGCTCTTCGAGCTATGTTCCGGATGTCATACAGGGCATCTTGCACAGGCAAGTTTAAGATGAACAACATTTGAGCCTGCAGGGTCTTTTCATTTATATAACCCTTCTTTTTCTTTTCAAGAATTCTCATTACTTTGAGAAATATAAAAATGACACCAGGAAGAAGTTTGAATACTTCTTTCCTCCACATAAATTATCAATAACTGAACATCATCCACTGCATCTTGCCATAATGCTCAATAACATGCTTCCCACATTTGTAAGATAAGAGTTGGGAACTTTCCAAAAAGCTCTCTATTCCCTTGTTCTGAATGCTGAACCGTACACTATCTGGAGTTTGCAAACTATTGTTCTGCTCTGAGATAACTTTTGATTTCTAAAGTAGGTATTCATCTGACTTTTTTATTTTCATTTGATTATAATTTGGAAAATAAATGCATATTATTATTATTATCATTACACAGTTTTTGGACTACTCCGCACTCAAAATGAAAAACTACTGATCCGCAGGAAGCACATATTTGACAAAATCAATGTTTCAACTCATGAACATTTTTTGTTTTGTAATGTTATAGTTTTATTTGGTTTTCAACAAGTTCCTTCTGTTGTCAGAATCAGTTATAGTATTCGTTTTGAGGAGTTTCTTGCTCCTGAGCTGTTTCAGTGCTTGTGCGCACTAATGGCAAGCCGTATTTCGAGCTTTTGAGTTACTCAGGAGCACGAAACTGTTCAAAACGAATAGACTAAATATGTTGTGAATCTTGATTATTTTATCTTCACTACAGGGGCGGTTTGAAACTTTTGAAAGTGAGTGTATAATTTCAAATTTCAGGTCATTGGAAACAAGAAATGGGAAAAATGGTTGCAAAACCCGCCATCACTTTAGATTTACCAGATCCTTTTGCTGAAACAGCAGCAATACACTTCAATGAGCTTTTAAGAGATATGGTTCGCCTATAATTGTATTGAATTTGGTCAAACAGAAAGAAAGAAAACCGCAGGAAAGTTTACTGAGCGACGTTTTATGTAATTCCATAAAATACCTAAATCAATTTTTATCAGTCGAAAATCAGATTATCTACAAAACTTTCGATATGGCAAGAAAAAACAAAGGAACAGCAAATGTAATGAAATATTTAGCAGATATAGCCAACAATGCCGTTTTGAAAACTGGCATATTCTACAATCAAAGGAAGTATTATTCCCAGAAGCTTAGCACAATAGTTGGACTACACAAAGAAGACGATTTTATCAGTTTACAGACGGGAAATAATAACTAATTGTGTGGATTGTTTAGATAGAACCAACACAGCCCAGTTTGCAATAGGAAAGTGTTTTTAGGATATCAACTTTGTGCACTAGGTATTTTAGATTCCCCAAAACTCGAGTTTGATACAGATTGTGTCAGAATGTTGGAATGCTTATATGAAGACCATGGTGATACTCTTGCACTTCAATATGGAGGTTCACAATTAGTTCACAGGATAAAAACTTACAGGTAATTTTTTTCTTCAGTTTGCATCAAGCATTTCTTAGTTTACATTACGTTTGCTGCAGGAAGCACTGATATACACCCACAAGGAACTTTACGTACTCCTTACATATACAGGTTCGGAAATTCACATCGTAAACATACGATAATGATCCAAAAAAATTTAGTCCAAACATGTTGACCCAAAAAAAGTTGGTCCAAAATTGGTGATCCGAAAATGTTGGTCCAAAAAAATTTGGCGCCCCAAAATTGACGAATCAAAAAATTTGGCTCCTCCAAAATTGGCGCTCTAATAACTTTAGCGCCTCAAAATTGACGACTTTAAAATTTGGCTCCCCCAAATTGGTGATTTAAAAAATTTGGCGCCTCAAAATTGGAGACTTAAAAATTGGCGCCCCATAATTGACGACTTAGAAATTTGGCGCCTCAAAATTAGCGTCTAAAGAAATTGGCGACCAAAATTGGAGACTTTTAGTACCTCAACATTGGCGACTTAAAAATTTGGCGCCCCAATTCAGCGACATAAAAAATTGTCGCCCCATATGGCTACTTAAAAAAATTGGCGATATAAACATGTGGCTCCCCAAAATTGGCGATATAAAAAATGTGGCTCCCCAAAATTGGCAAGTAAAAAAATTTGGCGCCCCATAATTGGCGACTTATAAAATTTGGCGACCCAAAATTGCCGACTTAAAAATTGGCGACTTCAAAAAATTGTCGCCTAAAAATTGGCGATCTGAAAGATTTTGCTATCTGGAAAAATTTGGCTCCCGAAAATTGTCAACACAAAATTGGTGATCCAAAAATGTTGACTAAAAAAAAAGTTGGCGCCCCAAAATAGGCGACTGAAAAAGTTGGCGTCCCAAAATAGGCGACTTGAAAAATTTGAAACATTTGACTAAAACTTTACATATGCACCAGTCACTAGTCTTTTTATGCAAGGTATAGGTTATGTACCATATGAGTATGTGTATATTTATTAATATTACTTGCTTCTAACCATATTTAAGTTGTTTGTACAATGAAAGCGGATTGATTTAAATTTAACTACCTGATATCAGAAATTGTGTAGTCATTTTCACATCATAAATTACCTTTACAGAAAGACAGGCTCCTTGGACTTCTCAGGGCAACGACATCATGCAGACCCTAAGCCGTTATTACAGCAATACATTCTCAGATGCAGAAAAACAAAATACCATCAACATCTTCTTAGGTATCTTCGTACCAGAAGAAAATAAGCCACAAATTTGGGAATACCAAATGATTATTTTTTCATCATAAACCAAATGTATATACAAATAGTCCTCTCAGTCAGTGGTGGGATAAAGACATGGTAGATTGCTTACCATATTCATTCAATGATTCGATCAAATCTTGCTATGAAATCATTCAGGTGCATTCCAAAGATGTGGAAATGATTGATGCTTATGTGGATTATCACAGACCGATGAATTAAGTGTTTTGAGCGATGTTTTTGCCTTTAAAATAAGTAATTCCTTCAGAGATTTCATGCCGAATTTCACCACAGATTATAGTCCGTTCAGTATCAGAATAAGGCCGGTTAGACGAAGAGACGATGATCCAGTAAGGGCAATATTATGAAGAATCCCTCTGTATCTGGCCAAAGTTCGACTAGTTCTACAGCTTCTAGTACCAGGTATTAAAATTAATTCAAACAAACACATGTTTTCCAATAAAAGGTGTTATTTTGAATAGCCTGCTATTTCGGTAGATGTCACGTTTGAAGCTGTCATATTTTTACATTTAACAAGTAGAAACTACGCCATTTATAAAAATGGAAGGATACACGCTTCAAGAACGCATTTAAATTATTAAAATCCACTATGAAGATGATTAAAATTCGGCAGAGATGGTTCTTAAAACTCGAACATTTTTGGGTCGTGGTGAAGTATCTGGGGCTCGGAAAACCCAAGAGTTATTATTGAAAAGCCTCTCTATTCTCAACGTGTGATTGTTTGATGCGGTTTGTGGTCCGGCGGAGCCATTGGATCTTACGTTTTCGAAAATGAGGCTGGAGCAACAGTTACACTGTGAATGGATTGCGCTATCGAGAGATGATATTAATGATTTTTTATGGCCGAAATTGGGATATTATTGATCTAGACAACGTTTACTTTCAACAAGACGGCGCTACGTGCCACACAAGCAACGAAACCATTGATCTTTTGCGGGAAAATTTTCCAAACCGTGTTATCTCTCGAAGAGGTGATCACAATTGGCCAACGAGATCTTGTGATTTAACACCTTGCGACTTCTTCCTTTGGGGCCAAGTGAAAGAGAAGGTCTACGCCAATAGCCCAGCGTCGATTCAAGACCTCAAGATGGAATTCGTGAGGCTATCGACTATCTAGGACATAGGGCAGCCACTTGGCGATTTGGTTATGGGAAATTTCATTAAAAGGATAAGGTCCTGTAAGCGTGGTCGTGGTGGTCATTTGCCTGATGTTATTTTCCACTATTAACGGCATAGCTTCTTCTTTTAATGAAATAAACATCCGATCATTTATATTGAAAAATGGCATTTTTCTTTGAATATAAAAATAACACCTCTTATTAGAAACCCTTTATTTTATCAGAACTTTTTTTTTAATATGTAACTATTTTTATTTTCGTAATTGTGGATAGAATTTTTTTTGTTAAGATTGCTTACAGCAAGATATATCTCGATATCTAAGCTTATTGAATATACAACGTCATTTTTTTCCAGTTCTAGTGAAGATGAGTCATTTGCTGAAGATGATGGTTTTCACTTAGTTGATTCGACAATGACTGGATCAAAAATCTCAGATTCTCAACCGAAAACGTTCAGAATCTTCTCTCTACCGACGATGAAGGATCTATATGGAACCGAATTGATTGAATGAACCTAAAAACGATGATTTATTGGCATATAAACGGTAGGTATACTCCGTTCACATATTATTGAGCGCAAAGTAGGCGTTTGTTATTTATCTGAGATTGGTAGTATTTGCTCTCATAATGAGTCAAGTCAACGTTGCCAAATGTACCCGGCCTCGTCTGACGAGCTTCCGAGTTATCAGAGAACTCTTTGACCTTTTGACAACATTGCGTATCAATCTGACAAGAAAATAACCAACATAACCTAAAATTTTAATATACAAAGTTGAATATGCCAAATTGTCATGGCCAACTGACAGCTTGAAGTTTCGTGAACTGACTATTATAGTATTCGTTTTGAAGAGTTTCGAGCTCCTGAGCTGTTCCAGTGCTTGTGCGCAGCCATGGCAAGCCGTATTTCGAGCTTTTGAGTTACTCAGGAGCACGAAATACATCAAAACGAATAGGCTATATAACTATAGTAAGCTCAGATCAATAACAAACATAACAACAAGCGTAATATTAATGGAATTAATTTGAGGATAAGATATACAAACCAAATAAAGATAAATATATTATCTTTATAAACAAAGATCAATAGGAATTTTTCAAGAATAAATCGCATCCACCAATAATATCCAGAGTTAAAGTTTATGAACAGCAGGGGGAATATATGTAATAGTATATTATGCAAAGAGCGTATAATGATAGCTATTATTCGCGAGGTGAATAACAACCATTATTCGCGAGTAGCATACTATACTTTATCCACGACTACTGAGTATTTCTTGAAAATTTTAACATTTGGCGACCGCGACAAGACCCTTCTATTCGTGGAAAAAGTCAATTTGACACATGAGTTATGTTTGGAGAACATTGTATATTTTGTAATAAAAAAGATTCAATTGATGTAATGAATGTAGATTTGGACCTCGATCGACAAGGTATGCCCTTTATTATTTAGTTGGAGTACTTCAGAATACTGAAGAAATACCAATTTAAAGAATATTATGTCAAAGGTAAATCTATGAAGCATCTGATAGCAATCAATTATAATCTCATTATTCCCTTGTGATTAATGGGTATTATTAAGGCCCAGCACAGAGATGTACAATGGACAGATTTTACAGTAGTCGTGGTTAAACAAAGTTTTTTCTAATTTTGCTTCTATTTACATCTGACAAGGTCTATCTATGTTTTTTATTGATGGGAGGTTGCAATCTCTTTTATAATCTAGGTGGTGCGGTAGGGGTAGTTTGATTCATCTTTCGATGAACACTTATTCCTGGAAACTATAATTCTTACTAGCCAATGTAATGTCTGATTTGTATGGACTCACGTATATAAAGAACCTAATAACGGCCTAATCATATTCTGTGCTGCGGTCAGAATAATGTCCAGTGAAAAAAATCTTACTACTATTTTCACAGTATTTTCTATAAACATATTAACTCAGTTATGTTTATACAGGGTCTTTATAAATGATTGTAACAGAGCAGTTGGCTTTGGATTGCAGAATACCAATCTCTAACCAATTTATAGAGACCCTGTATAACTATATAGACTAGAGTATGAAACACTCTTTGCTTGATTCTTCTTGAAAACGTATGAGAACTAAAAATGTAAAAACTCTTTTACAGGTATGTTTTGATTGGGAAGAAGCAAATGGAACTGCTGCCAAAAACTTCACACCTGTGTCTTTTAAACTTGAAACCTTGCAAATTAACTACAGATTCTTCAGTATGTGTAACTCCCCCTACAGTGAAACAGGAATCCATAGACATATATAAAAATAAAGATACATTGAGACAGCAAAAAACGGAGGATTTATGCCAAAGAATTCAGATCTAGAATTGTATAAAAAATATACTCTATTCAAATAAATTTATTTATTATTTAAATAAATAATTTAATTTACAAATAACGGTGCCATTGCATGCAATGTAGACCTTCTGAACAACATAAGTGAAACCAGCAGTTGGCGGTCTGTCCTAGTTTGAAAATATGGGCCCCCATAGCTTCAAAATTATACCATCTTCACTTCGTTTTTTCCACTGTCAACTGTAAAACATAAAATTATTGTTGCTAAATGCTAAGCTCTGCTCTGCCATCTGCGGTGAGGAGCCCAACTTCGAAACATCTCACAAGTGTTTTACAGTTATCTAGTAAAAAATGTTTTTCTGCAAAAGGTTCGATGAACTCAAATTTCAGACATTTCAAATGAGCACCCACACCGATATTTTATTTATTCAAGTAAAAAGAGAATATACTGTACTCTTTTATGGAATTATATCATTTCTCTTCGAATAAAGAACAACTATTTATATTTTATGATATTGCTGATGTCTCCTCTGTGGTTGGAAGAAATTATGAAAAAAACACCGTGATACAAGACAGTTTTTCAATTTTCAAGGATTATTTTAAATTTCTAATATTTTTTTCTCAATGATATATTTCTATCTTAATTTTTCCATCACGAGATTTTTTCTATTAACTGTTTTTTAGTTGCTTAAGATACCGTGGAACGATTTACCCGCCTCCGCGACTGTCAAAAAGGATTATCCGGTCGTTATGACAGAATCATTTGTCAATTCTTTTCCAAGCTTTAGAAGTTGTGGCGACCACGTTTTTGCAAGCAGTAAGTAATTTTTGATTATTAATTTATTGTATTTGACTGGTTATTTTGAAGAAAGGTGCTTAGCTAGATTATTGTTTTAGTTTTATAATTCAACGTGTTTATCTAGTTTCCTGAATTCTCAATTCTGACAATCAATTATTTTTTTCAGGCATCGTCACAATGCAAATTTTCGTGAAAACCCTTACTGGTAAGACCATCACCTTAGAGGTCGAACCATCAGACACAATCGAGAATGTAAAAGCTAAAATCCAAGACAAAGAAGGAATTCCTCCAGATCAGCAAAGATTGATCTTCGCCGGAAAACAACTTGAAGATGGACGTACCCTTTCCGATTACAATATCCAGAAGGAATCCACCCTTCATTTGGTTTTACGTTTAAGAGGTGGTATCATTGAGCCCTCTCTTCGTTTGCTGGCACAAAAATACAACTGTGACAAAATGATTTGCCGTAAGTGTTATGCTAGGTTACATCCTCGTGCAACAAACTGCAGGAAGAGAAATGCGGACACACCAACAACCTCCGCCCAAAGAAGCTGAAGTAGACTATCAATATTATATTACTTACATATTTCAGTAAATAAACTGTAAATTTTCAGTTCAACAGTTATTTCTCTACTTCTCCATCAAATCTCGATAACTGCATACGTTGGCATGCAATTGTTAGAAGATAAAGGTATTATTTATAGGATTACTGGTTGAGCTTTCCAACCAATTTGTTCTTCGTATAGTATATATATGGGAAAAGCATTACTCTATCTTGGCCTCATTAACATTTGCTAGACTATCAATGGTAAACTCTTTTATTCCGTTTCCAACTAATAGTGGGCAATTACATACTCCCTAGAATAAATGTTCGATCTGGGGCTTATTTACCAAATACTTTGCAACTTTTCACTTTGCAGTTTTCACGTTTCAATTGAATTAGTTGCTTAACGCGTTCATAATTGAAAAATACAATGTGAAAAGTCACGTGTTTTGTGAAGAGTAGTCTGCAGAAATTAAATGTTGCCAAGTGTAAAGTTGCAAAGTATTTGGTTCAATAGGCCCCTGATGTAACTAACTTAAAATGGTATTTTTAGTTGAAATTGAAATATTAGTGAGGTAGTAGTTCATTATGTGATTTGAATTTGACTAAATAATTATATTTCAAAAGATCAATTCCCCACATTAGGTACCTGAGATTTATAAATGCTATACCGTTTTTGAGGTTTTCACACATTTTAAACATTTCTTGAGCAGATAAAAGGTGAAAAAAAATACACACTAAATATTTCTTAGAAACTTATAGGTTTCACTCCCAGTCTCTGAAACATAATAATTAAAAAATTTTTGATTAAGGTGAAGTGCTCCTGCGAAAAACTTTGCACTTATTTGTCAGGAGCAAATTGGTCTTGAAAAAATTGTTGCCTAACATAAAACTGAAAAATGAAACAAATTAATTGATTGACAATCAGATTACAAATGAGAAAATACACAATTCTGAAGAATTTTAGAGTTTGTCTGAAGAAGGTGTCTGATAAAGCCACCGAAACGTTACAATATCCTTTTAATTTTTTTCATTTTTCAGTTTTACTGTTAGGCAACAATTTTTTCAAGACCAATTGCTCCTGACAAATAAGTGCAAAGTTTTTCGCAGGAGCACTTCACCTTAATCAAAAATTTTTTAATTATTTATGTTTCAGAGACTGGGAGTGAAACCTATAAAGTTTCTAAGAATGCATAAGAATCCCCCAGAATATATTTCAATCGACACACTAAATATCTGTCCTTTCGGTACACAAGAATGGAATATAATATTGTGTTGAAAAAATTATTTGTTATAGTCTTTTCGAATTTGAAATTGTCACAATTTTACCCCCGTGCTTCGGGGTAACATTGTGACAAAGCATTATTCGAATAGAGCACAATAATACCCGTGCCTTTTTGAGTATAAATTACTAAAAATTAAAAAAAAGTATGTGCTCATATTTTTTGGATGAAAAAAACATGAATTAACTTCAACTTTCATTGAAAACAAAAATTAATATTCTGAACAAGAACGAACATGTAATGGGCTGAAATAAGAGTTAATATTAAGATTGAATGAGAGTAGGCATAAAACTCACAAATTTTACAAACTGAAAAATTTCCTGGGATTAAAAATTTCTAAGTGATCAGGCAAGCCTTGTAATGAAAATTTTTCCCTTTTTTTCTCTTTTCCTTCAAAATTTGTTTTAGTTATTGCCAGTAGTCAATCACGCAAAAATCCTCAACTTGTGGCAAAAGGAATTCTTTATTATTCGTTGCTCTTAAAAAGCTTATACTGCTTTTAAATTTTCTGCAGCCTTTTTTTAAATATCTTGTTCCAGCTTTTTCAGCAACATGGGATTTCTGTAAGCTCTTACTCCCAAGCGTCTCTTATTGTTTGATGCATTCTGGCAAGATTTTGGTCGCAGTCTACATGCAAAAAATTTTAAAAAATCATATGTAATTATTTGGAAAACGTTCTGACATGTCACAATGTTACCCCATGCTGCGAATTTTTTTTGTTTTCTTCGAAAAAAAGATATTAAAATCAATGATTCTTGACTATAATTCGAATATAATATGATAACTACAGGAGCAAATGAACCTATTTACGATTTTAACTGACAATATTTCAGATTTGGCTGTGCAGACGAAAGTTTACGGCTTTTGAAAAAATCGACAGATTCGGTATGCTCTTCTCATGGCAGTCTAAAAGTTACTAGTAAAGAGTTCTGGAATGTGCAGAATATTTGAATGACAATTTAAACACATTAGGTAGGTACTTGAGATTTATAAATACTATCATTTATTATACTGGAATTATAAGCTATATTAATAAATACCGAAAAATAATAGTAAAGAGATCTGAATGTACAGAATATTTGAATGACGTAAGAATTTAAACACATTATTAGGTAGGTACCTGAGATTTATAAATACTTACTATCATTTTTATTATACTGGAATTATAAGCTATATTAATAAATACCGAAAATAATATAAAAGAGTTCTGGAATGTGCAGAATATTTGAATGACTAAGAATTTAAACACATTATTAGGTAGGTACCTGAGATTTATAAATACTATCATTTATTATACTGGAATTATAAGCTATATATTATAAATACCGAAAAATAATAGTAAAGAGTTATGGAATGTGCAGAATATTGGAATGACTAAATTTAAACACATATTATGTAGGTACCACCTGAGATTATAAATACTATCATTTATTATACTGGAATTCTAAGCTATATTAATAAATACCGAAAAATAATAGTAAAGAGATCTGGAATGTACAGAATATTTGAATGAGCAAGTGTTTAAATTTTAGAGAATTCTAGAGTACTTTCATCTTGGAGTGTATAAATAAATAATAATAACACCATGGTTACATTATTTGGCATTAGACTCATTATAAGCGTCTTGCATGTGGCCTCAAAATTTCATTTCGATTGGTTTCATTACGTTTATAGTCTGAGATATTGAGAAACAAAATTTCGAATGGCCATATAATATGAAACCGAATTCACCGTGAAAATCTCAAGCCTCTAAGACAATCCCCTTCGAAAGTTATCGTGCTTACGGCCAGACGGACGGGGTCGAACCCTATCGTTTGAGGACCATTTTCGGCTCAAAGTTCCAAAATTACAGACAATAATTGTACAGACGATGTAGCGTTTCGTTCTCCTTAAACGAGGGCTATATCGTTTTGCCTAATGTCTGTAATTTTAGAATTTTGAACCGAAAATGTTCTCAAAGCTTAGACTGAAGAAGTCTTTTTTTCTCTAAGTCTCAAGCGATAGGGTTCTACTCCCTGATGACGAATTCATGGTCAAAATTCAATTCTGTCCTTGGTTCCGTCCGGCCGTTAGCACAATAACTTTCGAAGGGATTGTCCTAGAGACTTGAAATTTTTTAGGATGAGCTCGGTTAAGGTCGTTAACCAGCCAAATCCTACAGGGTGTTCCATAAAATATGTCAATTCAAAATTTTGTTCCTCAAAATCTGAGACAAACGAAACCCA
>CM024242.1:93816949-93867388 GCA_013421045.1 Propylea japonica
GGGCATTAGTTGGATGTAGTTTTTTGACCATCCACGTTTCCTATCATCCTGAGAAAAATCGGGAATTTGAATATAATAATTAATAACATTCAGGAATATTTTTTTAACCGTTGACTGCGATATCGGTCCCCGGGGACCGATGCGCGTCTGTATTTGTGTGCGATTGAATTTAGATCGAATAATTCCTCATGTGCGAACTTCATAACTTCCAGAAAGTTTATGATAGGAATGTGCTATTTACAGCTAAATAATTGTTGGATGTTTCACATTCTAGTCAATGCTGAAGAAAAGTATCGGTCTCCGGCGACTATACCGCACTGAAGTGAAACACGTGTAAATCCAGTCGGCATCGGTCCCCGACCTGGAACCTATATGCAATTACTTGAGTCAACAAGTCTTCCCGCGTTTTATTAGTCTGATAAACATAGCCGTTGCGAGAAGAAGTGCTTCCGTAAATAATAACTTCGAAAAATGTTTCCTAACCGTGCGCAAAAGATTGTGAATATGGCAAAAAATATTCCTGTAGATGAAACAAGTTTGCCTGGGACGAGCGCAGAAAATTATTATTTCGGTTCTGATGAAGAATTTTCTGATTTTGGAAGTGATGACTCTGTCAAGGATGGCGATTACTTACCATCTTCACAAGAGACGTCATCAAACGAGGATGAAATAGTGCATGGTAAGTTTTCCTTATAATAACGAAATAAATCACTTGTCAGAGTTTGTAACGTTTAGGGTTTTCACAAAATTCATCACATTTTTTCAGATAGCTCTGAAGACACCGATTTTTCTGACGAGGAAACAGGTGATAATAACACGAATGGTAATACTACTAACATCTCATCTATGAGGGCTAGACAAAAATAATTGGTTCGATATCACTACTGAAGAATTGCCTTTTACTGCTTGCCAGGAATTATCCATCTACAATTTTGACATTAGCGCAATAACTTGCCCCTTAGATGCATATAATATTTTTGTGACTAAAGATCTGTGGAATCTAATAGTTGAGGAAACGAATACTTATGCTCAACAAATGGAGGAACATAAATCTATTTCAAAATCCAGACTTCATGTCTGGGTCAATACAGACGTTGATGAAATTATGAGTTTTTTCTCGATTATTCTGACTATGGGATTAAACTCGCTGCCGTCAGTAAGTGACTACTGGTCCAAAGATCCCATGTTCAAAAACGATTTCATCGCAAATACAATGCCAAGGGATCGATTTCTTCTTTTACTTCGATGTATTCACTTTTGCAACAATGCTGATCCATTCTTAGATACAAGTGACAGGCTGCACAAAATAAAGACGGCGTTAGATATTCTCAATAAAAATTTTCGGAGTGCAATCACTGCGGGAAGAATATTAGTTATTGACGAATCTATGATTCCCTTCAGAGGGCGACTGAAATTCCGCCAATATATACCGAATAAAACACATAAGTACGGTGTGAAACTGTATAAGCTATGCACTGTTGACGGCTATACGATCCAAATCATCCTTTACACTGGCAAAAATGAGAAAGTTGAGGGACAACAGCACTCTGAAACAATAGTATTGGAACTATTGAAATCATTAGAAGTGAAAGAAGGCCATTATCTCTATGCGGACAATTTTTATACCAGTTTACCTCTAGCAAAAAACTCTTTCAGGAAAAAGTGATTTATTGTGGAACTCTTCGTGCGAATAGAAAAGGCATTCCAAAACCTTCCAACGAAAAATGAAAAGAGAGGAGAAATATATGGGCAGCAGAATGACTGCGTCAAAATTATAAAATGGATTGATAAAAGACCTGTTTTAATGCTGACAACAGATCCGATCCATAATACTGGGGTTGAAGCTTCTGGAAAGAAATCCAAGAAGGGTGAGGTTATTCAAAAACCAAGATGTGTAATAGATTACAATAAGGCAAAAAAGGGCGTTGATTATAGTGACCAAATGTCCTCATACCACTCAGTCTTACGAAGAGGACTGAAGTGGTACAGGAAGGTCATGTTCGAATTATTATTCGGAACATGTGTTGTAAATGCGTGGATCATCTATAATCGCATTTCTGAAAAAAAACTTTCGATTACAGCATTCAGAAAAATTCTAGCAGAAGACCTCAAATAAATATTTCAAAAATAAAACAGAAACATCTCGCAAAAGACTCCACACCTTCGTGAAGCCAACTGGACCTGGAAGAAAACAAAGGAAAATATGCAAGGGATGCTATGAAGAATTGCGAAAAACTATTTCCAGTCGAGAGGCTAATAAAAAAGTTTCTAAAGTGACGAGTTTTTGTGAAAATTGTCCAGGAAAACCTGGCATGTGCCTACCGTGCTTTAACAAAAGCATAATTGAGTTGAATTTCTTCAAACAAATATTGTGATTTTATGACATAGTATTTTTTGCTTATTTCACGTTATAAAAAATTGATTTTTGTGTGTTGTTATAAATATATTAAACACTTTGAATCTCTTCCTATAGTTGTTTCAGTAAAGTTTTTCTAGAAAGGACATTGTTTCCTGTACCCTGATACGACGTAGAACGTGGAATTCAAATTGATTCAGTAAACTAAATCTTTTTGAATTTTAAGGTTACAGTCGAAAACTTCAGTAAAATATTGATTTGAAAATTATTTAAGATATCGGTCCCCGGCGACCTATACCGCACCGGAGGAAAGATATGGTATCGGTCTCCGGGGACCGATACCGCACGGAAAAGAAACAAGAAACTTTGAAATATTCCTAACGCAGTCAACGTGTTAATTTGTCCGCAATGCTGGAATGTTGTTTTCTCGTGCTTAAACAGATTTGTACTTGGCTGAATAAATACAAATGGCGGTTATTTTATTCACAATATATATTTTCATTTATTTTTCTAGAAAAATCGAAATTCCAACTTACACTGACACTGAATATCAGCAGTATTTAAAAGACGACAAATGGACACAAGGAGGAAACTGATCATTTAATGGATTTAGCTGCTAGATTTGATTTGAGGTTCATTATAATGGCTGATAGATTCGATAAGGAAAAGTTCCCCACCAAAAGATCTGTCGAAGATTAAAAGAAAGATACTCAAAGTCATGGAAATATTAGCCAAGGTAAAAAAGTTTGAATATTGATATTTGAGTAATGTTTCAGTGTAGATTTCTTTACAGCTGAATGGAGACAAGAAAATTTATACTTATGATGCGGATCATGAAAGACGTCGAAAGGAGCAGCTGAAAAGACTACATGAAAGAACAACTGAACAGGTAATGAGTTATATTATTCTTACTATAAGTAATACTAATGGAGGATAAAAATTTTAATTTTTTTTTGAGATATAACATAATTTTTCTCAAATTTAGTTAGCAATATACAACACGGTTCGCAATCACATCTGTGATCTTGTTTATTGTGAGCAGAAATATATTATACTTACTCTTAAGATATAAATCAAAATTAATTCTGTGGGCCATCTTTCCCACTGGCTAAGGATGTATATTCATTACTTGTATGCTAAATATAGTGTGACCTGTGACGAATTTTCTTGCAATCTGTTCACTATACAAATATATAAGTATTCGTTTTGAGGAGTTTCGTGCTCCTGAGCTTTTCCGGTGCTTGTGCGCAGCCAATGGCAAGCCGTATTTTGAGCTTTTGAGTTACTCAGGAGCACGAAATATCTCTGAATTAAATATGAATGAAAGTTGCATATCTTCATTCCTGAAAAACAAGTTCAGTGGCCGATGTCATAAAGACTTTGGGAACTGAATGTGAGAACCATGGGGAGCACAATGTATCATCAAGTCAACTTGCTTGTGATCTTTGGTTTTTGAATCTTTAATCTCACTGAGTAACATTTGATCTTCACCAAGCTCAAATTGAAACTCTAGAAATTCAAAATTCTGAAAACTCAATAACTTTTTTTTAATTCTGTGTAACTTTTGATAATACATTTTTTCAGATTGAAGAAGAACAGTTCCTCCTCAGTGAACTTAAAAGATCGAAGCTAGGAAAAAGGAACGAGAACGTAAGACTCAAGATTTACAGAAAATTAATCAGTCAGGCAGACAGTCAGCTGAAACTCCAAAGAAGATTGATAAAAAGTTGCCCAAAGAAAAAATTGTCAAATCCTTCGCGCCCGTCAAGAGTTGATAACAACAGTAAGAATATTATTTCTCTTTTGAAGGAGGAATGTATTTTTCCTTATAAGGTTGGCATGGTCAAGATCAATGTTGGAGACAACCACTTCAATAAAAATACGTGACTATAGTGGTGTTTTTGAGGTGTTTGGTTAAATGAATTTTTCATGAACCCTATTACCTATTAAAAAAGCCTCACTTTTGTAAAACACCCCGTATTTTATCAAATCTATAGTCCATTCACGAAAGGTTGAGCCGTCGGTTGGCCATGGAAATTTGACATATTCCACTGTGTATATTATAAATTTTAGGTTATGTTTCTTTATTTTCCTGTCAAATTGATACGCAATGTTGTCAAAATTGCATAGAATTGTCTGATAACTTTGCAAGCTCGTCGGACGAGGCCGGGTACATTCGGCAACGGGACCTATTTACGTTATGACAGCAAATACTGCCAACTTCAGATATATAAAGAACCGCCTACGATGTGCTCAACCTTTCGTGAACGGACTATATAGTCCGTTCACGAAAGTTTGAGCGCATAGTAGGCGTTTTGTTATTTATCGAAGTTGGCGGTATTTGCTGTCATAACATAAAATTAGTCAACGTTGCCGAATGTACCCGGCCCTCGTCCGACTAGCTCCCGAATTATCAGAGAACTATATGTTTACATCGACCAACATTGCATAACAATTTAACAAGAAAATGACACAACATTACCAAAATTTTAATATACACAGTGGAATATGTCAAATTGTCATGGACAACCGACGGCTCAAACTTTCGTGAAGGGACTATAGTTGAATTTTATATATAATCTACATTGCAGAGTATCGTATGGTCATTTACTAATGTGAATATATTTGTAAACAGCATATTTTACAGCTATAGAAACAGCAGGTATCAAATTTCCGGATTACAAAAATAGTGGTGTTTCTTGTTGAGATCACAAAGAATGAAACTTCCTGCCAATGTTGGACAGAAAAATCAAAAGGAATTGAGCAGATTATACAGGAAATGGGGTTAGGTAAGAATACTAAACTAGAAGTGCTGGTCATTTGTTTGTTGTTAAAACTTCTTACAATTGCTTATACATTAGTGGAAATATTTGTTGCCTGATTGTGTATCACCTGTCAGCATTAGGTAGTATTTTTCGTTCAGCATAAAAACAAGCTGACAAAAAATATATTCTATATCCACAACTATTGCATAATCCAGCCATTATACGTCTGTTATCACAACCTTAATAATACCCATTATTATTAAGGGTGATTAATGAGTTATTCACTGCAGTCAGATGCTTTGTAGATTTAGCTCTATAATTATTTTCTTTAAATTGATATTTCTTTAGTATTCTAAATAAAGTAATCCAACTAACCATTATAATGGGTATACCTCGTCAATAGAGGACCAAATCTACTTTTATAACATCAATTAAAGCAATTTTTATTACAAAATATATAATGACAAGTTCTCCAAAAATTTCTCATGTGTCAACTTGACTTTTTCCACACTAGTAATGGAAGGGTCTTGTCAACGGTCGCAAAATCTTCAACAAATATATTCAGAAATCGTGGATAAAGTATAGTGTGGTACTATTGGTACTCACTATAATGGCTGTTATTCGCTCGGTGATTTAGGCCACTCATCTACAGTTCGTAACCTAAACTTTCGCCTCGTGAACAATACCTATCATTATAGGCTCATTGCATAATGTCAGCCCCTTAACCTAATTTTATCAACACCATGACTATTTGTTGAAGGTAATTGTACCCCTGCGAAAGTAAAGTCTAGTCATTACAAAAAAGTTTTGAGTTATATAATACTCTGAAATACCAATCAGTTGGATTGAATTATCTACATCTTTGAATACATTTTTTTTTCTTGCAGAATTAAATCCCACTCCTACTGAGAGGTCTGCATGAATTTCAATGAACTAAGAAGTGACATGGTCCTTCTTATGGAACTAAAATCAGCTCTAGCTTCTTGCGAGTTTGAACTGCAATCACTGAGGCATCAATATGAAGCTCTGAATCCAGGAAAGGTAATTCGTCATTGGTATACCTAAGGCGTAAATCAACCATATTCTTTTTATTTCAGACACTCAACATCCCACCTCAATTACTATCTTCATCTGAAATGATAGGCAAGCAATTCAATTCTGGAGAAATTATCGATGTTGTTGGATCCCCTGGAAATCCCATACTTAGCGATTAAAATAAACTAACGTTTATAATTTCTGAGAATTTTTTTTGCAGTTCTGACCGTTAATTTTTTGATTTCTATCAAAATCGAGATTTTGCTGGAGTTGAGATACTATGGTCATTTGAGAACATTTCAGTCGATACTGTGTTTCAAAATTGATTATTTTTGGTTTAAGATTTTTATATATGGAAGCAGTGATAGGCAGTAAAAATAGGCAATGTTAACCTACAGTTGTTATGTGATATTGCAACATCATATTAGTTCTAAACTGTTCCAAAACAGTTATAAATTGTTTCCGAGGCAATAGACAGTGTTATGAACATGAAGTATCATTAAAGTTTAATACTTTTCTACAAATACAGGTTCGGTAATTAACATCAGAACATACGATATTCAATGCATTGAGAGAGTTTTTGCCGTGCAGTTGGACCGTGCTATACTCGATAGATTACATGCTAGGTTTCGCTTTCGTTTAACGCGATGTCTCAAATCGACTAACACGGGCAGTCCGACGCATTGAGTCAATGCGTCACGCTGCGCGTAATACTCGATGGGAGAACTGCAGGTTCCCTTCCATACTGCTTGATTAAGCCACTCCCAACAATAAGATAGAGACTAAATTAAATTATCCAATTGGTCGTTTTATTAGAGAGTTACGAATCACGTGAACCTTTGATTATACCATTGTTCAACTGCACGGCATTGAATTTCGTATGTTTCCAATGTGAATTTCCAAATATGTATAATGCAACCTAATATTTATGTTGTCAATATTATTCCAGCCTCAATTTGAGTTTTTGCACTTGGAATTTTCTTGCTGACCAGATCAATAGACATGAAATTGGTCTACTCATGCTTTTGTTGAATGATAATCCGTAATATATAAGACATTTTTAATTCAAAGTATTCAATTTTTGTCAATCCAACCTGAGGTATGAAAATATAGCGGTGCTAAAATATGTGTTGTAATGATGTATGATGGAGTCAAAATTGTATATTTGTACATAATTTATTAGTACTTTAGTTCTTGATAATGTTCAGATTTTGTAAACAATAAAGTCAAAGTTTATTTTGCAAGAGTTAAATTGTCTTATTAGATTATGATGAGAGATCCTCGGACTACCCAAGTTAAATGTCCCTCGCTTCAGTGCAGGGAAAAGGTGCTAATCTCAGAGTAAGAAATAAACATAGAGGCGCCCCTACACTTGGATAGTATTGCATTATAATCCACCAAGCATTAAAGTGAGATGGAAAGCATTTCTCTGCCGCACTGGGTGAAGTAAACAATAGGTTAGATTTTCATTTCTCCAATTCCTGATTATAATACATTTTCATAATTTTGCCTTAGCTATAATTACCTGAATAGCTTTAAGCAACAATAAACTGCCACCAAATCAGTAAAATAATTCAGTTTTATGAACGTCAAATCGAAATAAAAATACAACGCATCGAGAAACTATACACTAATAGACGATATCGCCAACTGACAATAGCCTGTAACAGACGCAAGCTGTTAGTATCAGAGAAGAGGAGCGGTAAACCAGTTATCCCAATACGGAATAAACATACGGCACGAGTTCGCAATGCCGGAATGTTGTTCGCGCGTATAAACAGATTCTACTTGGCTACATAACAAATGCGTGAAGGAATCTCTAGGTTTACTTTTTACTCTGAGGTGCTAACAAATTGTGGTTGGCGGAAGCAAACATTTTTTTTTCCACCTAAAAGAGAAATAACAGGTATCTGGTATCATACATTTATTTCAAAGTAATGTTAGAAATATATTTTCTTAAAACTCATTATATAAACTTAATAATATGATAAATGAAAGAACAATAAAAAACAGATACAGATTACTTAATATCTTGAATTAATAAGTTTAGAAACGATATTGAAAAATTTTATACAACAGATTTGTCATTTTTATTAAAAGGTTCACTCCACCCTCTGTCTTTTTCTACTAGGTTCATCACTTTCAAGATGATCCCTTTTTGTGATGCTTGCTGAAAAAAAATTGGATGAAGATATTGATGAGTTATAGAGGAATATTTTATGTCTTTTACCTTCTTATCCCAATGTTGTTGCCTGTATTTCAGCAATATTGTGTTTTTTTCGGTTACTATAACTGAAAAAAAAACATTTTCATCTTATTTCAATATTCGATACATGAGCAGGTGCTTTTGAACGCTCGTTCATTGGTGGAGCAATGAAGCAATAACTTCAAATTTTTGTATAGGACTTTGATACTAAATATACAGGGTATTTCCCAATTGAATGTCAATACCCTGTATGATATGGTTCGTTAACGAATATAACCGAGGCATTTGGGAACCAAAGTCACCCTGAATATTTCAAGTCTCTAGGAAAATCCATTCGAAAAATATCTCGCCAACGGACAGCTGACCCCACGGACAGAATTGAGTTTGACCACGAATTCGTCATCAGGGAGTTGAACTCTATTGTTTGAGACCATTTTCGGCTCAAAATTAGGAAATTTCTGACCTTTGGGTAAAACGATATAGCACTTGTTTAGTAGAACAAGCGTTCAAAAAGATAATTCAATGAAATACTTCTTTCACAATTGATTCAAAGTAGGGAGGTTATCTTCAAAGGTCTCTTTGAATTTGATCATTTAAATAATTTCTTTACACTTTCACACTGAAGGCAGAAGTCCAAGTTATCCGTATTTATGTAATAGGACCAACATATACATTCAATAGAGAATTTCTCTGGTTGATCATAATGACTACCTTCACTTCTCCGAAAAAATCATAGATTAATTAAGGTATGTTCCCAAACCTGTGTCCATATACCAAATTAAGTACTAGGAAGTAATCAAAGTAGTATATGGGAATAACATTAATAATTATCTACTACCATTAAATCAATTGATAAGTGACCTCTACACAATTCCATACCAATTATTTTCTTGGAGTTTTTGAAGAGGGATGGATTTAAAACTTTCGCAATTGCTTTTATTACCCCTATGTTTCAATGGAAATGAGTCACTGTTCCATAATATTTTTTTGGGAAAATTCATTCATTTTATGTTGCGTCCACAAGCTTTAGCCAATAAATTCCTACTAGGTACTTTGACAATTGCTTTATATCCTGGACATTATCAGTGGGACACACCATTTTTAGAAAAGATCTACTTACTTTGTGCAGCAGGATAATCCTTTGTGGGAATATATACAGATGGCCTTTTTAAATTTGATCGACTGTTGTTATCTACGTGGAATTTCGTGAAGTTATTTTCATCGTATGAAGGGAGCCCTTTAAGAAATTCAGCCACAGACTGAAATGAAAGTTATCAACAGTCATGTTTATTACCTTTTAAAATAATTCTTACCATATTGTAATAATACTCCTATACGTTCAGATAGATATTGCATAAATGATAAATGAGTTAAAGACCAAGATTAACACTCGATTTTCACAATGAATTGATATTATTTATTGCAGTAAAAATCGGAATCGCTGGTTATAAGAAGTCGTCCTGATTTCATTCAACCACAGAGTTAATGGCAATCGCAAACGATTCCAAGTCCGCACCACCGAGTAGCTGTTGCTTAATTTTTCACTTATTGGGCTTGACAGTCATGAATGATATAAAATTAAAAAATGAACGAACAAATATTTTTTACTCTGATTTCAATTTAATTGGAAACATTATTACCATTGTTTGGTGGGAAGTGAATTATAGTCTGAGAAATCATTTATCCATAAAACGTACATTTCTTAAGATCACATGTGATATATTCATGGTTTACCTAGGAATTTGATTTTTTGACTATGAATATGAAATACAGTGAATAAAAAATATATTTAGAGGTTAAACACTTCAATTTATTTCCTTTATCTGATAGAATTCCAACTATTCATCCGTAGCCTCGGTAGCGCAGTAGGCAGCGCGTAAGTCTCATAATCTTAAGGTCGTGAGTTCGATCCTCACCCGGGGCAAATTTTTTCCACTTTATTGTTATTGATCACTCTGCAGCCATTTCCAAACAGTAACTCGCAAAGAATTGACTCATTCTATGGATTTGATTGCTTTTTAATATAATTTGATTTGATCTAAGTTTATTTCGGAAACATCTTGAAAATACTTTTAAACATCTCACTTATGGGTGACCTGTTTATGATAAGCATAACTGTCACTGAATTAGAGCGAAAAATTGATGTTTAAATCATGACATCCCAAAATATAGTGGAACAATAGATTAAAGTCATATTTATTTATGAGATAAAGAATTGGTGTTGATGAGAACAATTTCATGGCTAATATAATGAAACATTTAGTAGCCGCTCGTCAGTTTCTTCTAGATCATAAATTTTATGGTGAGTTTTTACAGAAATGTCTATCCTATATCTGAATAATACCATTGAGTTTAAAATTTTTTAAATTCAATGATAATACCGAACAGATGTGAAGGATGATGCTGTGATAAGAATTGAGGTAAGGATCTGCATACTATTTTTGAAAAGCCTCCCAACGAAAAAGTTATACTACCTTCGAAGAATAAGAAAAAATATTATGTATGCACTTCAGGTAAAAAAGGATAAGGGAAATTTTAATCCCGAAAAAAGTTGTAATAATAAAAAATAAAAAAGTGGTTGATGACTAGATCAAATTTCAACCCCCTTCAACCATACTTCAGGGTTGAAAAAAAATCGGAATGTGTAGTTTTATTGACGTATAATATTTACCAGGTTTCGTGTTTTTAGCTCAATATACAGGAAAAATAAAAAACAATTTTTTTTATTCTTCGGAAGTCTAACTATTCTGATGGTAGGTTTTTTAAGACAATTATTACTATAATTACCCACCTTAATTTTTATCAAATTAATCATCCTTTACATTTTTTTTCGGTTTTATTCAGAGACAGGCCCGCAAAAGCTTCGTTACGGAGCTACAGGGTGTTGAAATTTCCAAAAAAATTGTTTTTTTCTTCATAACTCCTGCAGTTTTTGAAATATTCAGTCCAAAGTTGGAATGCTATTTTCAACAGTCTCCATCATTGCTCGCGATAGCTCGCATTCCAAATTTGGACTGAATATCTCAAAAACTGCAGGAGTTATGAAGAAAATTTTTTTTTGGAAATTTCAACACCCTGTAGCTCCGTAACGAAGCTTTTACTGACTCATATTTATATAAACTTTTTTTCTTAAAATGGGATATATGTAGAATGTAGATGTAGATGCACCCCCTCAAGTTGTGACATACTATTATGTAACACCCTGTATAATAGATACAAGGTGCGGCACGGAGGGCGGACGTTTTTCAGATGGGCATAACTTTCCCCACTGAGGACGAGAGAAGTGGGGAAGGTGCCGTTAGACTCGTGTGTTCCTAGCATTTATTTACCATTACCAGTTGTCGTCATGGAGCCTTGGACGGTGGAGCATCGTGTTTTCGCCTATGATAGTTCGTCCGAAATAATGAGTCAGTCATGGTCGTGCAGCGTGAATTTCGTCGCCATTTCCACATTCATCGGAATAGAGCTATTCCCTCTCGAAACACCATCCTTCGTTGGGTTGAATCACTTCGCAGACGTGGTGAACTGATCAACAGAAGACCAAGAGGACCTGTGCGAACAGTTCGAACGCCCTGAACAACTGTCGAACGCGTTCGACAAGCCATTCTTCGCAGTCCGTCGCGATCTGCTCGGAAACATGCTGCTGCACTTCGCCTCAGTGATCGTTCGGTGAGGCGAATTTTGCATATGGATCTTCGCTTTCACCCCTACAAATTGGCCATTGTGCAACAGTTACACCCCGGAGATTATGCACAACAAATGAACTTCGCACGTGAGATGGAAGCACTGATCGATCAAAATGAGAACCTCATTTTGTTCATGAGTGACGAAGCCCACTTTCACCTCAACGCATGGTTAACCGGCAGAATTGCCGTTATTGGGCTAATGAAAATCCGCAACACTTACACGAAAGACCGCTGCACAGCCCAAAAGTTACGGTTTGGTGCGCTGTATCGCAAACTCGCATCATTGGCCCTTACTTCTTCGAAGACGTTAATGGTCGTGCTGTTACCGTGAACTCAGAGCGGTACGTAGAAATGATCAACAACTTCTTTATCCCCGAATTACGACGGCAACGGGTTCCAATCCGACGTGTGTGGTTCCAATAGGATGGGGTGACCGCCCACACAGCCAGAGCATCAATGGACGTTATTCGCCCTCTCTTCCCTAGTCGCCTTATTTCCAGGTTTGGCGATGTTCATTGGCCTCCCCGGTCCCCAGATTTATCCATATGCGATTTTTTCTTATGGGGACACCTCAAGGCTAGAGTATACGAGACCAAGCCCCGAACTCTGGACGAATTGAAAAGGGCTATTCGCGTGGAAGTTGCCCAAGTTGAGAGAGCGATGTTGGAGAGAGTCTACGCGAACTTCCAAGAGCGCCTCCAGCACTGCATCACCACCGATTCGGCCACCACATGCCTGATGTGATTTTCCACACTTGACTGTCTCAAATGCTATTTCCTTGAGAATCTGATTCGTCAATAAATGTGTTTTGAGTAAAAATGAACGCTTTTATTATTTTTTTAAACCATCCACCCTCCGTGCCGCACCCTGTATATTTATATCTAATATAAAGGATTTTAGAGATATATGCTCAGTTGCAGGAACGTCCATTAAAATTTAAAGGTCCATTAACCCTTAATCCTCCATTAGTTCCTTGTAATAATGGAGGATTAAGAATTTAAATGGACCTTTAATTTTAATGGACGTTCCTGCAACTGACACTATGTAACTATGTAACACAAAATTCATTATAGTATGAATGAAATATCGCGAAAAATTAAACTATTGTTAGCGAATTCTAAGGAATGCTTCGAAATAGGGCATTTCTCCAATGATTTCTAGAAAGAGATCATTTTAGTAAGAATGGACCTTTAGAAAATCATAGCGATTATCAATTTTCTGCTACGTACTCAGGTCTTCCAAAAAATTAATTGAAATCATCGAAATAAGCTCGCGAGTTCAAACAATTAAAATTGATGGTGGAGTGACGTACCTATGCGTTAGCATTCATTTCGTGGTTGAAGTTGAATCAGTAGTATATCTTATCTATGAGTTGAATGTTGAAGCATAGCTTACTTACAACGATGCTAACTGGCCACTCTCTTGTGAATCATCCTCCCCACTTATTTAAGTCATCATGGCGAGACGTTTGAACTCCCCTCCCCTAAAAACTACCCCCAGATAGTTTTTTCTCTTAAACGAAAAAAGTAAGAAAGAAAGAATATTTTGTAACATATTTGTATTCTTTTACATAGATTATTCAACGCTGAAAGATAATATGTAATTATGAATTGTGGCATATCCACTTCGTTTTTATTAAAACACCTCATTTAGTTTAATCGTTTTAATTATTGAATTGTGTTATTATGTTTCAAGGGGTCTTCAGTTCTGATTATTGTCTTTATTGAATTTTTTGGGTACCTAAAACATTCTACCATGAGAAGCAAAATGGCGAATGCGCCACAATTTACAGCTGTTATTTTCAAGGGTTGAATTTATGTGAAATAATAATGAATTGTTTTAACATATTTTATCGTTTCATTGGTAATTTTCTTGGAAGTTTCGTCTAAAGGGAGTTGTGATGTTCACAACACCACAACAATAATGAAATTGATCTTTACAAGATATATCTACATTTACTATTATGATGGGGAGCTCTGTATATCCTAAGGTGAGGGGAGTTTTTCTATATAAAAAGCGATAAAAAAAATTCAACTTGACGTGTTAGCTTGTCTAATTTATTTTACTTCTGACAGCTCTTGGCCTATCTTATACCAGGCTATTAGTGAATAGTGAAATAGTGCGACAAACTTCTTGCGGATATCTCCGGAACATTTTCTAGTACCTACCTAGTATACCTACCATATAATGAAGTATAGCTGTATATACTATATAGAAAACATCAGACTTTGTGAGCATTTTCTAATCTAATCATAAATAAATTACATATGTGTTTTCGTAATTTTTTTTTTCAAGTTGGGGAAAGTTTTTCCCCCAACCTCCACGCTAAATGAAAAAAATACGGTTTTTCTGAGGTGCCTACACTTGAACCGCCAATGTTTTCTACAGTAAAAGGTATAGGTACCTACTTTTGACGGTCATACGCACTAAAGCGAAAAGAATCAAATTTTTGGTTTGAAAAACATGGTCGATTTTTTTAAATATAATTTTTTAATGTTTTTAACTAACACTCACAAGATTGACCATGTTTTCAACATGAACGTTGTTTTTCCTGGAAAACGGTCGACTTAGGGTAAAACCCGGATAGATGCCCCATTTTCAAAATACCTAACTTCCGAAACACGTATCAAAAAATTAATTTTATAAGTAGCTGCTACAGTCACCCTGGACCTTAGTTTTGTAAGGGTTATTGTAAAGTGAAGCCGTTTTTCGCTAGTGTGTGCGATCATCTCAGCAGCGAACTTCACAAACATGCCAAACTTTTAGAGGTAGGTATTTGCCGCTGTATAACTTTTGAAGTGATAATAAATTCATTAATTTTTTTTATTACGCCAATACAGTGTTGCATTGAGTGTACATCTGAGTACAAATATTTTTGTTTTCTTCTTAATTTATTAAAAAAAATCATGGGCATCTATCCTTATCGAAAGGATAGTTGCCCTGATTTTTTGAGGTATAGGTGCCCCCTTAGACAAAGGGTGCCCCTTAGGACATCTAACTGAAACCATATTTCTTAGAATATTTTCGATTCACTGTGTTATTTTGATTTTAAACTTGATTCCTGATCATTTTTGTTGAGACTTATTATTTAATTAATTTATCATGAATGTGTGGAATAATGCTTTATGTTGATATGAAGAATGCAACTTTTCGTTTAATATATGCTTTTGAAATTCAATTAAAAATGCACAATTGTTGTTAATTCGATCCATGTTACGTACATAAAGTTGCTGTTTTAAGCATAGAAAATCTCATTGTATTTAGTTGGGTTTTTGGTTCACACAGTATGAAGGGCATCTATCCCTCCCAGTATTTTCATGGTGGGGCAACTATCCATACTTGTAGGCAACTATCCCCAAAAAAAGAGTTCTACAAAAATCAAATCATTGTGCAATTTGGGATTGCTATGTCAGAGAAAAGTCTCAGTATTATAATCAAATAATGGGGCTTCCTACACTCATAGAAATTACACATATAAAATCAATATTTTCAAAAATATGAGGCAAATTCAAAAAGTGGGGCATCTATATCCGGGTTTTCCCCTACTTATAGCGTAGGACCAGAAATATCTTTTTGTATAGAAAATCATTGACGGTTCAAATGGGCGTCTCAAAACCGTATTTTCCATTAGCGCATCGAAGTTGAGAGAAAACAACACCCAAATACCCTTCAAAAACTTAATCAATTAAGACTTGAGAAAAAAATCCGCAGAAAATCATAGCTTATAGGTAAGGGATAAGAAAATCCTCACGAAAATTTCAACACCCTTTATATCGAAAACGGTGCATTTAAGAGGGTATACAGGGTGTTTCCTTATTGAATGTCAATATTTATGGGGGTGATTTTTGGGTCCATTTTAAGAAAAAAAACTTCATATGAACATATGTCCTGAACGTCTTCTTTTGAATTACAGGGTGGTAATGTTCTTAAAAAGAAATAATTTTTTATTAATATCTACAATACCACTTCAGATATTTCAATGAAATTTGTCGTACCTACCTACATGTAATATGAATCAAGAGGCATTTTTTAATGTATCACTTTTTTTAAATTTCACCAGTGGCGTTCGTACGTATTTTGACCTTCCTTTTGACAGACATTGATGGTACGCCACAAATTTTTCCTGAAATAAAAATTATATTTGGAATTCCCACCGTTTCTCTGTATGATCATACCAATAGGTATACCTATCGTTAATACATAGTTTGATAGTGGGTTACAGTCACTGCGACCTTAAGGTCTATTGTGCCCCCTTACAGAGCTGTTCTGGCCAAAAACCTCCACAGCTCGCCTTCCAGTTCCAGAGATCTAATGAAATCTAATAACTGTGAAGGCTTCAACGAGGCTAGTTCCTCACTCTTACAAGTTTCTCGTCCAAGGCATTCCTTCTTCAAGCTCGCAATGCCAAGGCATTCCGTGACTAGATGAATGGGGGTTTCTTCCTCCTCCCCACAGAACCTACACTCGTCAGTGTCCGACAATCCCATCCTCAACAGGTACTTCCTGAGACAACAATTTCCTGTAAGAAAGCCAGTGAGGAGGTGCAATTGCTTCTTGCCAAGATCCAGATATCTTTTGGATCCCGCTGTCTCGAAGTTCCGAAGGAACTCCAGTGGAATGATTCATCCCTGGGAGATTCCGCCAGAGCTTTTCCCTCTCGGCTTTCTCCTTCTCCAGAAACTCCTTCTTATAGGTACATTTAGATATATCTACCACAGAAGGGTTCTGGGCCAATGAGTGACATTTGTGCGCCCTCTTTGGCATCGTTAATACATAGGTACCTATACCTACATATGACAATATCACCATGCAGAATACTGATTTCATTTTTTTATTTTAAGAAAAATCAGTAGACTGACGGTCTAAATAATATTTGGGACAATGTTAATAAGGTTGGCACATGTTAACTTTGACCGCCCTGATGTAACTCAAAAGGTAAGACGTTTAGGACATATGTTCATATGAAGTTTTTTTGGACCCAAAAATCACCGCCACATATACTGACATTCAATTAGGAAACACCCTGTAGGGTAAGTCAGGGTGATATGGCGAATCGGGTGAAATGGTGATTTACTATATTTCTTTTCCAAGTGCACAGATGTCGCTTAATGTCTGAGTACCAGCTGTTTCTGATGATCCGTTCAACGTGCACCTGCAAAAAGTTGGCCCCGTTTTAAAAATCGTACTAAATTTGTACAAAACTATTTGCGATGCTCAATAATTTTTATACGTTGCATGCGTTTATAGAGATTGCTTTCCGTAACGAAGGCCGAGAAGTATTTCTTGATATATTCTGCCTCTTAGTTTATTTATGTACCTAATACATAACCTAGAAAACATGGCCTCTATAATTCCTTTTTCTTGCTGTGCTATTCACCGTTTCACCCATAGGAATTGGGAGATATTGTGAATCCTGGCATGGGTGAAATGGTGAAGGATAAAAAGCGTATTTTTATAAGTTTTGTCGAGGGTTTTGTGGATGCATAAATTTTAAAAATATTATAAAAGATATATTTTCTGTTGAAGCGGAAGGGCCTAGGACGAATAGCAGCTTTTATCTTTCGTGTTTTTCTGGTTAGGTCTGTTCGAGGGTTTGTCACTATTCCACCATTGTTCCAGGTAAGGGTGCCTATATATAGAAGAAAAATTAATGGCTTTAGCTGACGTTTTGAATTCTCAGAAATCATCGTTAAACTCCGAAACAGAAATCGTCAAAAAAACAATCGAGTCAGTGAAAAGTGGACCAAATGCTAAAGGAAAGCTCAAAGGAAAAACCATAGCCAAAAAAAAGCAAACGGAAAATCTTAGATACGTAACCTAAGAAATGAAAAATGTCCACCACTGACGCCGAATCGGAATCATCTCTGGATGTCGACTTACAGGACGACATGGACGATGATGAGAGTTGTTGTGTAGGATATGGTGAACTTGACAGTTGCACTAAAAAGGACATCGATTGGATGGAATGTATTAGCTGCCAACATTGGCTGCATGAAGATTGCACAAAATATGAATCCATGTGTGATTTGTTCGGTAAAAAGCAAAAGAAGTAAGTTCACCATTTCACCCTTGAGCATGGGTGAAATGGCGAATTTGGTTTGAAAAAAAAAATTCATTTTCCAGAGTTTCGTTATGCCTTAAAGAGTTTATGGTACTGTTAAGTTGTTGTCTCTATATTTTGCCAAAGAAAAGTGTTTTCATTCTGTTTAAATATGAATTTTTTTGTCTTCTACACGGCTCTTTTTTTTTCTTCACCATATCACCCAGACTTACCCTATAGGAAGTTAATAGAATCTTTCGTTTAACGTTTCGGACGAGATATAACATCCTGAAGTTTGTCGCTTTTATATTCACCCTGTAGTTCAAGTCAAATATGATGACTTATACCTAGGTATTAATTCTGCTATAGTCAATACGAAGAATAATCCGATGACACCCGAACACGAGACAAGGACACCTCGAAACAGGTGAACGGAGACAGCTACAACACTGGTGTAGTGGAATTAAGCGCGGTCCGAATAGCAACCTGTGCGATAGAATCATCGTCGTTCACTTGTTTGCCCGTCAGAATGCAACATGGCTTCTCGCCTGCTCGATCATTGAAGTCTCGGACGAGTGTGTTCGCGAAAAATTGATATTTTCGTGCAGTTTTGTGAACTAAAGCGCTGAAAATCGGGAAAAAAAGGCGTAGAAAAGGAGGTTTCAACGTTCTTGAAGGTTTTCGAGTAGGACATCTGGTGTTTTTGGCAGTTCGTGCTAGTTTGTTTAGCCTGATAAGGTGAGAGAAAATTGCGTAGACCCAAAACCTGTCAGAATCGTACTTCGTTTCAGACGTATGTACATAGGTTTTCTGTTCTCCTTTACCTGTACGGAAATTCTGTTCTTTTCCGGTGAAATCTCGGTGCATACTGATATCACTCAACTTCTCCTTTTCACATGCGAAATGTCGAAATATTATCATTTCTTTTAGTATATTTACCTATAGTTGTAGGTAGGTATATATACCTATCAAATTGAGAGAAGTACGAATTTGAAGAAAATTCAAATTCAAGGTACAAGTCAGTTACTTAACTGATGTTATGTTGTAGATTAGATTCCAATTTCGGAAAATCGAATTGTCATATCTTCATATTATTGTGATATGAAATCTATTGAAATTTAAAAAAAAGCCTTTGAGATCAGCAGAGTTCAGTGCAGAATATTCACATCGAATAAGTATAGGTTTTTCATAAACGAGTAATTGAGGAAGTGAATCATGAAATTTTTTGTTAGTAAAAAGTAGAGGGAATACCTTAAGCTATCCATAAGTATAGGTACTGAACTGTTGAGATCATAGAACCATGAACTTCAACATTCAACATTCAACAGGTACATAACAACCTAGGTATAGGTATATGTTGTCCTAAAAAAAAGTATTTTTCGAGGGCTGAAATCACATGCAAAAATTTGAGGTTTAAAGATCTGCCCGGACGTAAAAATCTAATTTTCGAACGAAAAGTGGCAGAGTCTAGAGACTTTCAGAGTGAATTCGGATTCTGAATATTGCGTACTTATAGATGGTGGTCTAAATCGGTTGAATGGTTATTTTCATTTTTATATTTTTAATGGATATTCTCAAAAATCTGAATACAGAGTAAGATAATAAGAATTTTTTGACTGCTGATTGATATTCAATGTTTAAATTTTCTACATTTCTCCAGTTGAATGTCTGTCTTTATCATTTGAAAAAATTGATCATAATTGCTTAGTTTACCCCTGAAAAGTTTTTTTGACATAGGTTGTTACAAATTCATTATTATTATTCCGAAGTTGACATTTAAGATGGATTACTTCTGTTGGAATTTATTGAAGATAATAACCCAGTTTTAAGGTTCTTTAGAGATCTTTGGCAAATTTAAGGTTCTGAAAAATCCCATTATGATGAAGAACTAGACCTGATTTCATGAACTCTCCTGGTTTAAAGCTATTTTAATCGGAAGGATTTCAAGGATAAGATATCGAGTTTTGCACTTATGATCATCTGATTTTTCGTCTTTTTTCTGTTTTTTCACGTTTAAGATATTAGTCAGAAGATATGAATGAAAGAGAGATTTTCTACAATGATATTTTCGAACAAAATTTTTGCAGAAAAGTTCTGCTTGTGATCCTTAGGAAACTCGGTTACCGTCAAAGGTTGTTTCAGAGCTGCCAAACTTGACAGTTTCGAAAAAAAGGACAGCGCAGTGTAAGTCGTAAAAATTTAGAAAAATGCAAAAAAATGTTCGTTCAAACATTCAAAATTTCAGATATAAATTCTGAAGCAATTTCATAGAAGAGTGAACAGATTTTCCTCAAATTCACTCATTTCATATCTTGCAAGATGACAGAACTAAACCTGCTATCGAAGACTCGAAATATCCTTAGACTGAAGAAAGAGGAGACTCTTTAGTCTAAGGAAATATCCGATATCATTTTTGAGCGCTCGTTTTACTTAAACGAGTGCGTTATCGTTTTTCCCAAATGTCTGTAAGTTTAGAATTTTGAGTCGAAAATGGTCTCAAACGATAGGATTAGACTCCCTGATGACAAATCCGTGGACACATTCAGTTCTGTCCGTGGGGCCGACCGTCCGTCCGTTAGCACGATAACTTCCGTATATCCGATTCAATTGAAATCTATTTTGTAAATGGAGATTGTGGTCATTGTGTTAAGAGAACCACAAAAAATTCAATTGGAATATTGAAAGGAAGAATCTTCATATTTCCATAACAGGATATTCGATTCATGTGAAATTTATGTGAATGAAGACTGATATAGGTACTGAATGTTCAGAATGTAATTCCGATCGTGCTGAGATTTTGCATTCATATGCTTAGTCTTATTGCTCCACCAATGAACGTGCGCAAAAAGCACCTGCTCAGGACTTCTCTTAAATTTTTTACTGTAGCAACGTTCGTTTTCATGGTATACAGGGTGTTTACTAATTGAATGTCAATAATTATGAGGGGTATTTTTAGGCCCCATTTTAAGGAAAACTTCATATAAACATATGTTCTGAATGTCTTACCTTTTGAGTTACATGGTGGTAAAGTTTTCAAAAATAAATCATTTGTGATAAATATCCACAATACCACTTCATATATTTCAATGAAACTTGTCGTACATGTACTATGAATCAAGGGACATTTTTTGATGTATAACTTTTTTCAATTCCACCAGTGGAGTCCGTACGTACTTTGACAATCCTAGTTTGATTGATGGTACGCCACAGATTTTTCCTGAAATAAGAATTATTTTTGAAATTCCCAATGATTTCTCACCAAAGTTGACATCTTGACTTTTTTCACTCCGATGCAGGGTTTTCGCTTGAAAAAATAAAAACCGTATCTGTATGATCATAACAATATCGTTAATACCTACATACATTTGGCAATATCACTAGCATTTTTAATCTTAAGATAAGTCTTTGGCGTGCCACTGACTGTCTAAATCATCGAGATATACCTAATAGAGAAGAGACGCTATGACATACATTTGAGTAAGGAAAAATAGTACCACTGGGCAGGGCTTAGTCGGGGACCAATATGGCGGAAAGTTCGGGGTTGAATTAAGTTGCCAGTTTTTTCTGTTCACAAATTTCACCCAAGAAATAGGACGTGTTGGGTCTTTTGAAAACCTGTTCAAATGAGGTCAATGAATATCAAGTAAAAATATTTTCTTCAGGCGATAATACAGACATATAAAAAGATATCATATTACCAATACAGACTTGCAAAAATTTCGAATGCGGATCTGTCGGTATTCATCCCTACCTGGGATTGTTTTCCTTTAATTTTCTTCATATCTTTCTTTTCTCTGCTTGAGCCTTGAAGAAAGCCTTACGCACACGATACCATTTATTGTATACTAGCGACCCGCCTCGGCTTCGCACGGTACGACATCACATTAGAAACCTCAAAAATAACAGTACTTCTCCACTATTTAATGGATGTTATTATACATATAACCTTCCTCTTGAATCACTGTAGGTATCTATTAAAAAAAACGCATCAAATCCGTTGCGTAGTTTCAAAGATTTAAGCATACAAAGGGACAGAGAAAGCGACTTTGTTTTATACTATGTAGTGATTATTTAGCAGAAAAAATCATAATTTAACTAGAAAAAGGCGCAATTATCACTATTTTTACGAAAAATTCAAGGATTGTCAAATTTGACGTTAGGTGGTACTAATATTTCGAATCTGATACCACGACCTCATTTCAATGATGGCAGCTCTACTATCCTATCTCTATGGTCTAAATAATATTCGCGTCTATGTTAATTGGTTAACTTTAACCACTCTGAAACTCAAGACGTTTAGAACATATTTTAATAAGAAGTTTTTTTTACTTGAAATGGGTCGAAGAATCACCCCCATAAATATTGACATTTAATTAGGAAACACCCTGTATAATACTTTTTTCTTCCTTTCACACCCTGATCTTTGCGTCGAATACCACAGAACTATAATCGAGTAGTGAAACAACAGAACATTAGATACTCCCACCCAGCTTTTTTTCACCATTCAATCTTACAATCATATCCTAAAATAGTCAGCACTAATGAAATGAATGAATATGCAATAATCCACGATGAAATTTTATTGAATTCACGAAGGTTGTGAAATATGTAAACAACATTCGTCTACGGATTTGCCCGTGGATAATATGCTGTGGGATATACATTTCTATATCGTGGCATTCTTTAGGATCGATCCTTTCAAATCTGTCCCACTTTTTCGCGAGCGGCGTGTTTGGTGTTTGAAAATGTTACGTGATCCTGCGAAAATGTTATTGTTCTTGACATAATTCATATACATGGTGTTTGTAAATAAATGCTTAGGGAGATGATTCCTCGATGAAAATAAGCAGGGGTAGTTCATATAATTTTTTTCGAAATCCACCTCCCTTCCAAGATACAGCCTTTGGAAGGCAATGACGAGTTGACAGTTTTCAATTTTTTTAGGAGTCCTTAAAAACACTGAGTCATAAAACTATACATAATATGATTCATAAGGAGATGTTACTCACACAATTTTTTGGATCCTTTAACTTCATTATTAGGGATTGAAAAAATAACAACCCCTTATGATTTTCCTTCAAAAACTGTTTTCATGGGAAATATTCTCGAAAAATAAAATTCTCTTAGGGTTCCCATTCCATACAGTCGATACTTTTCTCGGAAAAAAAATTAATTAAACCTTCAGAAAGATTTATCCTGTCATAGACATACGATATCTCAGATAATTCATTCTATGGAACAATAATTATACGATGAAATGGAATGAACAGTAATCATAACTGATTGTAAGTTTTTATTTTTTTCCGAGAAAAGTATCGACTATATCGAAATTTTTGCAACAGACTTTTTCCCCAGAATTGAATGGGAAACCATAAAAGAATTTCATTTTTCAAGAATCTATCCCACGAAAAAAATTTTTGAACGGAATCATGGGGGGTTGTTATTTTCAACCCCTAATTATAAAGTTATGAGGTCTAAAAATGTGTGAGTAACATCTACTTAGCGATTCATATTATGTATAGTTTTATGACTCAGTGTTTTTAAGAAGCCGTAAAAAAATAAAAAACTGTCAACTCGTCATTGCCTTCCAAAGGCTTTTTATTGGAAGGGGGGTCATTTTCGAAATGTATATGAACTATCCCTGCTTATTTTCATCGAGGAATCATCTCCTAAACCCCTCGCATTTGTTTACAGACACCCTGTACACTGTGCTTCTGAATTGATGCGAAAGATTTCAGCGGGTGATTCCAAGAACATTTTATGGAAAAGAATTCACAGATGTAGATCCGGAATGTAGTGTTCCAAGAGATATCAAAGATACCGAAGGTTTATTGAAAACTGACTATAAAAGGTAGTACGCCACTGAGATATTTTAATCTAGCAATTAGTTTTTGAATTCTTCGTTCAATTTGTCACATAAAATCATCATAAAATCTGCCTTTTTTCTTGTGGGGCACTGTGTTTATGTAGAAAATGATAACTTCATCACATTATGTGGTAAAGGCGATTGATGTTTATATTTTATATGAAAACGACACCCCTGACGAAAAAATGTAGTAGAGATTTTTTGTCACAAATTGAACTAAGAATTGAGAAATAATTGTCATTTCCCCTTTTTTTTGCCAAGTTTTTAAGTAAATCTTTAAGACACTGGATCTTGAAAATAATTCATTTCCGGGCCCTTCATTCGTGGGCACATTTTTTCATAGAATGACCTGAGGAATTACATCCTTAAAATTTCGTAACAATTAAGAAACACCCTGTTGGTACTAATGAATCTATGACAGGAGAGCTTGAATTTGTAAAGGCAGATAATTGGTTAATAATTAAGTTTATCCACGACTATTGTATATCCACCCATTATACGTCTGTTTGTTCGGCCATAATAATACCCATAATCACAAGTGAATAATGGGTTATTAATTATGTACTGCTGTCAGATGCTTCATAGATAAACTCTAAAATTATATTCTTTAAATTGATATTTCTTCAGTATTCTTAAGTACTCCAACTAACATAATGGATATACCTTGTCAATCGAGAACTGAATCTACTTTTATTACATCAATTAAAGCAATTTCAATTACAGAATACAATGACAAGTTTCAAAATTTCCCATACTTGACTTCTTCCACACTTGTAATAGAAGGGTCCTGTCACAATAGCCAAATATTATACCTAGCTTGCTATATTGACTGAATAATTACCGAAATCACTTCAGTTGAAGTGAAGTGATTTTGACGAATAGAACACACTTTTTTCGGATGACAATTAATGAAACTATAAGGTTTGAAATCAGATTATTAAATAGGAATATCGACGATAGTTCGGAAGGAAAGTAATATGAATTATTCATTACTAGCATATAAAAACCGAGGATAATAATTCACTCCCGTTATGTTTAGAAGTAAATTGCAAACTTTGACCAAAATGTTAGGTTATTGTTATGATGAACTGAATGATTGTGGAAATTAAACTGATTATGTCAGAAAACAACATCAGTGGAAGTGATGCCCATCAGTGCAAAATCACATCACCGATTTTGCATCAGTTTAGAAGCGATTCAGCTTCAATAGAAAGAAATATATTCAGTGGTCAAATTAGATTGAATTCTCCGCTTTTTATTATGTGATTATCTTGCAGTTTTGCATTATTGCATGAACTATCAGTTTAAGAATCTTCACCCCCAAAAAAACACTCGAATCGAATTTTTGTTCTGGAAATATACAATTTTTTTTTCAATATTCTGACTGGTTTTCTATGGTTCTGGGTTCTGTTTACAATATGGGCACAAAATTTCGTATGAGGCTTCTTTTGAGTTATCTTGCGTGTGGCCGCATAATTTCATCTCGATAGGTTCTGTTCTATCTAAGATATTGAAAAACAAAAATTTTAATGGCCATTTTTTATGAAACAATTTTGCTGCTAACGAAGTAACCTTAGGAACTCAGTCTACCCTGAAAATTTCAAGTCTCTAGTCAAATCCTTTCGGGGGTTATCATCTTTTACGGACGGCCCGACCGACGAACAGAATTGAATTTGACCACGGTTCGTCATCAGTGAGTCGAACATTATCATTTGAGACAATTTTCGCTCAAAATTAGAAAACTACAGAAATTTGGGCAAAACGATATAGAACGAGTGCTCAAAAAATACCATTCCGAAAGCTATATTCATTTCGAATTTTATTTCCCAGATAATTATTAGGGACCCCGCAGACTGCAGACTTTTAATCGGCGATAGTTTAGTCAGGTTGGGCTGAAAATGCGCATACCGAGCCAACTTAACAAGTTTGCTCGGTGTGCGCACTTTCAGCCCAACCTAATATACTATCGGCCGATAAAAAGTCTGCAGTTGCGGTGTCTCTTACCATCTGATATGACGAAATAAATGAGCGTGATGAATTAATCGTATTAAATCATGTTTCGTTTGAAAACTACGGAAATGAACGACATTCGTACAAAATGATAGAGCATTCTCATTCCCAGGACGAATTATGCAAATCTTGCAAAATAATATTGTAACTATTTCTCCAGAAGTAGGTATCTCATTTCCTTGATTGTTTTCTATTTAAAAAGATCACTGTCATGTATCATTTATTATGTTTCTTCTTTAATTCTCCACGGTAGTATTCATAATTTTTTGCCCTAATGAGTTGTGTGGTCATCATAATATATTGAATTGAAACTCCATTTTTACAGTTTGTTGATTTCTTTGTATTGAATGAATATAGAGTTATTCGAAATATCGACACAAATATTTTTGAGACAAATTCATTTTCAACATAGAAGATAAGAATTCCTTGTTTCGTGTGTGGTTTTTTATTGTTATTGACAGATGGTGAATATTCTTTTTCACAAAATTCAACTCGTTTGATAGCGCTAATATTTCTGAAATATTTGGAAATATCAACGAAACTTTGATCAGTTGAACTCCAAATTTTCCTTCGAATTTCTTTGCTGCCAAATAATCGGAAGGAGATATTATCTGGTTATCTGAAGAATTCACAATTTTCTGACCTTTCCACGTACGTTAGATTTTCTCTTCATATTAGGACAAGATATATTTGCTGAAAGTTATATGTACACAAAAAAGACAACTTCCAAAGTCATCGTTAATAAAATGGGCTTGTAATTTCATAGAAATTCAGTCTTATTTGCTTCAGGGCACCCTCCATTTTATTAGTCAGACGTTCCTTTCATAATACCTACCGACTGAGCTACTTTCTTCGCGTTTAACCATTCCTATTATACGCAGAATTTATTTGATAAATTGCCAACGGAGAAAATAAAGATGATACATGTACGGTTTCTAATTCAGGTACGCCTTTGGAATAGTAAATATGATCTCATCTGAAAACCCTTCATGGGAGCGATATCTCGTTTTCACTACCATGTCGAAAATATTTCCACATCTGTTCATTTATGACGGTTCCAAATATCTGTCAAACGATATGGTTAGACTCCCTGATGATTAATTCGTGGTCAAATTCAATTCTGTCCGTGGGGCCGTCTGGAGGTCCGTTAGCACAATAATTTTCGAAGGGATTGTCCTTGAGACTTGAATTTTCAGGATGAGTTCGATTCAAAAATTGCTCGGTGAGTTCGTTACAGGGTGTCTACTTTAAAGTAGACAAACTTCAAGGGGCGATTATACGTTTGAGACTTTGGAAATTGACTTTGTAGGTGCCGGGAATTGTGAGGGTCGCTTTCTGTAGCAAGTATTTGCTGTTTTCAAGAATTCATAGTGATATAAATAATTTTAACTAGATTTTCGGAGATAAGTTGGTTTAAGAGCAAAATGAAAGATTATTTTTGCAAAAAAATAACACTGAAACATTTCGGGGGTGGGGCGATCAAAATATTCTTTTCAAGAAAAACGTCTCGTCTATAATCCGTACAAACCCCACTGGTTAAAACATACGAGAACCATCTACATCAGGAAATTACTATTGATTTAGAGCGAGTGCGCCAAATTTAATGAAGAGAGTTACCAAATTTGAGACAATAACATTTTTCTTTCAAAACTTCAACATCCTGTAACCCAAGGATTAGGGCAAAGTTCGAAGGTACTATCAGAGACAAGTCTCTGGTACTATGTACTTCAGAGCTGACCCAAACGTCATTGATATCATCAATCGGTGGTGTCAGGAGGAGGGCGGAGCTGCGTATACAACTCCTACAGCTGCAGTAGAGGTAATACTGGATCTCACCCCGCTGCACATTTATGTTAAGAAAGAAGGTCTCATGAGTGCCCTAAGAATGGACCAAATAGTGCCTGGCAAGGGACACGGAAATATTTTAAGATCACTCGGTGGTGAACTCCCTTTACTACCGAGGGATTCCATGCCAATCGAGTATGACCTTGACGCCAACTACGAAGTGATCATAGGTAATCGCCAAGAAACTGTGGGAGGTTTGTCTCGACTTCGTAAAAAACCATCTCATCTGGTACACAGATGGGTCCCTAAGCGAACGAGGAGCAGGCATAGGCATATACGGTCCCAAATACAGGGAATCGGAGCCTATGGGAAAGCCAATAACAACGTTCCAAACTGAAATTTTGGCCATAGAAAGATGCGCCCAAGTCTGTCTGTCCAGACAGTACAAGGGAGCCAGAATTTGCATTGCCTCTGATAGTCAGATGGTACTGAGGCAGGTTATGGCCGTTGATTGTAGATCAAGGACCATTTGGAGCTGCAAACTGTCCCTCAAAACACTGGCGGAGTATAACAAGCTAGTTTTAGCTTGGGTACCTGCCCACCAGAACATTGAGGGAAATGAAAGAGCTGATGCCCTTGCAAAAAGAGGAGCAAACACACCCTTCACCGGACCCGTGCCCGCCTGTTGGGTATCACCTACACTGATTGTGGCAGAGGTAGGCGTTTGGGAAAAAAGGGAGAAACACTCTTACTGGATAAACACATCCGGTCAAAGACAAGCAAAGAGACTAATCGAACCTTCCAAAGAGAAGGCACACCGCACAACAAGCTCTATCGTTGTCAAAAAACGAGTTAAGGCTGCTAATCGGCCTTCTCACAGGGCATTGTCCCGTGAGATATCACCTACACAAGATCAGTAAAGAAAACTCCGACATTTGTAGGTTATGTGAATCGGCCACTGAAACCACCGAACACATACTATGCCAATGCACTGCGCTGGCGCAAACCAGACTTAAGCCGGGTTCTCAGAGCTTCGACGTGTAGCTCGCGACACTTATTCCAACCAATCAGAGAATATAAACACTGTGTTTATATTCTCTGATTGGTTGGAATAAGTGTCGCGAGCTACACGTCGAAGCTCTGAGAACCCGGCTTTACTCTACTAGGTGGCGCGTTATTAACGCCAGCCGACATAAGAGCGAAGTCTCCTAAGGAAGTAACCAGCTTTGCTAAGGAGGTTAGATTCCTGGGAAAAACGTAGTTTTAGCATGGTAACGCACAAAAGACCTTATTGGTCGCAGTGCAGAAGGGTAATCAACGTGCCGATCGACCACTATCTAATCTAATCTAACCCAAGGATTCCATAATTGTTAATTGTACTCGTATGATGACCTGTATGAACACCCTAGTATGCCTATGCCTGCTCCTGGCTACTTAGGGACTCATACGATGGTTTTGTCTATGTTGAGCTCACCTTTCCATTCTTTTTTGTTGAGGTGAACTCGATCGAGACTTAACCACAATTTCCCGTGGACGACACTCAATAGAATTTCGAAAAAACTTATGAAACCTTGTAAGGTCAATTCAGACGGATGGCCAGTCCAAGGAGCTGGTTCTGATCTAAATTGGACGATGGACAAGCATACGACAGCTCAGTGTTTTTCTTTCGAAAATTCAGGAAAAACGTTCATTCAATCAATTGCGAATGTGCATTCCTGGCTAAAACGCGCGAAGAATTTTCAATGAAACACGTCCGATCAACGGTCATTGCTACTTTCACTTTGATTTCATTTTACCTCGCGGCATGGCCAGCTTAGACGTTCTACGCGCACTACATCGATCGGTCCATACAAGGGAAATTTTCTGAGCATTGAACTTCTCTTGCACTGGCAGCAGAAGACAGGGTTTCAGACTGACTACCTTCTCTTTCGTTTGGTTTCACATCAGAGGAAGAAGTAAACTTCTTCCTCTGAGGGTTTCACACTGTACAGGGCGAATCACAAATATTATTCGGACATCGGCTAAAAGTATTAAATTTGGTGTCAGTCTTCGGAGAAAAAAAAGCTTGGCTATCCAGGGTGTCTGTAAACAAATGCGAGGGAGATGATTCCTCGATGAAAATGAGCAGGGGTAGTTCATATAATTTTTTTTCGAAATCGACCCCCCTTTCAAGATACAGCTTTTGGAAGGAGATGACGAGTTGACAGTTTTTATTTTACTATACATAATATGATGCACTAAGTAGGTGTTTCACATGTTACAACCCCCTAAAATTTTCCTTCAAAAATTGTTTGTGGGATAGATTCTCGAAAAACAAAATTATTTTATGATTTCCGACTCAATTCTGGAGAAAAAATGTTTCCTGAAAATTTGGATACAGTCGATACTTTTCTCGGAAAAAATAAAAACTTACAAGCAGTCAAGGGCGTAGCCAGGGGGGGGGGTTTTGGGGTTCAAACCCCCCCCGAAATGTTTCAGAGTTATTTTTTTATTTAATACTTGCTATAGAAAGCGACCCTCACAATTCCCGGCACCTACAAAAGTCAATTGCCAGAATGTCAAAACCCCCCCCCGAAATCAATTCCTGGCTACGCCCTTGCAAGCAGTTATGATCACTGTTCATTCCATTTCATCGTACGAGTGTTTCATAGAATGAATATTTTATGATATTGTATGTCTATGACAGAAGATAAAGATGTTCTATAAATCTTTCTGAAGGTTTAATTATTAATTTCAGGAAGAAAATTATATCCGTAGTATTTTAATCTCACAAAAGAACTTTCTTTGGATTGATACGCATAATTGACAGAACTAATTCTGAGCATATATATTATATATATATTATCAAAAAACCCAATTACCATATAATGGTGTAGGATATTTTATTCTGAGCATAATTGAACAATATCTTAGAATATTCATTCTAGTTTTTATTTTTTTCCGAGAAAAGCATCGATTGTATCGAAATTTTGCAAGAGACTTTTTTTCTCCAGAATTGAATGGGAAGCCATAAAAAATTTGTTTTTCGAAAATCTATCCGGCGAAAACAATTCTTGAAGGAAAATCATAAGGGGTTGTTATTTTCAACCCCTAATAATATAGTAAGGGAATAAAAAAAATTGTGTAAGTAATAACTACTTACCTAATGAATCATATTATGTATAGATTTATGACTCCTAAAAAAATTTAAAACTGTAAATTCGTCATCGCCTTTCTTGGGCTGTATTTTGGAAGGGAGATCAATTTCGAAAAAAAATTATATGAACTACCTCTGCTCTGCTTATTTTCATCGGGGAATCATCTCCCTAAGTACCTCGCATTTGTTTACAGACACCATGTATATGGTCTGCCTCGAAGGACCATGAAAAACCCTTCAATTTTTTTCCTTTCATCTTTCTTGTGGATGCAAGAAACAAATAGGTATTGCTACATTGTTCAATTCTAGAATTGCAGATTAAGAATCATTAGAATTCATTTTCAAGCTAAAGATTTCAATTTTTGTGCACACTCCATATACAGGGTGTTCCTAAATTGAACGTACAGACGAAAAGGGGAGATTCTTCAAGTGAGTTTAAGAAAAAAAAGTCCCATAAACATGGGGTCGCAAACGTTTCGTTTTCGAGATACAGGGTGTTAAAGTTTTAATCAAAACATGTGTTGATTATACGAGTTTATCGAATCTCTATGAATCATCGCTGCAGATCAGGAAAATTTCCATGAAAACTGACACTGAATTCATTCACCACAGCTCACAAAGTGGCCTTCCCATCATAATTTGGATTTTCACGAGGATTTCGAGAGAATCGTTCAAAATTTTTTTCTCGAAATCGTTGGTAGATACGTCAAAACTACAAGAGACCGAAAAGTTTAGTATAAGAACAAAGCTTCTTTTTACATTTTTTCAAATTAACAGTTGCTCACCAAAAAAAGTTCTGCAGAAGAATAGGTGGCAGTGTTCCAGAAAAAATATCACCCTGTAGATCTTCTATCGAAATTGCCATGTCACTCGGTGGGAACTCTCAAATGTGATATCTATGCTAAATTTCAGTTCAATATCTTGTGAAGTGTAGATACTATGAGAAAAAAACTTGAAAAAAATTCAAACTTCAACACTCTGTATCTCGAAAACGAAACGTTTGCGACCCCATGTTTATGGGACTTTTTTTTTAAACTCACTTAAGGAATTTCCCCTTTTCGTTTGTACGTTCAATTTAGGAATACCCTGTATAGGTACCTACACCTAGAATTTCAGAAATATGAAATTCTGTGAAACACTCGAAACAGTTTTTGGAAGTACTTATACAATTATTCGAAAATATTATTAAAATTTTATATTCTAGAATTATTATTGTTTAGTCATTTTGAGCAGCGGAATATAATTTTAATCCGCTGGGATTTCTATAGTTTCCAAAATAATTTATCCGAAGAATAAAATGTTCAGGTATCGATATTATATTCGTTCACAACGATGAATGATTCTAATGATGACCAGATATATTCATGGTATTTCGCATGAGCTGAGCATCATTAAATAGCTCTACTCAAATGTCGAAAATGTGAGATGTCATTTTTGCAAATCTTCATTCAGTTTAGGTCAAATTCAATATTTTCTTGTTTCGATTGATAGTCGGTCATAAAGTGCAGAGACGAGTTATGGTTTTGTACCATTGAAGAAACTGTAGTTTTTCAGTTTTTACAAAACCCATGATTGCCCCATTAGTCAACATGAAATTAATAGAAGACCATTATATTATTATAAAGCCGTTATCGTCGATCGAATCTGAAAACTCAAATGCTACACTGCCTACACAATCCAGCAATTTTTTAAATAACCTAGATCATCATGGGAATCCAAAAAACAAACATTTAATTGAGAGAATATCTGAGCAGAACCATAAATCTACGTTATTATCATATTTCTTGTCGTTTGCCGGTAGACGGAAGTTCGCTCAATTGGAATAGAATTTCTTCTTCCTAAGTTGCGTCTTTTTCTTGCGACAGGCTAACGGTTGCTTGTTTTCATGCCTGCTTGGATCGTACTGCATTGCATATCCACGCCATAAAAATATTTGAAATCGCTGCAAATTTCGCAATTAAATCTATTGAGTTATTAAGAAGACGTGACGCAGCATGCTGAAACCTCAGTAGTGCGAAGTATTTACATGTTGGTAAAGGAGTTATACAGGGGAGGACCTGAATATGGGAGCGCAATAAGATCATCACGTCGGGCTACCTGAACGTAGTTTAGTTTTTTGGAAATATTTCTATTTTCTTGGTATCAATTGATCTGATTTCCAGGCCCTCGTAAGATCTGGATTTAGATAAGAGGAGGGATGAAAAAGCTGAGTAGACCACGCACCATTGTATTATGCATGACCGTTTACCCTTCTTATTCACAGAACAGACATACAGGGTGTTCTGATTTGTTTCCGACAAACTGGAATGGGTGATAGATCACATCATTTAAGCAAAAAAGTTCCCATGAACATGGATCCGGAAATGCTTCGTTTCCGAGATACAGGGTGTTAAAGTTGAAAAAATAATTCGCGTTTTCTTTGATATGTTTTGACTGCTTCGAAATCCTTTCATGAAATTTCGTATACAGAGTTTTTTGGATGATAAATTCAAATTTGTGATCGACTTAGTTGTATTTTCTAGAGGGTGCCACTGGTAACCATTTCAAACCCCATGTAAACCGTTGCAAACTTCTTGTGCTACCCTGTACACTGTTTTTGACTCAAAAAATAGATTCTCTCACTCTTTTTACTTAAAAAAGATATACTTCATCGAAGTCGATAGGAGCAATCGTTTCAGAGAAAAATGCATTTAAAGCCAAAGGGTCCCAAAACTTCTCTGAAAATTATTCCCATTCAATTCAAATATTTGATTTAAATTCATTTTGAAAATTTCTAAGGCGAATGAATGCGGATTTTCTATTGCTCGTTTTCTATTGCCCACAATAAGTAGAAATATTGAAAAAAACGCAAATTATTTTTTCAATTTTAACACCCTGTATCTCGGAAACGAAGCATTTCTGGACCCATTCATAAGAACTTTTTTGCTTAAAATGATGTGATTTATCACCCATTTCAGTCTGTCGGGACCAAATCAGAACACCCTGTATATTTCCTTTATGTTTTTAACGAACCCTGCTACTTTTCCATTGACGCTCATTCCCTCATTCCGCGCTGGTTTCAGAAAGCACGAACTAACACCCCGATTGCCCGATTTCATTCAGCTCACTTCTACGGCAGGAAGCAGGTAAGTGGGCAGCACGAGAGATTCGCGCTGACCTAAAATCCCTAAATTGAAGGTTTCTCTTACGTAAGTCAGTAAGTGATAACATTTAATTCGGTTCTTTGTCCGTCATTGCCGAAACTTGGACGCAAAAGAAATGTACCTGCAGACTGTGAATGCTCAGCTCACTGCCTTCGATACTGCCGCAGAAGTATTTCGGGAATTATTACAAGCAAATCGCGAGCGGCAGTGGAAGTGGCTGAGTGTAATTGAGGTTAAAGGTATCACAGCATTTCTCTATGGACAGCTGACCATTTGAAGAGCAGATGTTCATTTATCTTGGTGGCTTTTTGATAGGGGAGACAGTTGTCATCGGAACCATTTCCGCAGCTATAATCCACTTGACAGATTTCTGTGAATATGCCTGTCTTTTCTTAGTTTCTAATTCATGTATTTTTGGAATAATAGCGTGGTTTAGCCTGTTTTTGGCCTTTCGGCCATTGGCTAGGATCAAATCAATGATTGGCTGGGAAACTGCAGAATGGCCTGCCTCTCTTGCCAGTTGATCGTCCATTCTATAGGCGAATTTTGGCGATGTAAATACAGCTTACCATAGTTACATATTTGGCAGTTAATACACTTATGTTCTGTCAAATCACGTGACTATGTTAAGCTGTAACCACAGCTCGCCAAAATCGCCTTATGCCTTGCACTTCCACTAGCTTTGGAACCTTAAAAGATTGTTTTTTTGTTAACTTTTTGACTAGTACCACCTACGATGACAACCCTTTAGCCCACCTCTACTCGAGAAATCAGGAGCTTAGAAGTGAATATTGTATTTTACATAGTTTCTTCAGATAAAAAAGGGTGTTCTGCAATTGGAGACTTTACTCTACCTAATGTTCCTTTAAATTTTAAAAGATAGTTATAAGTAGCTAGGCAACACCGGTTCAAGCGCAATTTTGGTAATTTTCACATATAATGCTCAAAATAACCTAGCTTTCTATTTGCCTGAATAATTTCCAAAATCACTTCAGTTCGAAGTGAAGTGATTTTGACAAATAGAACATGACTTCTTCTAGAGCACTAGAAAGATAGGTATGCAGACAGGCTGACTGGGTCCAACCATAGACTCGAAAATTACAGATGGTAATGTCAAATTCTCATTATGTGCTCTATTGTAAGTTGCGTGCTTTTTTTGAAAATATTAATAGAAAGTATTGATTTTTTATTCAAAACATAAAGTTGGAGACTAGACAGGTAAGCATACATTTATTTCGATTACAGATTTCATTTCATTCGAATTGTTCTGTAATTTTCGAGTCTGTGGTTGGACCCAGCATGGCTGTCTGGTATACTCCCCTTTTTAGAGCCTTACTTTTTCGAACAACAAAACGATAAGGTTTGAAATCAGAGTGTCAATTGGAATATCGTAGATAGTTCGGAGAGGAAATTCTAAAAATAATATAAATTTTTCATTACTAGAATTGAAACCGATGATAATAAGTTACTTTCAGTTATGTTCAGAAGTAAATTGTAAACTTTCACCAAAATGTTAGGTTATATATTGTTATGATGACTGAAGTGATTGTGGAAATTAAACTGTTTTGTCAGAAGTTGGAAGTGAGGCACATCATGTCAAAATCACAAAAAATAATATAAAACAGGAAGTCTGATAAGATTTCCCCCTACCTACTACTATAAATAAAACGCGCATCAACTGATTTTGCATCAGTTTGGAAGTGATGTAGAGTCAAATAGAAAGGCATTTAAACTTTATGGACGATTTAAACGATCCACAATACAGTGCATATTGACAAATCTGTCGTTGAAAAAAGGTATGAAACACAATTTTTTGTTTGTAAATTGCCCAGATATGGTCGCTTTCGATAGAACTCATGTAATTAAGTATGTAATCATAAAACGAGATTGAATTTCAAAACGCATTCATAGACAGAGAATGAAAAGCAAGTACCGTTCACAGTACCACCGTCCGCGTGTGAACTGGCCCTAATCAAAACCATTAATGAACCCATTGTTTCGTCCGCAGCTCGCTGGGATCCACCGCACGTCTAGCTGATCGTCCAACCGAGCCACAAGAAAGTGTGTCAATGAGAGACGGTCATCCACATGATAATCGACCATCAAGATCAAACAATCCATGCCGAGAAATGAGTCAGAGCAGCTACAAAGCGATGTACCGGCCGAATTTCTCTACGAGAGTACGTGCCTGCGTTGCAATGAGACCGTCTACCAAGTGGACAGGGTCGGACCGCTGAAAGACTTCACGTTTTTTTCATAGTGGTTGTTTTAAGTGCGCGGTGTGCGGAACCAAGTTGACCTTGAAGACTTATTACAACAACCAGCTAGGCAAGAGGACAAAGAGGTGTATTGTAACAGTCACGTGCCTAAAATTGGACCTGGTCATCTAGATGGGTCTTCGGTGGGCATAAGGTCGGCCCTGAACGTTCCTAAATCTACCAGTTTCGTGAACGAGCAGATCAGAGGTCCTGGAAGGGAAGAAGTGGAAGGTGAGCTCCAAAAGTGTATTTGTAGATTAGTCAGAGAGTTTTCATCTCATTGCGACTTTGTGGTCTATTGTGTCCACCATCAGAGTGGTTTTCGCACTGCACTACAGCTCGCCGTCCAGTTCCAAAGCCCTCACTCCTATATCTGAAAGTGCTTCTAGGAGGCTTATCTGCGTTTCTCCCGTGGTTAGTTTTTTGCATAGGCTCGTATATCGATGCATTCTGTAATTAGTTTAGTTAGTTTTAGTTTAAAAAGGGATTGCAGTTCACTGCGACTTCAGGGTCTATTGTGTCCCCTGTCCTGTGCTGTTCTGACCACACCCTTCACAGTTCGCCTTCCAGTTCCAGAGATCTGATGAAAGCCAATATCTGTGAAGGCTTCAACGAGGCTTGTTCCTCACAAGTTTCTCGCCCAAGGCATTCTCTTCTTAGGCTCGCAATGCCAAATAATTCCTTGACTAAGTGAATGGGGGTTTCTTCCTCCTCCCCACAGAACATACACTCGTCAGTGTCCGATAATCTCATCCTCAACAGGTGCTTCCTGAGGCGACAGTGTCCTGTAAGAAAGAAAGTAAGGAGGTGTATTTGTTTCTTACCAAGGGCCAGAAATCTTTTGGATCTTGCTGTTTCAAAGTTGCGAAGAAACTCAGTGGAATGATCCATGCCTGGGAGATTCCGCCAGAGTTTTTCCCTCTCGGCTTTCTCCTTCTCCAGAAACCTTTTTATAGGTACATTTACCTATACCACAGAAGGGTTCTGGGCCAATTAGTGACATTCGTGCGCCCTCTTTAGCAAGTGTATTGGTCTCTTTCGTTTCCTTTGATTCCCGAATGGCGGGACTTAAAAAGACCTTCTTTTTCTTGCCTACTTCATTGAGTTTGTTCCGGCATTCCCAGATCATTTTTGAGTTGATGACGTAGGAGCTCAGTGCTTTAATAGCAGTTTGACTATCTGAAGGTATGGCTATATCGCACTTCAGATAGTTTCATTTCAGATTTATATGTAAACATCTTTCAACAGCTAAGAATTCCGCTTGAAGAAGCTCATACAGGGCCCTAGCAGCGCCAGTTCTTGCAGACATGACATGATTTCCCTATACCGCAGAAAGGTTTTGAGCCAGTTAGTGGCGTTTGTTCTCCCTTTCTGGCTAGTGAGTAACCCTTTTCATTTCTTGAGGAGACCCAAACAAAAGAGTCCGTGATGTTCTTGCCTACATCACTGTGTTTTCTTCGTCCTTTTGCGGTCCTGGAAGTTGAGTTGCAAAAATCCTTTATCTTTTTGAATTATGACCCTGCTGATAATGAAGTTGGTCTACGCGATATTGTAGATTGTTAAGGGGGTTACATCCCACTGTGACCTTGTGGTCTATTTGCCTCTCCAGTTCCACAGCCTCATAATTGAGTATCTGAAAAGGCTTCCAGGAGGCTAGATTCGCATTTCTCTTATAGTTTTCCTATCCTAGCATTAATTGTGCGGACTTACAATAGCGAGGCATTCTGTAACTGAGTGAACCCTGAGTTTCCTCCTTCTCTCAACAGAATCTAAACTTATCAGTTTCTAGAACAGGAGTTTCCACCTCCTCCCCATAGAATCTTCACTCGTCAGTCTCTGTTAAGTCAATTCTCGTTATATGCTTCCAAATACCGACAATATGCCTCCAGAGTGATCCTCTTTCGTGTCTTCCTTTTCCAAAAACTCTTTCTTATAGGCGCATTTACCTATACCACAGAAATTTTCTGGACCAGTAAGTGAAGTTTTTGGTCCCTTTCTGGTTAGTATGTTAGGCTTTTATTAATTTTTGTAGTAGCTAGGAACCCAAACTGAAGAAACCCCGTTATAGAGTTTTCTTCTTCTTTTTCGGTCCTGGAAGAGGATAAGTGAAATGTGAGCTCCAAAACCTCTATATCATTTTGAATTATAATCAACCTGCTGGTGTTGAAGTGTTTGTAAAGAAAGAAATGTCCATAATGATTTATTCACATTCACATGTTATTTGTAAGGATCCCCAGATATGACGTTGTTTTGACTTTCGTTTATAGCACCTGAAGCAATATGCCAAATCGTCGAATATAGTGTCCTTGAAAGCCTCATATCATTCAAAGCTATCTGCATAGCGAATAGGGCGAAACAGCTGTCAGTGGGTGCTCTGGAAGATATTGCCTCCTTTTAGGTTCTTTGCACGTTGACGACTATTTTTTTATATTTCTCAAAATATTTCAAGTGAATATACAAATCTGCATGTGTTTGAAGCAATTGTCAAGAACTATGATTGAGGTATCTCCAAAACAAAACATGCATTATGTACGCATCTACTGCATATCGAAAAACTTTGACTTTGATGTTTTACTTACTAGAATAAAAACAAATCATTGACGTTCTGAGAGCACCAATATACATTTGTTTGACCCGCATTGTCGTGGTGAAAAGTGAACCGTCTTCGGTGGTTGGTTTTCCTCGTTTCTTGGAGGATGATGTTTTATTTCATCAAGTTTTCTAGCCTCTATGGCTATATTTTGCGCATATATTAGTTGACTTTCAGACGAAAGAAAGATGAACATATCTTTTTTTTGCTCGACAATGTACTTCACATATCTATATCAAATAACTGACATAAATTAATGTAATGATTCAATTAATCGCTCAGAAAATTTCCTTGATTTATGAACCCCACTGATGAGTCAGCAACAACCTTTACCTACGAGATGACAAGGATGTAAACATTCATAAAATGTAAACCACCGCTAATTTTTCAAATGATGCAGTAGTATATAATTCGTGTTCACAGTCGTGTAGGAACTTTGTTGGACTTACTACAGTAATATAAATACATAAATCATGAACCGCTATGGGTTCTGAATAATAATGTTTTAACCTCGTGTTGATGCAAGTACCTACTTCCTTGCTGATAATAATCGTAGGAGGGTCCATGGATGGGTAATTTCGTGGTTTAGATAACATGTAAAGTTTAACAAAAGGTACAAATGGAAAAGTTAATCCAAAAAATCATTGTACTCAATAGCACGTCAAATTTATCATACTAGTTCGAAAATAAGACAATAGACATGTATTTATCCCATTAACATACTTGATCGGATTGGGGGCTCCAGTTCTAGAGACAATGTCTCAACAGTTTTTCGGAAGTTAGAATTTTAAAACTCGAATGGAATGAAAGCTAACAGCCTGAAGCTCAAGAACCAAATAAGGTTCAGGAAAGATCTCTTGATGGTGTTTGCCAGAAACTCACCAAATCACTATTATACAGGTGTCTGTAAACAAATGCGAGGGTCTTTGGGAGATGATTCCTCGATGAAAATAAGCAGGGATAGTTCATATGATTTTTTTTCGAAATCGACGCCCTTCCAAGATACAGCTTTGGAAGGCGAAGACGAGTTGACAGTTTTTTAATTTTTTCTCAGCTTCTTTAAAACACTGTGTCATAAAACTGTACTTATATGAAGCACAAAGTAGATGTTACGCACACAAATTTTTTAGATCTCATATAACTTTATAATTCGGGGTTGAAAATAACAACCCCCTATGGTTTTCGTTCAAAAATTGTTTTCGTGAGATAGATTTTCGAAAAATGAAATTCTCTTATCGTTTCCCATTCAATTCGGAGAAAAATATCCCTGCAAATTTTCGATACAGTCGATACTATTCTCGAAAAAATAAAAACTTACAAGCAGTTATGATCACTGTTCATTCCATTTCATCGAATAAGCCAGTGGTCTCCAAACTTTTCAGCTTAAGGGGCAAGGGCCACAATGTTTACTCCACCAAGTACAAAGAGAAAAAATATTTAACCAATGATGGTATCAATTATAATAGTTATTTAATCAACTAGTTATTAATTGCCTGAATAAATGTTTCTATCGATCGTATTATGAATTGAGCATAAATTCTTGATTTTAATGCTTAATCATGAGATGGGTATGACGAAAGAATATAAATTTCTATGTTTCAGTCGAGTTGTAACATTATTCGTATTGCTTCTGAATACTTTCTGTTCGGTTGCTCATGACAATTGCACATTAAAATAGTAGAAAATGAGCCATAAAATGGATTATTATTGATCAATTTCGTTTACTTTAAACCCTCTTTTTATTTCGAGGTCGTCTGAAAATGAAATTAATGACTTATTTTGATTTGTTAAATTTTGGAACCAAATTTTGAATGATTTTTTTATTTTTTTTCAGCAATTCACGTCCGGACAACAGTGAACGGCGTCACCTCCCATTCTCCACTCTCTCATAATTATGGCGACAAATATTCTTCGCAATACAGCCCAAACTCCTACCCTCCAAACAATATTCACAACGACTCCCCAGGTTACCAATATGGGCGATTTGACGCAAGTGCCCTCCACATCGCCCACGCTCTCAAGCAGACCGAACTTCAGAAATCATATAGGCAATCCAGAGAAAAACCAATCGATTGCTATTTGGTAAGTGTAAAATTTCAGATTATTTAATGAATTTACGATGGGTCTGATCGGTTAGATGGCCACGATACCATATTATAATAACTGACAAAGAAATTGCAACACCCAGAAGGAGCTGTTTAAATCTTTTAAATTTTTTTCATGCAAACATTTTCTGTTACTTATTGTAGTCGTTTTTCGCAAATTTGTTAATTTTCACAACAAACCAACTCCTCGAGGAGATCCAAAGTCAATGTTTAGTTGTTGTTGAAATGTAGAAAGACCGGAGTAAGTAAGAAAACAGCGTCTCATTTGCGAAATTGTGGGTCTTTTTGTGGGAAGTTAGCCAGTGTTATCAAGAACACGGAGACGCAAGTATGGCGGCCCCTAGGTGACCGCGTTGCGCCGCTCAATTCTTTGAATGTGTCAAAAAATCCATGGTGTTGACTAATGAGCTCAAAGGTAATTCTGGTTTATATCATATATTCGATAGCCAGAGTATGAAGGAGTCGTATGCCATACCGATGAGCGGCGTCTTAACTGTCCGCCATACTGAATTAAAAGTGTCATTTATATGGTCCTTTGACATAATATCAAAACCTAATTTTTTTATTCAACAATAAAAAGATGTCTCTCATCACCGATTATGACCTTGCCATACTGTTTCGGTGTCACTAAGCACACGCCATACTGGTTCAAAGATGTCGAATTCGACATCGTTGACTAATGAGCCCAAAGGTAATTTTTGTTTTATATCATATATTTGATAGCCAAAGTATGACGGAGTCGTATGCCATACCGATGCGGCGTCCCAAACTGTCCGCCATACTGAATTTTTATGGCCCTTTGACTTCCTAGCGAAAACCTGATTTTTTCATCCACCATAAAAAAGATGTCTCATGACCGATTATGACCATGCCATACTATTTCGGTGTCACTAAGCACACGCCATACTGATTCAAAGATATCAAATTCGACAGTCAAAGGGTCATAAAAAATGACACGTATAATTCAGTATGGCGGACAGTTTGAGACCCGCATCGGTATGTCATAAGACTCCTTCATACTCTGGCTATCGAATATATGATTAAACAAATTATAGTCTAAGAGCCCGTGAACCCCAGACCTTCGTTATTTTATAAAAGCTGAAAATTTGTCTACGCATGCTCCCAACAGAGGTAAGAACGATGGACCATTATGAAATTTGGGTTACCCTGGCTTTAGCAGGTAAACGGTATTAAAGGGGTGTAAAATACTGATCTAATTTCGTCAAATTATAAGTGTGATTTTTTGATATTACCTTCAGAATATCATTAAAAATCACTTCATTAATTGCCAGACACTTACTATAGTGGCAACCCCTAGCCAGACACCCTTAATGTTCATAAAATTATATGTAATTCTACTTACGTTATAGTATAAAAGCTGATTTTTATATATGATACTTGGGTAATAATAAGATAATATTTCCTCATTAGCCAGACATTTTTGATAGTGCCAACCATTTGCCAGACAAGCTTGTAGTTTAGCTGCAGGTGCGAGCGCGAGACAGTATTTATGAGTGGGCGCGAGTGAGACGGCATGATTATAATGACTTATGCAAATACATTTTTTTGTATAGATTTATATAACTAATCATTAAAGTGAATCTCAAAAACATCTGAAGGAAAAACATTCGATGCTACAACTAAATTAAATTGTTAATAGAATAAATTAAAATTTTTAATAATTTTATTTAGTTGTAGCATCGGATGTCTTTTCTTCAGATGATTTTGAGATTCACTTAAATGATTAGTTATATAAATCTGTACCAAAAAATTTATTTGCATAAGTCATTATAATCATGCCGTCTCACTCGCACCCACTCATAAATACTCTCTCGCGCTCGCACCTGCAGCTAAACTACAAGCTTGTCTGGCAAAGGGTTGGCACTATCAAAAATGTCTGGCTATGAGGAAACATTATCTTATTATTGCCCAAGTATTCATATATAAAATCAGCGTTTATACTATAACGTAAGTAGAATTACATATAATTTTATGAACATTAAGGGTGTCTGGCAAGGGGTTGCCACTATAGTAAGTGTCTGGCAATTAATGACGTGATTCTTAATGATATTCTGAAGGTAATATCAAAAAATCACACTTTATAATTTGACGAAATTAGATCAGTATTTTACACCCCTTTAATACCTTTTACCTGCCAAAGCCAGGGTAACCCAAACTTCATAATGGTCCATCGTTCTTACCTATGTTGGGAGCATGCGTAGACAAGTTTTCAGCTTTATAAATAACGAAGGTCTGGCGTTCACGGGCTCTTGCTCTATTACCTTCGAGCTCATTAGTCAACGGCATGGATTTTTTTGACAATTCAAAGAATTGCTCGGCGCAACACGACACCTAGTGGCCGCCATACTACAGTTTCCATGTTCTTGATAATACTGGCTAACTTCTCAAAAAGCCTCACAATTTAGCGAATGAGAAGCCGTTTTTCTGCTGGCTCCCGGTTTAAGAGCACGTGCAAGCGAAATTTATAGTCAGCTAAGTGAATTTGAAAGAGGTCGAGTACTTGGTGAGGTGTCATTTCGAGAAATCGTTAACCGTACTAACAGAAATCCAACTATTGTTATAAAATGTTGTCAAGCGTGGTTTGATGATGCACAACATCAAAGAAGAGTGACAGCGGACGCCGAAGGGCCACAAAATGAAGTTCAACTCGATCTTTGGCTCTATTAACATCCGATCATTTATATTGATAAATGGCATTTTTCTTTGAATATCAAAATAACACGTCTTATTGGAAAAATCTTTAGCATGACAATTTTTTGTATGTGAATAAATAATTAATGAACAATTCTAGTTGAATTGACAACTTTTCGGTATTGTTTTAATACTAGTAGAATGACAGTTCAAGGTGTGGCTTTTGAAAATTATCAATTGAGGGTTTTCTTTAAATTGAGCAACTTCTAGAATGTTTTCGTATCTCAAGGAAAATCATATTTTATTGACTTTTAAAGTGTTTTCCAATAAAGGTGTTATTTTGAATAGCCCGCTATTTCGGTAATGTTACATATTTTGACAAGTAGAAACTACGCCATTAATAAAAATGGAACGATACACGCTTCAAGAACGCATTGAAATTATTAAATTCACTATAAAATGGTGAAAATGTAGCTGAGACGGTTCTTAACACTCGAACATTTTTGGGTCGTCGTGAAGCACCTGTCGGACCGCAATAAAGAAATTGGTGGAAAAATTGAGCTGTTGGGACAAGTTAGTGATGTGAAGAATAAAACCCGTGCACGTCGCTCAAGAAAAGCCGAGAATATTGCTGCTGTAAACCGAAAGTGATGAAGAAAACGTAGATTTGTCCATTCCTCGCCGTTCTTTCCACAAACGTCATTACACCGTATTTTGCATAAAGATTTGGGTCTTAAGGCTTATAAAGTTCAGTTAATACAAGAACTCAAGCCGGTCGATCATCAACAACGTCGTGTCTTTGCTGATTGGGTCGTTGAAATGCATGAAAATGATCAGGAATTCCATTGTAAAATTATCTTGAGTGATGAGGCCCATTTCCACCTCGGTGGTTTCGTCAACAAGCAAATTGTCGCATCTGGGACTCGGAAACCCAAGAGTTTTTATTGAAAAGCCTCTCTATCATCAACGTGTGGCTGTTTGGTACAATTTACTGTCCGAAATTAGATAGTATTGACTTGGACAACGTTTACTTTTAACAAGACAGCGCTACGTGCCACACAAGCAACGAAATCATTGATCTTTTGCGGGAAAAGTTTTCCAACAGTGTTATCTCTCGAAGAGGTGATCACAATTGGCACCGAGATCTTGTGATTCAACACCTTGCGACTTCTTCCTTTGGGGCCACGTGAAAGAGAAAGTTAACGCCAATATACCAGCGTCGATTCAAGACCTCAAAGATGGAATTCGTCAGGCTATCGAGGACATAGAGCAGCCACTTTGCGATTTGGTTATGGAAAATTAAAAGGGTATGGTCCTGATGTAAGCGTGGTCATGGTGGTCATTTGCCTGATGTTATTTTCCACTATTAACGGCAAAGCTTCTTCTTTATAAAGAAATAAACATCCGATCATTTATATTGATAAATGGCATTTTTCTTTGAATATCAAAATAACACCTCTTATTGGAAAAACCTTTAGCATGACAATTTTTTGTATGTTCCAAATCAATCTAACTTGATCGTTTACATTTCGAAATTAGGACAGATTCTGTTCCTTGAAATGTACATAATAATTAATGAACAATTCTAGTTGAATTGGCAATTTTTCGGTATTGTTCTCATACTAATAGAATGACAGTTCAAGGTGTGGCTTTTGAACAATTATTAATTGAGGGGTTTCTTTAAATTGAGCAACTTCTCGAATGTTATCGTAATCTCTAGGAAAATTATATTCTGAAAAGAAAAGACGTTATTTTTGTTTTTTACATGCATTCCTTCCTGATGAAACAAATAAAGACAAATATATTAAATAGAATGGTGCAAAAAGTTGAATTTAACATTTAAAACGTTCATAATTTTGCATATCCTGCTTGGACATAAAACGATTGCAGTCAATCAAAACTGATTTTGTGAAGTGGCGAATGAAATGTTGGAAAAAGTCGTTTCACTTTGGTTATTTGTTAGAACACATAGGGTAGAGATTCAGTGGAAAAAAGTAACATTAAATTGTAATTATATTTTTAACAGGAAAGCTTGCAATTTAATTTGTCGAAGTTGGTTTTTTGACACACATATTTGGTTTATTTTGTGTGTAGGTGATTTTTAACAATTTTAACACAAATATCTGATGGCGTGTAAAACATTTGAAAGTGATTAAAGAGCTGTATTTTCTATAATAACTGGAATAATTTCGCGAATCTGATGATTTTGTTCAAAAGCGAATATTTCAATAATCGCTTTATGCTGTGTGAGGAGGTGAAGCTTATTCTTATAGAATTCTAAGAAATTTCGTGTTCATTCCATGCTCAAATATTGTTGAGTACTCTAGGCTTGATCTCTTTGTCTATGTCCGACCTCTTTCTTTCGTGAAATTTTTTTGTAGGTCTGATTCCTATGATCAGAAGAGTTTTCCTCTTAGGTATCAGGAGTAGGAGATGTCGCCTTCTAAGGCTCATCGTTTTCCATGATTCCAGAGTATCTTGAAGCGATACCAAGGAGACTCTCCATAGGGGAAGTGTGCCCATGTTGGCACCCTTAACGATTATTTACATTTCATTAAAGGAATATTTTTCTATCTCATCGAGTGTACAGATTTACTGCTACTCGTATGTAGTATGCATTCTTATGTATAGTTTCAATATAAATTATTAAAATTTGGATTATAGCACTTTTAAAATTTGGCCACGGGTGCCATCATAAGATCACATGTCCTTTGATGGCATATAACTTAAAATAAAATGATATTATTGTATTGAAATGTTTTATTGAAGAAAATAGCAGTCCTATTAATGAAAATGAAAATATAAGTGTAAAGAAACTAAATTTACATTCTTTGGCATCGTCAAAATATAAAAATATAATTTTTTACGCACAATTCACCTACGAATATGATTTGCACTAGCACACTCGGCATGGCACCAGCTGGCGCATTTCTGGCAACGCAACCAATTCTCCCCTGGTCGAGACATGGACAACAGCTTATAACAATAAAGACAAGCGGCATCTGAATCATCGTCATAATGTCTTTCTTCATTTTCCTCATTTTCTTCTACGAACTTAATCTGTCTTTTGACCTTTCTAGCTAGCTCTCTCTCTCTTCTTTGTCTTCTCTTCTTCTTCCAACTTCTTTTTTTTATGTCAGGGGTTGTATTGAGGATTCCAACTTTTCCTCGTTTTCTTTCTGTTCACTGTTGATTCTGCAACGGCAGTTGGCAGTGCAGTAGGAGAGTTTCTTGTATGATTTTCAATGATCTCGATACTTCACTTGAAACCATTTCATTATTTTCGGATACCTCTAATATTCCTTGCGAAGTACCAGGCTTTGGAGGAATCGTTTCTTGATCTAGATTCTTTTTCCTATGATGGCACCCTATGCTATCATAGGAATACTCTGGCTATGCCATCATAAGCATAAGTAACATATTTTTTCAACAAAGCGAAAAGGTACTAAAAAGACGAAAAAACCTAAACTTTCACACTAAAAGCATTATTATAGAGTGATAAAGGAAAGTATAATCCTTTTTCACACAGATTTTTTGAATATCCAAAATAAAAGGAAAAGAATGAAATAACTAACATACATCAACACCTACCGAAATGATTGAACTCTTATAAAAGTCACCAATTGCCACGTATTCAAGGGTAACTACGTATACCAAGCGTAAATGCCATTTGGCGTACAAACTCAGTAAATATAAGTTTGTTCGGTTGATGGTAACAGACTTCTTTGAAGTGTGCCATCATAAGCAGGATGCCATCATAGGCATATTTCCCTACCATATTTGAACTTATGGTGTGGTTCTCAATGCCTTAATGAAGGCTTAACTGTCCGTGTATTTTCCCGTATCGCACTTGGAAGATCATTCAAAGTTTCAGTAAGATTACATGAACAATTCATGTGAACTTAGTTCAGTTTGGATTTTCAGTTTCTTCTACTTTTTGTACCTTGCAGGCTTAAAGTTCCCAAGGATCTTTTTGGAATAATCCATTTCCGAAAGAAGTGCTTCTCTTTCAATTCCTTCCTTCTCCAAAAATTCTTTCTCATAGGAGCATTCGCATAAACCACAGAAGGGTTCTGGGTCAGTAAATAGCATTTCTGATTCCTTCCTGATTAGTGTGTTAGCCTCTTGCTCTGATTGATTGACGAGACATTGTTGTTCCTGCCTACTTCATTGAGTTTTTTCGTCACTCCCATATAAGCTTTGAGTCGATGGCAATGGATGATTATGTCACCTACTTCATAGTTTCTTTTCAGGTTTTTATACAGGGTGAATCCTGTTGAACTGTACATACTTCACACAGAGATAGAGGACACTTTGCTGGTTTCAAAAAGACCCCACATGAAAGGTCTCAAACGATTCGTTTGAATTATACAGCGTGATTTCCAGTTTTGGGTCATATTTTCAAAATGCTCTATTGGACGAACGAATAATCACAAATCATCAAATTTGGTAGTAGGAGGACTGTATCAATCTCCATCCAGCTGAGTTAACAGATTATCAGTTTCCAGGACCGGACTCTATTTTTCTGATATTATCGGAATTTATGAAAAAAACACCTGTAGATGAAAAGTCAATAAACCTGTCATGGCAGTTCAAAACTACACTAAATACTCTTCAATACAGAGTAATAAAATCACGTGGCACACCTACAGATTCAGAGAAAAAAAATTGAATATGGGTACTACGGAGATAATTTTTTTTGCACGGCCTAATTCACAAAAAAAAACATAATACATAATAAATGTATCAAAAGTTCAATATAAATGGTTGAGATCTTCTACGCATTCAAGTATTCCAATATTCATTTCTTTATAAATTCCGATAATATCAGAAAAATAGAGTCCCGTCCTGGAACTGACGAAAATTACCTGAATATTGGAATTTGAATATCGAGAGGATTTATACTGATAATATTCTCCTGTCTTCAACTTTTGATGCATTTGGGTATGGTTTTCCATGTGAATTAGGCCCGTCCAAAAAATTTATCTCCGAGTACGCACATTCAATATTTTTTTTCTCTAAATTTGTAGGTGTGCCACTTGATTTTTATTACTCTTCATTGTAGAGTTTTTAGTGTAGTTTGAACTGTCATGACTGGTTTATCGACTTTTTCATCTACAGGGTGTTTTTTTTCATAAATTCCGATAATATCAGAAAATTGAGTCCGGTCCTGGAAATGATAATCTGTTACTCAGCTGTATGGAGATTGATACAGTCCTCCTACGTACCAAATTTGAAGAATTTGTAATTATTCGTTCGTCCAATAGAGCATTTTGAAAATATGACCCAAAACTGGAAATCACCCTGTATAATTCAAACGAATCGTTTGAGACCTTTCATGTGGGGTCTTTTTGAAACCAGCAAAGTGTCCTCTATCTCTGTGTGAAGTATGTACAGTTCAACAGGATTCACCCTGTATAGAATCTTTTGATTGCAAGAATTTCTGTCTGAAAAAACACTCGAAGAGTAGCGTAACCGGCCCCTCTCGAGGTTTTAGAACATCTGACGGTATTCACTTTGAAGTTTTGGGTAGTGTGTGTTATTCATTTCCCATTCTTCCTTCTCTTATAGCATGAAGTTGAAGTTCCTCTTGATGCTCATATTTTTGTCATAACATCACCAGATAGGTTTGCAGTTGAGATTTACATGGTCAGAGAGGACCAGGCTCTCAGGGGTGAAGGGGATTACTATGGTGTTGGATGGTTACTATGTAACCATATTATTTATTGATTACCTACTATGAATCATGTTGAAACATTCTGCTTAGATATATATGATCTTTTGATATAATAAGAGAAGTTTAGTTTAAAAAGTGGTTACAGTTCACTGCGACGACCTCAAGGTCTATTGTACCCCTTACAGAGCTGCTCTGGCCATACCTTTACAGCTCCAGGAGACCCATGAAATCCAATATCTGTGAAGGCTTCAACGTTCCTACCCTTACAAGTTTCTCGCCCAAGGCATTCTCTCCTTAGGCTCGCAATGCCGAAGCATTCCGTGACTAGGTGAATGGGGGTTTCTTCCTCCTCCCCACAGAACCTACACTCGTCAGTGTCCGATAATCCCAGCCTGAACAGGTTCTTCCTGAGGCGACAGTGTCCTGTAAGAAAGCGAGTGAGGAGGTGTAATTGCTTCTTACGAAGATCCCGATATCTTTTGGATTCCGCTGTCTCAAAGTTCCAAAGGAACTTAGTGGAATGATACATCCCTGGGAAATTCCGCCAGAACTTTTCCCTCTCGGCTTTCTCTTTCTCCAGACACTCCTTCTTAAAGGTACATTTACCTATATCATAGAAGGGTTCTGGCCAATGAGTGACATTCGTGCCCCCTCTTTGGCAGGTGTATTGGTCTCTTTGTTTCCTTTGATTCCCGAGTGGACGGAAACCCAGATTAAAAATACCTTATTTTTCTTGCCTACATCATTGAGTTTGTTCCGGCACTCCCAGATCATCTTTGAGCCGATGACGAAGGAGCTCAGTGCTTTAATACCAGCTTACTATCTGAGTGTATGGCTATATCGCACTTTTTCTAGATTTATATCTAGAACATATCTCATACAGGAGCCTAGCGACAGTTCACACTTGGTATTGGCCCGTATGTCCCAGCGCCAGCTCCTGTAGAGTTTGAACCATCTGTATACCATTTTTACGGTATTTTCTTTTAGGTTATAGTCGGTGTATTCCCGTTTCCATTCCTCTGTTTTACTCAGTTGTCCTGAAGTTTTTCTCAGTGCTTACTTTCTTGATCGTTACATCACTAGGGAGGTCGCAGATGAGATGTAGTTGTTCAGAGAGGACCAGACTATT
>CM024242.1:93867488-93938304 GCA_013421045.1 Propylea japonica
TTTTGTTATTCTAATGATGATTTACTGAATCGTTTAAAATATTTTGCGGTTAAATAAGAAAAACACAATTTTATGGTTCGGAGTACAATTCATTATTCAGTGAATTCTCGCTGAACATCAAGTGGTAATACACTTGTTCCAACGAGATAAGGATTTATAATTCCTATCCTGAAGTAAGAATCTGGAAGGCTGCAAATTACGCTTCCACCGCTGTTATGAACTCAATAGATGAACACACGATTTCCACGCATGATTTTAAACTGCACAATATGAGTTAGGGATATTGACTTAAATTGCAGAAAATATAGTTTAAATGAGATTTCTGTGATGAAAATTCATATTAATTATTTGATTTCAAGTTGCAGGAAATAAAATTAATTTTAGCCTGTAGGTCTGCAGCGTATAGGTACAGGGTGGTTAAGAAAAATCGAGTTAAATAACGAAATTTTTTCCCAGAGAATTCAAGCATTTTGAGACTATCAATACAATGTATGGCCTCCATTTCAAAACAAGAACATTCATAAAGCATATAGAAAGAACCAAACTCCAGAAAAAAGGCGACCAGATAGACAAAATGTCTCAAAGTGATTTTTATTGGATCGGTTCAAGTTGTTATTGAGTTTTAAGGCCGCTCGCAGACCAAACGACGCGACCGCGACGAGACAGCAATTTCCAATCGCCAAGAGGTCGCGCACCGGGGAGACAGCGACGCGACCGCGACGATACCTGTCAGATGCCGATCTCGGTGTGCAAGCTCCTATTCAAAACAAGGTGCGCGACCTCTCGGCGATTGGAAATTGCTATCTCGTCACGGTCGTCGCGTCGTCGTTTTGTCTGCGAGCGGCCTAATGATTTCACAGCGATTTTCTCGAAGATTACAAACTTTTCAAAACGATTGAATACGATATCCCTAACTCTTGTGGAGCAGTAGTATATTTTCGATATGGAAACAGATGAAACTTGCTAGGCGCTAAATCTGGTGAATACGGTGATTACTCTAACAATTCGAAATTTAATTAATGGATCCTTAGTTTGACGAAGATTTTTTTTCTTCTCAAAAAGATTTCGTTTCAGCGATACAACGTGTCAACAATTTATATTTTTTCAGTTTCTTGCTAATATCCTAGGAACCAATAATTTGAATTACAGAATTGAGTTTTTGCATACACATAGCTCCTTCCTTGCACTTGAGCCGGTTTTATAAGAAGTGCCATTGGCGGAGATATTGAATTTGCACAAAGGTTTTACCCACTAAGCTTTCCACCGCTGGACAAATTTGCATTTACACAGCAAATTCGGTCGCGTCTATATTATGTTTTACATGAAAAGGGTAATTTTGGTTCATTGCTCTAAAAAGTGAACCGTTTTCGGAGAAAACTAACATTTAATAATCAAATATTTAATTGAATTCAATTTGATTTCGGCAATTCTTGTAATCTTTTAACTGGTCGCTTAAAATAATGAAAAATAACTTTGCAATTTGAACTTGAAAACCTAGTTGTCAAATTTTGATGAAATTAAAAAACTTGTTAATTATCACTAATCATTTTTTAAATTACAAGTATTTTACAATGCGTCAGTAAATTATATATCATTAAATCCCAGTTTTGTCAAAAAGGTTCACTTCAGAGCAATTAACCAAGAGTTCCCTTTTATGTAAACATTTGCGCACCCGAATTTGCTGTGTAAATGCAAATTCGTCAAGTAGTGTAAAATTTGGGGGGCAAAACCTTTGTGCAAATTCAATATCTCCGCCACTGGCACTTCTAATAAAACCGGCTTAAGTGCAAGAAAGTAGCTATTATTACTGAAAATGTGAATGAAAAAACTCGATTCTTTAATTCAAATGGTTCCGAAGACAAGGCCGTGAACAGAAAACAATTTCGAATGACAAAATGGCAATTTTTAAAGGAAAATGTTCAAATCCTGTACTTCTAAAAAATTTCTGGAGGGGGGGGGTTCCGGACCCCATCGCTACGGCCTTGTCCGAAGATATTAGCAAAATACTGAAAAAAATATAAATTTTTGACACCCGCTGAAACGAAGACCTGGAGGAAAATTTGGAAGAAAAAAAAATTGTAGTTATCATGAGGAATCTACAATCGACCGTTGCTACACTTATTTAGGAACCCTGTTTAAAGTCAATCTCATCGAATGGCAAACATTATCAGATAACCTGATTTACCAAGATATTCGGATTATTTTTTCATTATTATCACTGGATAGCCAAAAAACGGATCACTTATAATTCATACTGTTTTCTTTAATAGACTCCAATAATAATTATTTTGTTCTTCATCTGTCTTTCTTTAAAAAATCCACTGAATATGCGAAAAATATAAACATATTAAATAACAAACTTAATGATAGAAACCATCTTCGAATAATATTCTTCACGATGAATTTATCCTTTGAGTTGAACATAAGTCATTGAGAAGTTTCTTTTCCACTCTCCGGAAAATAGTATATGGATGCAACGAGCACGAGGTGAAGTTTAGGCTACGAGCCGTAGGCGAGTGTCCCAAATCACCGAGTGAATAATAACCTTAAGGTTTGTTTTGGTTTCGAGTTTCAATATAATATAATATTCGTTAAATTGATTTTTCTTCAGTATTCTGAAGTACCTACTACTAACAAATACGGGTAAATCTTGTCAATACAAGGCCAAACGTACTTTTATTACATCAATAATTAAAGCCATTACATTACAAAATATACAATGACAAGTTCTCCGAAAATTTCTCATGTGTTAACTTGACTTTATCCACACTTGTAATAGAAAGGTCTTGTCACTTCACCTCTTGAATTATAGCTATCATTATACGCTCGTTCTACCCCATTGCCGATATTTCTATGTAAAATTTGCATGCTAATTCATATTATTCGCTCAATTGTGGACCCATGCACCAAGTTTTATAAAACCTATATTGTAACGCACATTGAAACTTGTTTCATTATAAAATTATATAAATTTTACAGAATTCCTCTGCCCCACACTGCCACCAAGCCGTGTTGTTCCTCACCAAAGTGTCAACCCTTGACGTTGGAGAGTACACCTTTCTGGTATGGTCGCCAAATGGCATATCAGAAGGAAACTTTTTTGTAAATATGACTTACGCTAGCGGATACATAGTCCATACAGAAGCAACAGTATCGTTGAATAAATCACCCACCAACTTTGCCAAATTGTACTCTATAAGTGTTATATTTTTATTACTGAATTGTTACTGACTGATATAGACAAAAAATTGGCACAATGTAGTATACTTAAATCATCTTGACATATGACAGAAAAAACTGTCATTTGTCAATATTCAGCATGGCACTATTTATATTCATTCAAAATTGTATGAAACTCTGTAGAGTATTTTAATCCCCATACAACGTTGTGGAATTAGTTTTTACAACTCTTATTATTTATAATGGGCAAGTGTCCGACCGCCCTATCATTTGATGATTCAATAGAAATCGTGAACTAAAGGCCTGGTGTGCAAATAGCTGTATAATATGCTTGTTTCCTGAATAATAGAAATATAGTTGAAGAGAACACTAACTTACTCAGTGTTAACTATCTACGAGTATTACGCATTAAACACAACTCCATAAATACATATGTATCACCAGTTCCTACCGAATATATTATGGGTTCTTACTAATTATACTACAATTTTGAATGAAAATTCAGAGTATACTGTAAAAATCACATACTATTCAAGAGAAATCCATTTCCTTGTATATTTTAAAAATATAGATGTATAGTTTTATATGTTTTCCAGTTTTTACATGTATAAATCTGTTGATAGGGAAGCTTAAATGTTAAGATGAATGTAAGTAATAATAACATATACGTCCAATTATATATGCGTTTCTCTCAAAATCCCAATCGCCTCAAGCAAGAAAAAAAGAATGATTGTTTTTCAAGAAATTTTATTTGAATAAATACCATTTTTAAAACAGCTTTGAGACCAACTGAAAGCTGCAAAAAATAGAATATACAGACCATGTACAAATAAAATGTAATGTAAAAATATATTTATCATCTTTGGTAATAATGTTAGTAGTTTTCAGGAACTTATATACGTATATACATTACAAGGAATTACTGGGTCAATTTTTAACAGTCAGAAGTACTTCCTGGTCTCTTTTTCAGTCCTTCAAACTCATCTGCACCAATAAGTGAAACGTCTTCTTCTTCAGAAGAAGTATCTATGGAGAATAATTGTCTTAAAAATATTTATCTCTCATTTCATAAAATAATTTCAGTAGAAATTAAAAATCCATAATTCTAATGACAGAAATTGCTGTGCAAGTATGATTTTTCTCTCAGCAAAATGATTTATAGTATCTCACCTTGATTCAATATGATTTCCCTGCGAATTTCTCTTCCCTCCGCCTCCTGCATTTTTAGATATTCCAAGTATTCCTCTGAATTAATGATCTGATACCAAGTGATCATACCAATAATTGCAATGAAGAATAGGTTAGATGTTATACCTACAAAAAAATTATATACATTTACATACAGTGAAATTCGCTTATGATTATATAATTATGTGGAAGAGAAAGGTCAAATACACCATGCTTAGCAGAAGTCATATAAAGCATATTATGTGATAAAATGAATCATAAATTAAACATAAAAAAATAACTATAAATCTGGATAATAGTGAATAACTTTATGTAAGAAAAGGGGTGCGCATATCTATGAAATAGAACCAAAACCATTCTCCATTATAACCAAACAGAATTGTCCGGTCAACAGTAGAATTAGTTTGTCCAAATTCAAATAGATAAGAGGATTTTTGAGACAATTTTTGGAATAAAGCATAGGTACTTAAAAGAGCTTGAATAAAATTTTCGAATTATTGGAGTTATGACTATTATGTATTCAACAAATGGAGATGTGCAATGAAATTTAAATTATTTTTGAGTAATTCGATTAATATTATATATTTCGGTTGTAACTTTCAATCGAAAAATAAGGAATTCTAATCATCTAATAGAGATCATATAACAATAATATTGATTTCATCTGTAATCCTTTTATCTGTAATTATCAACTTTTTATGGAAATTTGCTTTCTTACTGCCGTGGGTGAGCGAAATCTGAAAGTCTAAAGCAAAAAACTATAGCCGGAATCAGAGGTTTTTGTTGTAAAACCGAATTTCGACCTATTATGGCAACGTCGAGCATGGAATTTGTCACCTGTAAATTTATCATAGAATCATGAATGGTAGTCCCTCTGCTCTTGAAATGCCCAACCTTTCAAATAAGCTTTTTGAAACTTACCAATAGCCGCAGACAATATAGGCCAGTGAACATTACATATCTAAGTCCCGAAAAATTCGCACTTATTGTGAATTTAGCTGAATAGATTTCTATTTGTTTAGTTTGTATTTCAATGTGAATGTCTGAAACTTTCTGGTCCTGTGAATAAAAAAACTTAATAAATAAGAGGAATGAAAAAAACCTGAACAAAGTCATGACATAATTAAATTTGCAAAGAAAATAAAGAGGCATCAGCAGAATATCCTTCTTTCTTTAACACCACAGGTATTTCATCTCGGACAAAGCACCCCGAAAATATTTCTCATCCCATAGTGAAAATTCCCCGAAATACATCAAATGATTTTGTTTGGGAACAACCCCTCAAAATTGAATAGGGAAGAGGAGTTGAGTGAAACTTCATTTGAGAGGTCTTGGAAGCCTCTTTACAACAGTGTATGAAAAACGTAACTTTGTTGAACCCTATTTGCCAAAAATCAATTTTTTATTTTTTGTTCATAAGTAGTAATAATTTTCTTGCTTAAGTAGCATGAAAAAATTTTCTGTATAGCCTCACCTTGAATCAATGAAAGCGTTTTTGAGAACTCATGTGTTAAACCCGTGAATCAAAAATATCAATGGAATGCTCACCTCTGGGTCTAGGTAATTGGAAAACAATTCAATATAAACTCTCTGTTTTTCTTCCATACTACCAAAAATATAAAACGGACTGAAAATAACCCTGTGCAGAACCTCCACAAGCAAGCTCCTGTAGTGAAGCATAGCAGACCTGCAGGAGTTTGTGATTATACGACCGTCAGTACCCATAAAGTCTGCACAAACCATAAACATCCCTGTAAATTGAGAAAATTTCATCAATTATTTTGAATATATATTTTTTTGCTAAATACTTTATTACATTTTTGTGCTTTGGAACATAAAAGAATCTTGAAAAAAATAAGATTAATTCAATTTCTATTTTTCTTTTATCCCCAAAATATTATCAAATCGTACATTAATGATTCACACTTATGGAATGAAAAAGCTTACATTCAAGGTATTTTCTCACCGTCTACAGTGAGTCTTCCGTGGGGATTGCATTTGTTTGTTGTTTTATTTATTTTATTTCACCAAAGAGGTCCTTCCAATATAAAATTCGGTCATAAAGTTTAATTCGAACACAAAGTGAATCCATACAATCAGGACCAATATCTTATCCACATTATTTACAAGGAATATGTTTTTTAACAATTATTATTTTATTTATTTTATTTAGCGTATGGCGTTTCGACACATTATAACACAAATTATAAACATTAACAAACATAAACATAAACTACAAAATACAACAAGCCTAAGCCTACAGACAAACATCGAGATTATCTATATAATCTTGCCCCCTTTCAGATTCACAATTTCTATAATTGAAAAGGCTAAACCTAGCCCCTATGATATTTTCCAAGTAAAAGGAGTAAGAAGGCAATATTTAGTGAAACGATTTATTCCGAGTAACTCTAACCTTAAACAAGAAGTCTTTGATAGATAAGAATTTTTCTGATATTTAATATGAATACATCTCAATGATTACGAATTTAGCATCTTCTATGTTCGCTTTCATCTTTGAATTTGGTCATTTTAGTTCAAAGTTGAAACAATTTTTGTAAAGAAATCTATGCGAAATAGACAACGTGGTGATAGTCATGAAGTTAATTTTGATCATCACTTCAAATAGTAACTCAAATTTGTTCAGGCAAACACTGTTTTTTAACCCTAACTAAAATATTATTCTAATGAATTCTTCGCCGGCGAATGGAGTATATGATAATGAGTGATAATACATTCTTTGAAACTTCCCTCATTGGAAAGGGTTGAGCATATCTTTGATCAATTAGCTGCAATAAAGTACTTATTGTATGCTTACATGATGAGATATAAATTTTATTCATTTTTTAAAACGCATATTTAAATTTTCACAATATGATTCAATTATGCAATATTTCTCCATGCTTATATTCTTCATTGCAGCAATCAATAAAACAATCTTGGTTAGATTCACTGAATGAATTTTATAATTCATCTTTCAACTTTTTATACGATATTTAGACAAGCTGACCTTATCTTGCCTACAAAATATTGATAACAAATTTATGGTCAATTTGCCGTACCAACAATTTGAATATTTGTTGATGATGGCTTATTCATTGATAAGCATCATTAAGGAAATGATATGTTCCTCTGATACTTCTGGACATCTTTTTGATAACAATGAAAGTTTTTACAATATGCAATGGAAAACTTCCTTTAATTCGTGTACCTATTATGTAAATTACGTGAATTCAATTTTGTCATGCGCATTGTTAACACTTTTATGTAAATCGTATATTTCAACTCACGAATTACGTTTAAATTACATTTATGAAGAATTACTTATAGATGAAAACTGTAAGACCAGGGGCCCATTGCACCAAAATACTTTGCAACTTTTCACTTCGCACTTTGCATTCTGACAAATTTCAAAAGTGAAAATTAGTTATGTTGCACAACATTTCTCCCAATATTTTATGTCTGCGGAGTAATTTTCACTATGTACTTGACTTTTCACAATGTATTTTTCATTTATGAATGCGTTTCGTGGAACTTAATTCATTTGAAAAGTGAAAAGTGCAAAGTGGAAAGTTGCAAAGTGTTTGGTGCAATAGGCCCCTGGGGGTCGATTCTCGCATGCAACATTTTAAAAGAATCGACCCCCTGGCTGGAGATAAATTCAGCAATAAGCTATCTGAAATATTGCTCAATTTAAATGCAATGGGCTACATTTTGTATGTTGCTCACATCATTGTTATTTCAATTGATAGGTTGAATCAGAGCCAATATATTGACACTAAAAAGAATAATTTGAATAAATTTCGAATTCCGCTGACAAATATTCCTGAACAGCGGCCCCTTACGGCAGAAAATTCAGCTTTAGCGGATCTGAACTGCCATTGTCTCTATGACTGCCTCAATAAACTTTGCTACTTTTCCTGAGTGCTGCATCCATTACTTGTTCCGGTTTTAAGAAATAGGAGCCAAGATGTCTCAGCCTTCTTCCAAGGGCACCTTCACATTTGCATAGAAGATCTTCAGCTGTCTGAGTGGCTTCTTGGCAGAAGCGACAGATATTGTCAGGAACCATTCCCATGTTCCTAAGGTGAAGATTCACAGGACACAAGCATGCCTGTCAATTTCCTCAGTTCTAATTTACTACGTGAGACAACTTTTTTAATCCAGCTTGTTGAATATGAAAAGAATGAATGAGCCTGTCTTTATCCTTCGACATCAGTCTTAGAAATACTTCAATTTTTCATTAGTTGTATAATAATAAGTACAAGCTTGCTGACAGTTTGAAACTTTCCAAACACTGCCTATACAGTTGTAAGTTTATCTATTGCATGTCACTATTCTATATTGTAAAAGTGTTATCATCGAAGCGAAAACATTACTGTAATGCTGAATTAAATAATCCCTGTTCCATTTTCCTTTCACAAGTCAGTTCGATGGCTATTTCTGTATACACCTGCGAAGTATAATATACCTAATAAAGCCTTTACCTCAGCTACATCAGTACTCTCATGATACTGTTCATCTTTATAACCTACCGGTTTTTTTTTTACCATAAAAATGGTGAAAACAGGCTGTCTCAGCTTAGGTTTTAAACCTGGTCAATTTCATTATAATGTTGCCTGTCCTAATGTTACTATTACTTTCCTACTGCTACAATGCTTGAGCCATTTTGTGAGAATGCCTTTAACCATATATTTTTCACTTTCAAAATTATTTCACTATCTAAATCTTTAACACTTAAATGGTCTATTTCATGATCACCGTCTGTCTGTGAATGTTATGTCTTCAGCTATAAGTTTTGTTGGCGCTTATTATAGGACAAGCTGTAAATCACATTGTGATTTATACCTTATATTAATAATGTAACTACTTTGTGAAGGTATATTTGCAATTTTACAATATATCAGGTGTCCCAAGATGAGTGGACTATCAGATCAAATTGGAGTGTTACGAAAATGACTCTAGTTCTCTCTGTTTGAGATTTAAGTCATAAATTTAGCAAGTCGTAAGGTATTGATCTGATCTATGTCCCTGCTTTTGAATTATAGTTGTCAGTTATACAGAATGGACCAAAAAAAAATCATAATAATAATAATCTAATAGGCCACTCACCTGGGGACAACCGATTTATGGTTTATTTCCACTTATATGAAATTTATGATGTTACTCATTTACTGACCAAGAGCAATACACATTTCAGGAAGCTATAGACAACCAGATAACATCAAGATCAATCAATAACAACTATATACTCATAGTTATCAACAGCGCTTCAACTTACCCAGATCTTTGTTTGTTGGAGATTCTGGCATTTCAAGCTCCAAAAAAACCTTATATGGTTGACCCGCCATTAGAGATTGTTGTTTATGATTGAAATGAACACTTCCAGAAGGAAAACTGCATAAACTCCTATGTGTGTCCCATTTTTCACAAGACCTAGTAACAGTATAATATTGAAGATATATTGTTTCCTTGGCCTAAATTGTCAATTTACTCACCTAAATTTCAGATATACTGGTTTCTCATGTGTAATAGTAGGAACATAAACATAATAGAATGCAACATACATGAATATCGATAGCCACACTAGCAAAGCTGTTACCAGAGCTACAATTGATCCTTTCAATAATACATCTCGTAGATTATTTACTCCTGTCTTGGTTCGTGATTTATAGAAGTCAAGAGTATCATATATAAACTTTGCTAGCGGTAACTTTATTCGTTCTCGCACAAAACGACGTGGAGAAGTCGCGCACGAAAAAATACCATATATTACTCTCTTCATTATTTTAGAAATTGTAAATTACTTCGTGCATAGTGCAACGAATTGTGATATATTATTATGAATATGATATCAGAGTCCAGACTAGATAATGATAATAAAGGAATAGATAATTCAAATCTGTTTTGCTTTTGATATTTGATATGAATTCCACAGAACACAAATATAAATCTGAAATCAAATCTGACGTTTACGGTCATAGAGGTGAGATTAGTTCTTCTTTTTCACCATGACATGGATATTTTTGCGAGCCTGTGCTGCTGAAGTCAAGGCTTCTGCTCACCGGCGGTACGCACTCTGGTGGCAGAAATCGTAATCGAGCTAAGATTGTAAACATAGGGTTGAACGTATCTCGGTGAAATAATTTCGTTCATAAACTTTTGTTGTTTTGTTTAGAAGAAGTTTTCAAAGGAAAATTCACATTGTAATTATCTTGAATGTGATTTCGACCAGAAATGACACGAAATGACTACTGTTGAGCGCCTCAAGAAAGTAATTCATACTGTTACTTTAACCCCTCACCTCAGAATGATATTTTACAGCAGATAAGGACATGCCCTCTCTATTTCTTAGGAAATTTTTATATTGAGGCAAACATGAAACATATTATTTCACAAACCTATGCTTGGATATTGCAGAATTGGTGAAGAGTCAATAAAATAGTTCAACTATCTTCTTGGTTTATACTATAGGCGAATTTTTTCTTCAAACAGGGCATATTTTTTATAGACAAACCCCTTAATTTTTTTGGGCGCTCGTTCCACTTGAACGAGTGCGCTATATCGTTTTACCCAAATGTCTGTACATTTCGAATTTTGAGCCGAAAATGGTCTCGAACGATAGGGTTAGACTTCCTGATGACGAATTCATGGTCAAATTCAATTATGCCCGTTAGACACTCGAAATTTTCAGGATGAGTTCGGGTCCCAAATGACTCGGTTGAGTTTGTTAACCAGCAAATCATTCAGGGTGTTCCATAAAATATAACCATTCAAAATTTTTATTCCTCAATATCATCCGAACGCGTTCCCCAGTGGCGCGCGGTGCGAAAGTATATTTTATGCTGAAATGAGGCTGATTCAGATAAATAATGAATATGCGACTATCAGCCTTGATTTATAAGACATTCAAATGAACTTAAGAGAGTGACGACGGTTGGTTATCAGAATGAATTACGACAGAATTTCGGAAAGCAAAACTTTCAGAATTATATATCCGGAAATATTTTCCGGTGCATGAAGAGATTTGGCACGTAGATTATTAATATTGAGCTCATTTTTTTCTGAAAATTTCATCCACTTGCAAAGGGATCCAGGGGGTTAAAACGCCCCCCTTAGCATTGAAAAGTTTATATCTCCGGAAATATTAGCCGGCGCATAAGGAGATTTGGCACGTAGGTTAACAATATTAGCATTGTTTAAGGATACAATGATATGGGTATAATTATTCCCTAAAAATTTCCCCCATTTGCAAAATGATCCAGGGAGTAAAAACGCCCCTTTGCAAGTGAATGAAATTTTCAGCGAATTATAGCCGAATTTTGGCGATGTAACTACAGCTTACAATAGTTACATCAGAGACAACCCAAGTAGCATTTTTGCGACGACAACCTCATTATACACCAAAATTAACGTTGTCATTGGTTAAGGAATTAGTCGTTATTGAAACGTCGCATTGAAGACCGCCTTACAACGTAATCGCGACTTTAAGCATGACTAAAGTTGAACTAGTCGTCGCGACGATGTTGAAGCAACTACATACAAAGTAGTTATTATTTTGGGATTGAGAACGACGTTCTTATAACGTTTATTAGACAACTTCAGTTTTCTGCAACGTTGTCTAGATTCAGAAACAACGTTGTGGGTTCAACTATTACTAGAGGAGATTTTCTCTGAAGTAGTTGACTTTAAAACGTTGTCGCGTAGTCATTTCAGCAACCTTCGAATACGATGAAAAATATCAAAAAATTAAACTGATTTATTTATTATATTTGTGTCGATAACTTTCTCAAAATTATTTTATTTGCTAATCCAAATGAAAAATAATTTCGAATATTAAGAAGAACATTTTTAGGAAGAATCGAGCAAAGATCACGTTTATAGGTATTATTTACCTTATAGTTTCGTGATATTTCAATTCTTCAATTCATAATGACAAGGTATCATCTAAGACAAAATTTTTCATCAATACCTTCATTAATAAGTTAAGATTCATAATATTTCAATATCCACATTATCCAAATTTTAAATAAAGTGTAAACAAATCATATTGAAATTTCATAACCTCCATTTGACGGGGTAAAACAAATTGACAGCAGTTAAGCTTTGGTCGTATAGGCAACTAAAGTCGCATTTTGGGTATTGTATTGGTTGTCTAGTAACTCAACGTCTAGAATTAGTGCAGTTTTTGGTCAACTAAACTACCAACTTACGCCATATTTTAACAATTGGTCATTGACCTTTGGGACGTAAATGAACGAAAACAAATGATTCTAAAACCTTTATTTAAATTTTCTGCGCGAAATTCTTCTAAATCTCGTTTAGTAAGCGTTTCAACTCATGAAAAACATTGGCAATTTCTCCCTTGATATTACTTTTTATGAATTTTCAATTTTGAATTTTCCAGAAATATCCAATGGATTGTAGGCGCGCTTGTTTTTCAGCATGAATCAATAGTATATTCAACAGTAAAGTGGTCTTCGTTGTCGATTTCTGTTGCGAAACAATCGTTTTCACCCTTTATCAAGGGTCAATTGGCTCTATGCATAAGATTGAAAATAAATCGACATGGCGGTACAAGTTGAAATATTTACGTGATGGCCACGGTAGTTATTTGGTTGAAATATCAACTATCGTAACATCATATGTGTAATGAACTTCGTTCCTATAGATGATGGCGCATGTGTGAATTAGTTGCATTAAAGTAAACTTCGCAACGTTTAGACAACGTAAATCTGATAACTGTAGTTGCAGCACGACGTTGTCAAAACCCTAAAATGATTGACCAAACTGGTGCATTTCATGGTAGTGAGAACGTTGTGTAGAGGTCGGCGAAGTCACTTGGTTTGGTTGCGCGACTTCTTTATACGTTATACGTTAAATTGCTACTTGGGAACGTTACATACTTGACAGTTAATACACATATTTTCTGTCAACTCGTAACTATCACGTGATTATTTGACAGAAAATAAGTGTATTAACTGTCAACATGTAACTATGGTAAGCTGTAGTTACATCGCCAAAATTCGCCTTATGATATTAATATTGTTAACCTAGGTGCCAAATCATTTTATGCGTCGGCGATATTTCCGGAAATACAAAATTTTCAATATTAAGGGGTGTTTTAACCCCTTGGATCCCTTTGCAAGTAAATGAAATGTTCAGGGAAAATGGTCTTAATATTGGTAATCTACCGTGAGAAATCCTTTTATGCGCCGGTGGATATTTCCGGAAATATAAAATTTTCAATGTTAAGAGGGCGTTTCAACCCTCTGGATTCCTTTGCAAGTGGTTGAAATTTTCAGGGAATAATAGTCTTAATATTGGTTATCTACGTGACAAATAAATCATTTTATGCGCCGGCGAATAATTTTCAGAGTTATAAAATTTTCGATGTTTAGGGGGGCGTTTTAACCCCCTGGATCCCTTTGGAAGTCAATGAAATTTTCAGGTAATAATGATCCTAATATTGTAAACCTACGTACCAAATCTCTTTATGCGCCGGCTAATATATTTTCGGTGATATTGGCTTTTTGTCACTCCTGTATGTCCACATTTGCTTTCAGCATCCAAACTCATTTATTAAGAAGATATTTATTCAATTTTATTGCCAACACCATATAACATATTGCTTGCGTTTTCATTGACGTTACCCAGTCAACACAAAGACATCGCATAGATATACCAGCGATATCTATTCGGGCGATTGGGAGTACTTTTGTGATGTCCCTGTGAGGTCGCTGGGAGCTCTATACCTCCTCCAAATTTCCGCCTCAGGGATATTCCCAGAGAACCCTCAAAGATATCCCTTGTGGAAATTCTCAAACTGCTCACATTGTGGAGGTCAACGGGATATTCGCACAAACCTCCCATTCTGACAAGTATGGAAGAATTTCTTAGCAACCTCCGCATTGTAAGCTTTTTGAGAATATCCTATAAACCTCCCATTGTGAGTTTATTGAGAATATCTCAGGAACAAAATGAGAAATCTTATTATTTTAACAATTTATGAAACCATCCGTTCAAATAGATATTGTTTTCTCCGAAATTTGCTATAATTTCAAGTATATAGTTTGTGTTTTTTTTAAACTGATCTGAATTTATCTGTTTTCTTACGAAATTTTCATTGTTCTTCACTTTCTGAGTTTAATTGTTTTTCGTTAGAATTTTGATTCAGTTTATATTATTATAATTTTTAATTTTTTTCGGATTTCGAAGCATTGGAATATATCATTCCCAAAATTGTTTTCATTGGCTAGTTTGAATGATGCAGAAAGAAAGCATTTAAATTGGTATTTATTTTTTTATTTATATCAGGGGAATTGCACTGAACTGCTTTGTGATTTTCATTACATTAAATGAATAACGGTTTGAAATAACAAATATCTAGAGAAAAGCAGTTGTAGAAAGTAATTAATCTGACCAAATAGAAAAACCTTGATTATTGTTTACATTAATTCACTGCTTAATGGCAAAATAATTTGGTGCAATATGCCCCTGGTATCAAAGTAGGTCGGATGGGTTGTGAATAAACAACTTCAGCGATCTCCTAATTCATGTTTATTTCATTCAATTATCGATATTTATCCTCCTTCTTTTTTTCACTGCGAACATTGCATCAGCCAGCGTTGGGTGAACACATCAAAATCCTTTTCTGTTGTACTCCATGTTCCTATCAATGCAGCTACAAAAATAAATTCACATATGTAATTAGAAGATGAAATTCAACAGGTTACCAGGTTTCAATATTATCTCTCGAAAAAATCTATACTTCAATAATTTACATAATATTATTGCCCTACCAACAGTATGTGTCAAGCAAATGAGCAATACTTACCAATACCGATGTTTATTATAGATTTCTTCTCGATTTTATTATTACCTCGAAAGAATTTCGTCAGGAACTTGCATTTTTTAAAAAACATACGCATCGCATAAATTCTACTGCGTAACTGAACAACACTGTTACACTATATATGGTTACACTGAAGAAAATAGTTATTTAATCCACTGGTTATTAAAAACAGCGAATAGTGGTCAAGATATTTTAATGCGTGAGCGGAGCGAGTTCGAGACCATTAGTCGCTAGATTAATAACCTTAGACTATATCCCTTACTTAGTCTAAGTTAATAACCGTGTTGATAACAAGATTTTTCCGACGATCTCAACATGAATAGTGTATAAATTCTCATTCTCATTTTGCACGAAACATACATTTGACATAATGGAATTTCTATGTTCCGATAGAGTTTTGACATTTCTCGTTGTGCTTCTGAATACTTTTAGCCTATTCGTTTTGAGATATTTCGTGCTCCTGAGTAACTCAAAAGCTCGAAATACGGCTTGCCATTGGCTGCGCACAAGCACTGGAACAGCTTAGGAGCACGAAATATCTCAAAACGAATACTATATTTGTGTACGGTTGCCATGAGGATTGCACATTAAAATGACTTAAAAATTGAGCATTAAAATGGGTCATTAGTGCTCACCTTTTATTTCGAGGTCAGCGGAAAAATAACTTAAAAACCGACCACAGGGCCTCATGACGTCACAATGCATTCAATAAAACTCCAGGTGTTGAATCAAGCGAACGACGAACCACGAATAGCCCTTAGGCTTCAATGGAATTACAGCAGATAGTTTTTAATATTAATTGATTTTTTACATACGATATCTTCATATTAAGCACGTGTAATGATAAGTGGGAATATTTGCACAAAGATGACCCTTTATGTATTTACCTATTTAGTATTTATATAAAATAAAGTACCTTCTTGGATGAAATAAGATGAGATTATTCTTCATTTTACAAGAGATTTAGCACAAATGTGGTCCTCATTTTCTTCCTTCTTAATACCAAATTTCAAATCTATCGGAATATTAACTTACGGTTGTATTGGCAATGGAAATAATTTCATTACCTACACATTTTATTTTGGTTTCCTTTCCTGTGATATAGAATTTCCATATTGAATACTCGATTTCCAGAAAAAACTTTTTTTTTTAATTTTTATTTTCTTTCAAATCGGAAGTGAATGTGTTGCAAAAATATAAATCATTTATCATGATAGAATTGAGTATATTTAAACACAATAATAAATATGATAATATCCATTCTCAAAAAACTTCACTTACTACAGGCTCTCTAATCGAAACACTTAAATTACGGAAGTTTAATCGCGGATTTCTAATTTGGCTGAGCCTGCAATTTTCACAAGTAAAGAGCTCACGATGGGATATCTTCGGAACCTCTATAAGAAATCGCAAGGTGAATATCTTATTTTTGCTTCGTTGTGACCTCTATAAGAAGTCGCAATGCGAATATCTTATTTGTGACATCTATGGGATGTTGCAACAGGAGTTCGCATAGATGTCCGATTGTAACCTCTCGGCGATCTCGCCGGGGAGTCGCAATGCGAATACTTATTCTGGTTATATTTGTGACATCTATAGAATATCGCAATAGGAGTTCGCATAGAGGTCGGATTTTTACCTCTCGGCGATATGGGAAGTCTTTGTTTACTAGGTAATTCATTTTACGGTACAGATTTTTGACAAGATTGCAGTTTCAACTGAAACAGTTCAATAGATATTACAAAATCGAATTACATTCATTTGTTGGAAAGCACCTGTATTGAATTTGAAACAACTCCACTCCACACGCAATAAACAAATTTGAGTGGCTTATGATTTATGAATAGCTCCATTCATGAAATATCGTAAATTTGGAACTGTGGCATCACAACATCATAACAAAACAATATGCCAAATATTTTTAAAATCGGTTACTGATAGGCCTTGGCGGTAAGCTAGATATTAAGCGTTTTCCTAATTCCTTTAGATCGTTCTTGAACAATAATTTCGATATTATTTGCAGTTATTGGTTTAAAATCAAGCAGATATTGAGTTTATTTGAGCTTCTAAAATCCTATATTGAAGCCTTAACGAGTAATTCAGGCACTCATGTTTAAAGTGAAGAGAAGAGGAGCTGAATGCAAAATCATATTATTATGTGTTGTAAAACTTTAAGCAACCCCAACAGTTGAGATATGTTCCCGGTATTTGCAATCTAGTGTCTTCAATTCTGAATCCTACCAAATATCACCAGCTTGAAGCCAGCCACGCGTTTCAGCCACGAATTTGAGTGTAGCCTACCAGCAGAGTATGGACGTTGATACGTTGACGAATACGTAGCTGAAACGCATGGCTGGCATTATGAATACTGGCCCGGGTTGCCTCTAATGAAAACCTCATAAGTTTCTTAAAATGCAAAAAAATGCATTCTCTATGTGAATCTATGCTGTTTGATGTATTCTATAAAAATAATATCAGAATCTATTTTGTCGGGCAAAAATAAACCCCCACGAGTCCCCCATTTTTTTCAAGGAAACAGTTACAAATTTTTCATATTTGAAACAAATTGATTTCTTTTTGATCGAATCTATGCTGCTTGATGTCCTCTAATAAATAATATAACACCCGATTTTGTCGAGCAAAATTGATCCCCTACGAGCCCCACTATTGTTTTCAATAAAAATTTCATAAATTACTCAAGATGGATAAAATGATTTTTTTGTACAACTGTCAAAAAAACTTGACTTTTCTTCATCACTATGGATGCGTAAAATATTACTTTTTTTCACCGTTAAAAAAGTCTTTTTTTCACCGTTAAAAAAAGTATTTTTTTCACTGCTGATAACCAAAATTAGAACAACTTACAAATAATGAATATTTTAATTACAACTAATTTCACAAAATTATTATTGTATCTGTACCTTATAAAGTAAATTAGATTCGTCATCAGCATCTCTGAGAAATTTATTGATATCATCCCTCCATAACACTTTAGATTTCTTTCCTCGGTATCCGACGCTTTTGTTCTTAATAAGCGGGACCAATTTTGAAGAATTCCTTATATTAATATTTTCCTCGACATTCGATGTTTTTTTTAACATTGAGCTCCATAAGGGGCCATCCATAAAGTACGTCACACGTAAAGGGGGAGGGAGGGGGTCGACAAAGTGTGACATGGTGTGACGAGGGGTGGGAGGGGTCCTAAGTTTCGTGACATCACATTTCAAAATCTAGAGGTACTAATCGCGTAATTTGAAATATTAATTAAACTAAAAAATATGTCCAACTCTATCTTTAGGGCAATACGGTTTGAATTGTTTTGTTGACAAGTTCATAGCCGCTTCTGACACGTGCCGATCGCCGACGAGCCCTTTGACTAATGCCGCTAAACGCACCGCACCTCGCGTAGGTAATGTTTTTGTTTCTTTCTTTCATTCGACAATTTGCTTTCGCTGAGTGAACGACGTCGTTTTTTTAATTGTGCTATTTTGTTGCTATAAACATACACTACTGGAAAAAATTGAAGGATCAGAAAACAATTCCAAATTTTTTGGCAATTTTCAACATGCCGTAACTTTGAGAGGAATGGTCGTACAAGGAATTTAAAAAAAGTAAATTGTAGCTCCAAGTGACTAGTTTTTGGATTAGAACTTAAAAAATTTTAAGTTTCAGTGGTTTCCGAGTAATGATAGAAAAATCAGCAACAAAAAAAATCTCAAAATTTTACCACTCATTTTTTTCTTGTCTACGAGCATGGAAATTTTATTTTTGCATAATCGTTATAATGATGGGATACTTTGTTAATTCAGCTTTAATTTATTTTTTTATCGACCTCAATACGTCCACTTCTCGCCGAGATATCGGTCTTCAAAAAAGGATCCTTTAACATGGCTGAACGTTTGAGAGCCGTTATTGAAACAGGGGTGGCATTACCCGTTATTAAATTAATAAAATTTTATTTCATTTTATTTTTCTTTTTTTGAAATTTATGTACTATCTGCAAATAAAATGTGGAAAAAGCTCGAGAAAATTCTTTTTTGCCTTTTTTAAAGATTATGAGCTTCTCAGAGCAAAAAACGAGATCCTTATTCGTTTTCAAAAATTCAATCCTGTCTAACAAAAAAACGGCTCTTGGATTGAGTTGGCTCTTCGTAAGGTTTTTATCAACATATTGAACTGTGAGAGTCACACTTAACAGTATTGGTTTCCTCAACATTTTCGATCCAGCGGTAGATTTTCCAAGAAACCATCAAAAGCCCTTTTTTTGTTAAATTTTTATATTGATGTGACATGAAGAAAAAAATTCTATGAATAAGTAATGGTTGTTCAATAATGGGAGTTCATTTAAGGTCGTGAAACCCTCCTTCAATTTGCGATCATTGGTTGCTGAAAAATCGATAATCAAAGACGAATGGATCCTTTTCCATTTGAAGACCGATATCTCGGCGAGAAGTGGACGTATTGAGATCAATAAAAACATAAACTAAAGCTGAATTAACAAAGTATCTCATCATTATAACGATTATTAAAAAATAAAATTTCCACGCTCGTAGACAAGAAAAGAATAAGTGGTCAAATTTTGAGAATTTTTTGTTGCTGATTTTTCTATCATTACTCGAAAACCACTGGAACTTAAAATTTTTGAAGTTTTAATCCAAAAACTAGACACTTGGAGCTACAACTTCCCCTTTTTAAATTCCTTGTACGACCATTCCTCTCAAAGTTACGGCATGTTGAAATTGACGAAAATTTGGAATTTTTTCTTGATCCTTTAATTTTTTCCAGTGGTGTAGTTTAATAAATCAAGTTCAAAATGAACAAAAAGATAGATTTAGGTAATCTTTACCGTAGATTATACGAAACAAACTGATAAAAAACAGCATATACAGGAAGAAGTCAATTCATTAGTTTATTTTTTGTTATTGTTTCAAATATTTGATATTATGTTGATTTCATAAAAAAGTACTTAATTTAAATGGAAATAAAACTAATTTCGGAACTGCTGTTTTAATTCAATAATTTTTCGATGTTGACTTGCAAAACATGTGACGTCACACTAGGGAGGGGGGGGTCTCAGAAATGTGACCACCTGTGACAAGGACGGGGGGGGCTCAAAAACTCATGAAATTAGTGTGACGTACTTTATGGATGGCCCCTAACTTGGAAGGTTTAAAAATTTTTGATTTTTCCTCGAAATAGCATGTGAGCACATTTTCAGAAACCTTTTTTACGTTGTTCTTGTTGCGCCATTCTCGAAATTGGTTATATGTTTTCTCATATTATTAGCTTTGATTTGGCTGGTAACATATAAGATACAATTGTATTTGCTTCTTCAGCCATATCTGCGGGGGATCACTACCACTATCATGTTCAACATCCATCTTCTTTAAAATAATTCGAAATTGAGGCAACTACGAGCAAATACTGTCAAAGATTCAAACAATTTCAACAACTGTTTCTATAGTTAAGACACAGAAAGATCACTGGATTCATTTAAATATTGTACTGAAAGCATTATCTTCAATGATTATACGTATTTCAGACGATGTAAATTCACATTCACAGTTGTACAAAAAATGTTGTTTGTATTTCGTGCGTATATAAAATTCGTGTTTTTATGGCACATTCGAGTGAATTTTTGGCCTCGACCTGCGGTCTCGGCCAAAATTGACACTCTCATGTGCCATGAAAAAAACACTCATTTTACGCACTTAATACAAAAATAACTATTTTGTACAACTGTCAGAAAAACTTGACTTTTCTTCATCACTATGGATGCGTAAATGATTACTTTTTTTCACCGTTAAAAAAATCTTTTTTTTAACAGTGAAAAAAGTAAATACAGTTCAAAGCCGTTAAAAAAAGTCTTTTTTTAACGATGAAAAAAGTAAAGACTGTATGTATAGAAATATTACATTGGAAGCATTGTCTCAATCATTTTATATTTCAGACGATGTAAATTCACATTCACAGTTGTACAAAACATGTTGTTTGTATTTCGTGCGTATAAAATTCGTGTTATCATGGCACATTCGAGTGAATTTTTTTTTCCATTATGAGGAAACTACTACTACTAATTTCTATGTGTAATTGCTGAAATAGATTTCCGGATCGATCCTACTTTTAATTCATTTTTTTTGTAAGCAATTTCATTTTTCCTAGATTTTTATTAGCGTTATGGGCGGGTGTTATTATAACACTCGCTTTTCGGTTCATAGACATGTCTACGGTTGTGTTTTAGCTAATATTACACATAGAAATTAGTTAGTAGGAGTGATAAATGTCAATAATTCCTCATAATGGAAAAAAAAATTTTTTTTCTGTGACGGGAATAAAATGTGACATTTTATATCTCTTGGCAGGTCACAAAATATGACTTTTTACGAAATTACTTTTTTCCCTGTCAAAAAATGATTCTCTATGTAGCCGGGAAAAAAGAACTCACTTTTTTCCCGGGGAGAAAAAGTAATTTCATGAACAGTTATATTTCTTTCACTACTAAATGGTCGTTTTTCCTGTCACAGAAAAAAATAGTGTATTATACAGGGGAAAAATTTTAGATTTTAGCTCTCGGCTTTTTGTCTCCCTCCGCTTCGCGTCGGGAGACAACATATCCTCGAGCTAAAATCTAATACTTTTTTCCCTTGTATAATAAATAACTATTTTTATTCCAATCAATGCTGCTTGTCCTCTATTAGAATAATATAATACTATGGGCATACAATTTTGCATGAGGCTTTTATAGTTTTATGAGCAAAATGAAAATATATTTTCATTGTTGTTAAACTGTAGCTGCCGTAGTTCAAATTTATTTTCGATTGCCTTTGAATACACTTTTTCTCAAACTGCTTCCCAGTAAAAAAGTCCAATGGATTCAAGTCCGGTGAACGGGCCGGTCACGAGATTGGACCAGAACGTCCGATCCATCTTCCGGGAAAAAATGTTACCAGAAAAAAAATTTTCCAGAGGAAATAATTTTTCCGGAAAAATTTTTTCGGAGAAATTTCTTTGGAAATTTTTTTTTTCTGGCAACATTTTTTCCCGGAAGATGGATCGGACTTTCTGGTCCAATCTCGTGGCCGGCCCGTTCACCGGACTTGAATCCATTGGACTTTTTTACTGGGACGCAGTTTGAGAAAAAGTGTATTCAAAGGCAATCGAAAATAAATTTGAACTACGGCAGCTACAGTTTAACAAGTATTATACTATTTTGGAATCCTTACTAAATGCGCCAACTTTTGACAAAACATGCCAAACTTGCGTAGTACATTTGTTTTTCAATACAGTCAGTTGAAACTAGGCAATTGTTTATTTAAAATTTTTTTTCTGAGAAGCAAGCCCTATTTTATTAAACCTAGAGCAGCTGGTATCCAAATTTTGATTACAGTTAAGACAAGCATTATTCAAGGTTACACAGCAAAAAAAAAGTTGGAAAAACTGAACATATGTGGCAACAGGAGCGAAAAGACTGTCACAGAGTGTGGAATTTTACGTGTTTTTTTAAATGCCCATTATTTTAGAATCATGCACCTAGATTTTTTTTAATATTTTTCTGACAACCAGCATTACTTGCCTTTCACCCGGTTCCGGGTTGACGTCGAGTTTTGGGACACCCTGTATGAACTGAAGTGCACTCAAATATGCGAATTAATGCGAATTAATCAATCTGATTAGGGTAATTATTTTTATTGTTGTCTTTGTTGTCCGCGATCTGGAAATGAAATGATCTACTGTATCTGTTTGAGACGGCTTAAACTGTCAAATATCAAGGAGGATGGAAAATGGGCCGGGGATTTGATATATTTCCGGTTAGGTGAAGGGGTCCAAAAGTCCAAATATTAGATTAGATTAGATTAGATTAGATAGTGGTCGATCGGCACGTTGATTACCCTTCTGCACTGCGACCAATAAGGTCTTTTGTGCGTTACCATGCTAAACTACGTTTTTCCCAGGAATCTAACCTCCTTAGCAAAGCTGGTTACTTCCTTAGGAGACTTCGCTCTTATGTCGGCTGGCGTTAATAACGCGCCACCTAGTAGAGTAAGTCTGGTTTGCGCCAGCGCAGTGCATTGGCATAGTATGTGTTCGGTGGTTTCAGTGGCCGATTCACATAACCTACAAATGTCGGAGTTTTCTTTACCGATCTTGTGTAGGTGATATCTCACGTGACAATGCCCTGTGAGAAGGCCGATTAGCAGCCTTAACTCGTTTTTTGACAACGATAGAGCTTGTTGAGCCTTCTCTTTGGAAGGTTAGATTAGTCTCTTTGCTTGTCTTTGACCGGATGTGTTTATCCAGTAAGAGTGTTTCTCCATTTTTTCCCAAACGCCTACCTCTGCCCTAATCAGTGTAGGTGATACCCAACAGGAGGGCACGGGTCCGGTGAAGGGTGTGTTTGCTCCTCTGTTTGCAAGGGCATCAGCTTTTTCATTTCCCTCAATGTTCTGGTGGGCAGGTACCCAAGTTAAAACTAGCTTGTTGTACTTCGCCAGTGTTTTGAGGGACTGTTTGCAGCTCCAAATGGTCCTTGATCTACAATCAACGGCCATAAGCTGCCTCAGTGCCATCTGACTATCAGAGGCAATACAAATTCTGGCTCCCTTGTACTGTCTGGACAGACAGACTTGGGCGCATCTTTCTATGGCCAGAATTTCAGTTTGAAGCGTCCAAATATACTTCTATTGTTGAATATCATTCAAGTGATTTTCATTATTTTATATCCTTAAGTTTTTCATATTGTTCTAGTAAAATCATCTTATGGTAATTATTTTTTTATTGTTGGGATTGTTCATGTCCATTATTACAAATAGTTAAAAATTTCTTCGCAAATTGGACCTTAATTGGGAATAAAAGTAAATTAAATCCAGATGAAAGTGGTCGACGTTTCGGACATTTATTTTCTGATAAACAGAATTTATATGATTTGTGTTTAAAATGTATTCTGTGAACGCATATGATCTATATTTCATCTTGACAGTCGACATACGTTGAATATTGTTGCATTTCAATTTGTAGACTGCATGTTGAGATAACACAATGAGGAAGGAATTCTGAGGAATTAACGATATTATTCGAATCTAAACAAGTAGACTTAAGCGGCCTACAGACGATCAACCTGGTTGAAGACTAAGTTGTAAACACGGCATGTTGACGACCAAGTTGAACGTCTGTAGGCTGGTTGGTGGTTGATATTGCAGGTTGAAGACTAGGTTGATGCTTGATCAAATCGGTTTGATATTTGGTGGGCGGAGCCCGATGTTGACGACTAAGTTGGAGCGTCTGGGTTTGTTTTGGTTACGCTTAAGAACTGATCCAGGACGGTTCGCGAGTGCGCACATTCCGAATTTGTGTTTAAAATTCGCAACGGCGCATGTAGGAACCGTCCTGAACAGTTCTGAACTCGGAACCAAAACAAACCTTCTGTATGGTAGTCATCAACTAGGTTGACAACATCAGTTGGAATTCTACCTTATAGAGTGAACATCGCATAGCGTATTCAATATTCGTCGTAAATATTCGAGGAAAGGTAGTAATTTAACTAGACAATATGAGCAATATTCCAAACATAAAGTTTGGGTAGATTTCTTCGGTTGTTTGAAAGATCTACCCGAATTATGGAAAGTAAAATCCGAGATATATTAAGAAACCCTGAGCAGATGCTTTGAATGAACATTCATTGGTGGAGCAATAATGTTATTACTTAAAAATGTTGCATACTACTTGAGAATCATGCTAAGTAAATGAATGCGAAATCTCAGGATGATCAGACTTATATTATGGAAATTATTAAAAATGAAATATGTAAAATCAATAATTAAAAGAAATTTGAATTATATGCTTCAGATGATGCGATTCTTGGATATCTTGTTATGAAATATAAAGATTCTTCCTTTTAATATTCCAATCGAATTCTCTATGAATCTTTTTACACTATGGCCACAAAATTTTGCATGAGGCTTACCATGAGCATATTGCATGTGGCCGAGAATTCTATTCCGATTGGTTTCGCTTTGTCTGAGATATTAAGGAACAAAAATTTTGAATGGTCATATTTTATGGAACACCTTGTACCATTTAGCTATTTAACGACTTAATTGTGGCATTTGGAAACCGAATTCACCCTGAAAATCTCAAGTCTCAAGGACAATCCCTTCGAAAGTTATCGTGTTTATAGCCGGACGGCCCCACGGACCGAATTGAATTTGACCACGGATTCATCATCAGGGAGAAGAAAAATTCGAAAATTTCTTTCATTAAACCGGAATGGGACCGATTGTGGTACCAATCTTTCGTTCAAATTCTTTCATTCAAGGATTGTGCTGCACCTCATCGTCGGATATATCGTTTATAATAACATATAACGAAATATCTCTCTCCATATTTCGTTAATTTCTCCGAATCAGCCGACTAGTTCACTCGACGGAAACCACCGCTGAAATGATGTTTTCAACTTGGTTGACAACCGCTATTTTCACTTTCATTTGGTTTACAACCTAGTTGACAACATAGTCTTCAACTAAGTTGATCGTCTGTAGGCCGCTTTAGATTGAAACCTATTGTATGTTTTATATTTTTAGCAACTTAATGGATAAGGTAATTTTTGTTTTTGGTTTGTAAATTGTCATATCACCACATGCTGCTTTTGTGTTTTTCAGTCATGATGAAGGGCAACAAAATTCTGTTTATCAGAAAAAGAATTGTCCGAAACGTCGACAACTTTCATCTGAGTTTAATTTACTTTTATTCCCAATTAAGGTCCAATATAGCCAAGAAATTTTTAACTATTTTCTTTATGTTAATATTTTCAGGTTTTCGAAACATGTCGTGTGATTGAGGTCCATGAGATGATTCCTTAGTGCTGAATTAGGTCGATTTCTTTGATGTTCTTTTTCATATTCCTCGTTGTCATTCCAATATAAAATAATTGGCAGACGTTACATGTTATTTCATGAATGCCACTTTGTTGTTCACGTTCGGTTCTTACCTTGTTATTAATCAATAAGTTTTCTAAAGTTGAGTGTCGTTTATTGGTTAGATTATAATTATATTTCTTTAGTGTGGAACTAATTTTTGGATTCAAATTCTCATAAAATGGTGTTGTTATAAAACTTGATTTGAATAATTAATAAGTTATCAAAATAGCTGTTCGAATATATGGATATTATCGTTTGAATTTTGATTATTGACGATTTAATTTTTTTTAACTTTCAGTAATAATTGATTTCAGAATTATTAAATCAAAAGTTAACCAGCTGCTATTAAGAACAATATTTTCATTTGAAAACGATATAAAAAAGAATCTGAGTTAATATGCTAATAAAACAAAGAGAGTTTATTCGATTAGTCCTTCGTCATTTCCTATTTTAATTCAGTTGGATTTTTTTCTATAATTTATCCTGATCATGTTTACTTTTTTGTGAAAGAAATTTTGATTTGTACCTGATATACCTACTTTCGTAGAGTTCTTTCCATTTGTGTTGATTCAAATTCATTTTTTTTATTTTAGTTGATGTACTTAATTGGTGAATTGTTTCAAAAGAGGTTGAACAATAAGAGGGAGGGCCCCAGGAGTTTTGAAGCGTAGGACTCCGGAAATCGTCGATCTTCTACCGGGAGTATCGAATTAGTTTATGTTTTATTAAAATGTTTCTCATTGAATTGTAACCTAAACTATCAATTCGAATAATTATTTTATTGAAGAAATATGAATTTGTATCTGTATTGAAATTGATTCCTTCTTTAAATGCATATCCCATTGCTTGTGATTATTGCAATGAATTGTTTTTTCACCAGAAGAAAGTTTAAAAGGATATTAACTCTCCACACTAGCGCCTCTTAAAAATTATATTTTTCACTTTTTACCGAAATGACATCACGAATTGAATAAAACTAGGGGTCGGTAGCTTTAGTGACAACGTTGCCACATTTCCATATTCCACGGGCTTGTACTTTAGAGGATTGTGGCATGACGTTGTGATGTTAAAATCGAAATGTGGATATAATAATAACAGCTTCAATCATAATAAAAATAGCTTTATTGTCCAACATTATTGATTTACCGAATAATTATTATTTATTATATAATGAATATTTCCTTATACAGCGTGCAAAAAAGTAACGTTACTCATCAACTCGTCAGTAATTTCTGTACGAAGAAATAATAAGTAAACCCTCATACCTGTTTTCAAATAGAAATACATGGATTGTGATATATCAAATAAATTGTAATTTGGTTATCTATTGAGCGATGTGGCTAAAGTCAAATTGGTTGTGTCATTCTTCCATTGAAAAATTAGGAAATCATTTCAATTTATGATTGGAGATTACTACTTTCATACCATTATCCTTTCACTAATTAATATTAAGGGAAATCCATGAATCCATGGATTTGTAATTTCGAAAGCAGGTTTCCCTATGCTTTTTTGAATTTGAAATCTCTCACCCCGTAGTTTCTTTTCATATAGAAATATGAATTGTGACACATCAAATGAAAGGAAATTTCATTACCTACTCACTCCATTTGATATGTCACAATCCATATATTTATATTGGAAAAATAAATGTGTGGGACCTAGGGGGTGAGATATTTCAAATTCAAACAAGCATAGGCAGACCTGCTTTCGAAATTTCAAATCCATGAATTTGTAAATTCAGTAATAATCTGTAGAATGGGAGAGAAACATGTTCTGATTGCAGTACCTACTCTACAATCACAAATTGTTAATTATTTTCTGATTTTTAATGAAAAACAGCAGAGCCATTCAACTTTTAGCCACATCGCTCAATAGGTAATCATAATACATACCTTTCATTTGATGTATATTGTTAATATGAATATTATGCATTAAGTTTCATTTTTTTGGAAGTTTCCGGTAGTTGATTCCCACCCTTACGATTAATTGATTCAAATCTATCACTATTTTGTCGGTTTCTGGTTTATGTTTCCAAAATTTCACCTTGGCCGCATTGAGCATTCTTTTAGAAGCTTTGGTTTCAGGTTTGTGTGAATGCTTATCTGAATAATATATAACTTCCTTGATCCCTGCTTGAATAATCACTTTGGCACATTCATTGCAAGGAAAAAGTACCACGTAAATAGTACAATTTTTGGAATCTGTACTGTTCTTACTAAGTGCATTCAGTTCTGCATGACATACTGAAATTTAAAATTAGAAAATGCATTGTTAATATAAGAAAAGTAAATTGTTCTTTCTTATAATCACCGTAATAGTGTTTATGATCATAGAAATTTTCCTTCGATTTCCCCCATGGAAACTCATCATCGCTACAACCAGCAGGCATTGAATTATAACCTACTCCTACAATCTTTTTATCCTCATTAACGATACATGCCCCAACTTGCGAACAAGGATCCTTGCTCCTTTGAGCAGCCAAAAATGCTGTTGCCATGAAAAAGTCGTGCCAACTGATGTAATTCTCCCGTTTTTGACTGGAAGCCCTGAAACATGAAAAGATGTATGTATGCTTACATATAGAGAGTTTTATATGCTTCTATCACATCCGTCTATAGTTTACAAGTTTACCAACACTTAGGTATGTTTTATTAGAAAACCTTGGTGAAAAGCTCTGCCTCCCCGTATAGTGTAGGTGTGTTTAGAGAATGAGGTTTATTTATTTATATTGAATAGTTTCTTTCTCATAAAATACACAAATATTCCATATTTACATAATATTATAATGTTACCTTTACACAAAATTATTTCGATTCACAATTATGTTATCCAAGAGAATATACGGGGAATATTTATACTATATAAATGGTTACAAAAAATTGTGGTCATTCCTTGTCCTTTTATTCTCTAAAAATGACGCCTGCAAAGCATTCAAATTTTTTTAAACCAAAATACAAGAATGAAATCAAGCATTTATTCTATTTCGGTAAAAAAGCATTCAAGAAAATTTATGTGATGGTTCCTTAACAAGATCATTTCGGCACAGAACAAAACAGGGATCAGAAAATGATGAACCTGGTCCATCTAATGCAAAAAGATTGAACCCTGAAATAACCAAAGGAAAGAATGGTTATAGCTTAAGCAACGAAGTTTCAGAAAAATAGGACAGTTTTTACTGCACAAATTTTCAACGTAAAAGTGAAGTTTTTAAGAACTTGGATACCTGAAAGTGGTTTGAAGTGACTTTTAACATTGAATTATCGAAATATTGAAATCCATAATTATTCCAACATTACTTTGTAATTCATATTCAGGTTAGTTTTCTTTTATTGAGAATTCAGTTGCATTAGGTTGATATCGTAAATTTTGAAACATAAAAACATAATAATAAAATAATCAGAAAAATTACTACAAAAACTGCTCGAAATGTCCTTCTTTTGATCTAAACATTTTCTTCCTCGTTCAAGAATATCTCTAACTGCTTTCCGAATCACATTTGGATTGTTTTTCATTTTCTGGCTAGCCTCTTCTATTTTTCTGGTTAGCTGATCCCGAGTATTGATTTCAGAGGAATAAACTAACGATTTCATGTGACCCCAGACTTAGTAATCGACGGGATTCAAATCAGGGGATCTTGAAGGTCAATTATGAGGACCTCCCCGACCAATCCATGAATTACCGAAATTGTTATTTAAAAAGTCTTGAACGATTAGCCTGTATTGTGGCGATGCACCATCGTGCTGAAAGAACTTGCCAGCAGTGTTCACATTCTCATCATGGAGCAAAACTGGTAACACATTCTCCAGAAATTCCAGGTATACTTCGCCAGGTGAACGTGCAGGTAAAAAATTGGGTCCTTTCATTGAAACGATTCATAATTTCTTGTTAACCCGGACCTGGATTTTCGAGGTGGTTATTGCATGATACGTTTGGGCTTTACACACAAAAAATTACTATCACTTCCAGCAAACCAAATTCTTGAAAACTTCACGTTAACGTTGAAAATTTGTGCAGTGATGAGAAAGGACGATAGAGTATCAAAAATAAAAACTGAAATGGTATACAGCAATAAAAAGGAAAACCAATGTGAAAATGAGTTACAAAGTAATGTGGAAATAATTATGGGTTCAATAATGTTGATAATTCATTGTTAAATTGACTTCAAACCACTTTCGGGTATCCAAGTTCTTAAAAACTTCACTTTTACGTTGAAAATTTGTGCAGAAAAACTGTCTGCGCGAAAATTTAAAGTATACGTCTCAGTTTTAGTTTTTAGTGGTGTTTTCGAATATTAAAACAAATTGTCAAAATTCCGATGTACAGGGTGTTGTTTCGAGGATTCAAACGATTCATAATTTTTTGTTAACCCGGACCTGGATTTTCAAGGCGGTTATTACATGATACGTTTTGCTCTCAATTAGGAACATATTTGCCAAATATGAAGAAAAGATACCGGGTGGTTCGTTTGATACGGCCTCGGAAAGAAACGGGCAAAATTCATAAAACACCCTGTATCTCGGCTACGAAGACAGTAAGACCCAATAAATGGGGTATCTCCAGAACCGCCTTGGTGCCACCCATGCACCTGTGAAGTATTTCCGTTTCCCAATGAAACACCCTGTATAATCAAAATTCAATTCAATAATATAGACATTAACGCATTAATCATAACTGGGTCCGATAGACCCTGGTGTGTGTTCTATTATACTCTTTTTGATGTGTGTAGCGAAGGTTAAATCGACGACGTCAAAACTCTTGGTTAATGTCAAACCACAGGTGGTTGTAACTAGTAAATATACAAACTAAGGATTAACGCAAATAAAGCATGTACGCACGCATGTTCCTTGAACGTTGATGATATGGCTTTTTGTTCGAATTTGCACAAATAATAACCTGGAACAATATGCGAGGTAGAATCCTAATAGAATGTCACTTTTATTTAGAGCTACTGATGAGCTCCGAAATAGTTATCTATGGATGCTCTGGATGACATGAGATATTACCTCTTTACATGTTCTTTGAACGTCTTCGAAGACGAGATTCGCTTCGAAGTATGAATACAATATCGGTTGATTTCAAACAGTTGTTTCCGGCTTTTGACCGTCATCAGTGACAAGAAAGCTCTGACTTATATGCATGGATAGCTCCGGAGAATGAGTTTAATAAATGTTGATTCTATCGATAATTATTATTCTCGACTCAATTTATTTTATTTAAGGATCAAGGAATAATTCGAGACTTGAAATCAAACTTTCGCCAAAATCTTGTCTTGAAAATTATCCAGGTCCTTGAAAACGACAGAGCGAGCGATGCTGGTTATCCAAAGATGGCCCTTTTCGATGCTATTCTTATGATCAAGGATGCAAAGAGCAATCCCAAGTAATAGTCCAACAGACCATTTTTAACTGCACTCAGCACGCTGAGTTTGTTCAAAGCGATTAGATCATTTTTTCAATATGATAAAGAGCGCAGAAGCTCCTGACTCAGAACTGTGCCTAGCACTGAAGAAAAGTGCTTCTAGCACAAAGCACTAAGCCCTATTGAAAAGTGCTCCGGAATCTCGAGCACTAAGCCCTTATTTTTTGAAGAATGCTCACGATTACTAAGCACTTCTGGAAAGTAATTCGTTCACACGAGCACCGAGAACTAAGCACTTTCCAAAATAAAACCTTATATTTTCCATCCAAATATCTCTTAGTTTGGAATTTTGATTTTTGATATTTTTATTTATATTCAATTTTGTACATATTTAAATCACCTTTTAGGTCGACGAAATAATTAGTTTTGATAAATTCCGAATATACAGACAGGTTATCATGACGACATACCAAAAAAAGTTATAGGGAAACCGTGATGACGTCTTGTCAACAAATTACATGGAAATGTTTCTTATGGTATTCTGAGCTCTATATGGCATTCATTCAGTGAACAAACTGTAACTAAAATATTCGCCAATAAATTACTTGAAATCATGATAATAGATAGATACCTGAATCGTATGTTAAAAAAAAGGTCGAATTGCTCCATAGAATTTTCCTAAAAAAATTCCGCCATAACATCATAACAATCTGTTCTTCTTGTCAAAATAATGGAAACGTAAAAACTTTTTCCAGAAAGTCCATAACATACAGCGAGATTGTTTTTTTAACACCAGTGTTTGTAATGCAAGAGAAAATGAAAAATTTTATATCTACATATAGAAGTGAAACGAAAAAAATATTTTAGTTCTTGTTCCAACAAGTCCATGAAGGGCTTAGTGCTTGGTAATTCCTGAAAGTGCTTGGGAGCACTTTGGTGCTCGGGAGCACTTTTTCGAATTACTAAGCACTAAGCCCTTTTGAAAAATTCGTGAAGCACCAAGCACTAAGCTCTGGTTCAATCAAGTGCTCGCGAGCACAATGCTCACGAGCACCAAAGTGCTTCGAGTGCTTTCACGAGCACTAAGCACAAGGCTTCGGCGCAGCTCTGTCCTGACTCCACATAGTAAAGAAGAACAAAAAACATGAATCTCGAAAATGTAAAGAAATCGAAAAATTCAATTCCATCAAGCCGTTTAAATAAAGTCAAAGGACGAGGCAGAAGACAATTTACTTTTGAGTCTTTAGATTTGGCCTTTTGAGGATAATTAGCTATCCAAAAAAAAACGTGGACCTCGAACAGAACGTACCTGTGTGTTAACGATGCTGTTGCTACATGCGAAGAACCATTGGATAAAAATATTTTGCAAAATATCAAATCTTTGAACAGAATTTACAATTTAGGTAAAATAATATTTTATGATTTCATTATTTACCATGATATTATGATAACGTAATGTCAAACTTCAAGCACTGAAAAAGTTGAGGTAAGTACCTATCAGTTTGAATTTGGAATTTCAGATTATGATCATCATCAATAAATTTGTTATGAATACTTTCAAATACATAATTCATTCAAAAAGATAAGTGAAACTTCTTGAACTAATAAGAATAATTTGTGGTTATCTATTATTATATAGAATATGCGACAATAGTCCTTGATATATGTATTAGTTAGAGTTATATTATAGTTGTGCGTTAAATTATACAGGGTGTTTCATAATTTTTATGGTAAATTAAACTTACAAATAGGTTTTGAAATTGATTTTCATTGAAATTTCTCTGAAGCAACTGTAATTTTTACAATAATTTTGGTCTCACCACTGATGGAAAACGTTAACATTCGTCAGAATTGCTAGTTGTGAAATTAATGTTTTGGGATTGAAAATAAGGAGCCATAATACTAAAAATTACTATCCACTTCAACAAATTTTCAAAATATGTGCCTTCAATTTGAATACATAATCGACCTTGTGCTAAAATGTGACCTGTCAATTGCCTGAAGCTACTCGAACATTCTTGATTCATTTTTCTTTCCGCTTCTCAAATTTTTGACTCAATTCTGTTTCGTTGGTGGTTTCCTTCGCTTGTCCTCGCTTGTAAAATTTCCAAATAAAAAAAAAGATTCCAGAAAGATGGACTGATCGTGCAAGGCTGATCGAATAGCCTGCGCGTTCGCCAGATCTCAACCTCATCGATTTTTTTTGGGATTTTACAGGGAGCTAGTGTACGTGAAGGGAATTAAAAACGAAACAAAGTAAAAAACTTTTAGAAGCAGAAATAAAAATGAATCAAGCACGTTGTCGATAATGAATTTAAATTGGAGGCACAGATTTTGAAAATTTATTGAAGTGAATAGTAGTTTTTAGTATTATGGCCTTCTGTTTTTTTTTCCAAAACAGTTAATTTCACAACTAGCAATTCTGAAGAATGTTTACATTTTCCATAAGTGGTGAGACCAAAATTAACGAGCTACAGAGGAATTTCAATTGAAATCAATTCAAAATCCTATTTTTTAGTTTAATTAACCATAAAATGATTAAAAGAAGAAAAACAACTTTTATCGGGTTTGAATGATTTTTAGCCTATCTGCCTTCCAAGGCAGATTACAACAAAAAAAAAGTCCGATTCTTATGACTCTTGTAGCTCAGGATTCCGCAAAGTTTTTAAACTTAGCTAAAAGCTTAAAAACACCTTTTTATATTTCTAAATCGAAAATGAATGTTTGTGTATACATCCTACTGAAAGCTGCAGTTCTAGCGCTTTCAAGCCTTTTTGGGTAACTTGCAGTAATTTCAGGAAGTTGAATTTTTTTATTGAAGCAACATTCCAGACGACCATGTTTAAAGAATTAAAACTGCAAAAGACTCACTGCATAGGAAGATATTGATTTTTCAAATCTAGCTGGCAAAACACATTAAAAAAGCACTAAAAAAATCACAACTCTAGCACTACAAATAATTGCATCATATACATGGGGTAATTTTGGATAGCCACAGGTCTGAGGAATCTCAAAAAAATTCATTGGCGTCAATCGACTGGAACAAGGGCGTAGCCAGGAATTAATTTCGAGGGGGGTTTTGACATTTTGGCAATTGACTTTGCAGATGCCGGGAATTGTGAGGGTCGCTTTCTGTAGCAAGTATTTGTTGTTTTTAAGAATTCAATAATCTTTTTCCTACTTCGGAAACAATATTCAACATAGATATTCCTAGTTATTTGCCAAACAATATAAATATAAATAAGGAATTTGAATGGCTGTAGTAACGAAACCATTTGATATTTTACGATTATGTTTTCATATTCGTGATTGTTTTAACGCTGTAGACATGTGAAAAAAGTTGTATTCGATTTTTGAAAAAAAAATTTTTACATCAATTCTTAGAAAATTGTTCATCAACTTTTCTGAGTAGAGGACCCAAAAATACTGAGATTTGACCAAAAACCATCACTTCGAGTGTTATACATAACTGACCACAGTCATTAGAATGTTGTTCAAAAATGACGTTTAACACCCCGTATCTCGCTTATTCTTAGAAAACGAGATATATTGTATAAAGCAAAAATAATTCTCCTGGTGCCGTATTCTCGAGAAGTGATATTCGAAAACGTATACGAACTTCATTGCGCGAGTCCCTGTTTTAGCTGCAAAAATGCACACTGCGCAATGAAGTTCGTATACGTTTTCGAATATCACTTCTCGAGAATACGGCACCTGGTGTCTTCTATACACGAATATATATGCTTGTCCAGTTTATGATGAAACACTGTCTGAGTTTATACATAATTTTTATTAACAGTGATTATTCAAAAGTGATAAAATCAGTGTTGTATTTCGTTTAGTTGAATTTATTGATGAAATTTCTTTTTTGCGTTTCAGAGTACTTTACTTTCAGGTGAACTGTATCATCAAACGACTATATCGAATATTTAACTAACTTCCATAAAATTCGTTTTTTTGTTCGAAATTAATTTATTTTAATATTTATTCTGACCACCCTCATGTTTTCATCAGAACAAACAAATAATCTTTTTCTAGAAATTTCAATGTTTTCATTCAATGGTTTGATATGTTAATGTACAATGGTCACGGGCGATCGAATACAAAGCATTCAAAAGCATTACGAGTAATATCGAAACTTTACTGGAACATAAAATTTTATTATGTCGAATGTATGTCTTCTGCAGAATAAAAATGTATTTCAATGAAAAATGTATTCTCAGTTCATAATGAGGTCAAAGGAAAAATTTTATAATCAACTCTTTTATTAATCTAGCGAATAATGCGGTCTCAAACTATCGATTAGATCACTATAAATCAAACCAAAAAAAAATTCAAACAAATTGTATGTTCTTCGTGCGAAATCCACTTGTCTTGTATTCAGGGAATATACAGGGTGTTTAATTGGGAAATGAACATACGGTAACCTGAGCTAGAGCTACCCTAGGCGAGTCCAAAAACACCATATATGATAGGTCTAATCAATTTCATGACCGAAATACAAGGTGGTTCATGTACAAATGCTCATAACTTTTGAACCAACCAGTATAGTGCGTTTATATCTATAACGAAAATTTTCTGCTCCTTTCAAATATATCAATCAAATTCCAAAATTTTAATATACAGGTTATGGAATCACAGGTTGGAAGAAGTCCCATATTCTACGAATATGGATCTGTAATTTTTTGGGGATTCAAATATAAATCGATCGACCTGCTGAAGTGAAACATAGGTACGTTCAAAATATCAACGCACTTTACTGGTTGGTTCAAAATTAATTAAATTTTGGTGAATGCATGAACCACCCTGTATCTTAGTTATGAAGTTGATCAGATCCTTTGTCTAAGATCAGACCTATTATACACGGGTTTTTCAGACTCGCCTAGTGGAACTCTAGTTTAGGTTACCGTATGTTCATTAACCAATGAAACACCCTGTATAAGTATAATTTCATAGTTGCTGTTGAAGTGATGAACAAACTCAATTTTTTCAATCTGAATAATCATATTTTCGGAATAAGATCATTTTATTACAATGAAAATTGCAGTTTTTCAAGGTGAAAAATACTTAGTTCGGTATAAACATACTATAATCTGTGAAACGAAATTAATACTCTTTCAATAAATTTTTATTTATAAGTATTTATTTGCCAAGAAATTAATGGGATATATAATTCTTAAATTGATATTAATAAAATATTTGTTAACTCTGAAAAGAATAGATTCTAAAATACAATCCTACTGCTATTAATTGATTGATTGTACGAAAACTTTATCTGATAAAAACAAAGTTGTAATATTGAGATAACAAATTAGTTAATTTCAGCTTATAGAAAGCTTTATTTTTTATTTCTTTGAATGATTTCTCTGAATACTTACGGTAGATATCTCAAGATATTGTCACAATAGATCGTTATGTCACAATGCACAATAATACAATTGTTTTAAATATCGCATATAGATTGAGTAATTCAGAATGAAAGTACACCCCTTCAGGAAGAGACCAATCATGTCTTACATATCACAAAAGTTCAAATGTTATTTGATAAATCAACTTTTTATATCGTTTTTCATATTCATAGGTACCTATACATACATCTTATATAAGATTACGCCTTCTACATAAGAAAATCACGAAACGAATTAAATATGTAGGGAAAGGACGAGTTAATTAAATATATAATTTACAGATGTAGTAGACACCTTATTCGAAGCATGATTTTTATCGAAAAAGATGATCACTATTTTTAAATCCCTTTTTCATAATGACCAGAGATCTTTGATAGTGAAGTTATTATGAAAGTTCCACATCTGTGATTTTCAATCAATCAAAACTTGTTTTGACGGATCGCCATTGCAACGTATTAATTTTAGTGAGCATTTTTTAACGTGACAGTTTCAAGAATCGGTCATTCGAAAACGCAGCAGCGTCCTTTTCGCATTAGAAAGTTTGTTGGACACTGACGAAGTTTTATGTTTGTATGTTTAAAAAAAATGGTTCGTTTTTTCTATGGTTCAGATAATGAGATCCTCTTAAAATTTTGCATGAACATTCAATATGTCAGTCTTCACTCACAAAATAAATCTCACTCGAATTGAATATCCTGTTATGGAAATATGGAGATTCTTCCTTTCAATATTCCAATTGAATTTTTTATGGTTCTATTAATACTGTGGTCACGAAATTTTAGATAAAAATTCATTATATCATATACCTAAGAAGTTTATAAGTATATGCATTATATAGATCTCTTCTCACAAAATAAATTTCACTCGAATCGGATATCTTTTCATGAAATATGTAGTTTCTTCTTTTCAATTCTACCCTCTCTCGGGTAAGCCCGAGAGCAAGAATTAAGTATTTTGTATCTGAATATTTAAGGTACCTATTATTCGAATAGTTTTAGCATTGTTTAAGGAGAACTCCTTAAACAATGGTTTAGGTTTCAGTTTTGTGAAAACGGCGAGACAGGGTTTTCTTCTACAGAGGTTTTTCCTGGTGCTCTGGTATTACACGCAGACTAGTATGGTACCCCGTTTTGCACTAACCTCAGCTAGGGACTTTTTTTGTTTCTTGTATTGTACTTTGTTAGCTCTCAATCCAATCCGGCTGTCCCAGGAAGAATACGATAAACGGATACCATGAATCAAGTACATCACGGAGGACTCGCATCAAGAAGTTTTAAAGGTTTCATCTGATGGCTGAAATTTCAAAGTTTAATAACTTTTAAACTTTTCGAATGAAGGACTTCAAATTTGGAAGTTTTGTCACCCTTTACGATTGCCATCTCTCAATGTTTCAGAAATTGAATAAATCAGATCTGGACTTGTAAAATCTCGCACTTTTTCTTTTTTCATGAATATAGGAACACCCTGTACCTGAACATTATATTTTTATTAAATTTTTGTAGCCACAAAAAATCAATTAATGCAAAAATTCAAAATCTCTGCTTGGCAAGGTCATACAGGGTGATCAAGAAGTGATAAAAAACATTACCTCATAAGTAAAATTTCAAAGGTCAATAACTCTCAAACTGTTTGACCGAATTATTTCAAATTTTAAATTTCGTCACCTTTCACGATTGTCATTTGTGAATATTTCTGAAAATGAATAAATCTGAGCCGCACTAGAAAAATTTCAGTCATTCTCTAGTTTCGTTGATATTATGTTTTTTCGTTATCGTTAACACAAAGAATAAGTTCATAGTGAAAATTCAAAATCTCTGCTTGGCAACTTTATACAGGGCGATCAATAAACATTATTTTGAATGAATCTGTACTTCACAATAAATATTAAGTATTTCAAATTCTATAGTTTTGTCACCTTTCCTGGCTGACTCCCCAATTTTTTTCAAATTAAAACAACAGAACCGGACTAGAAATTTTAAGACGATTTTTATGACTGAAAAGAATACTAATGTATAAGTAGAGAGTTCAGATTAAGAAATCAAATCAAAAAGAAGAATGTTCACTAATGAAACGGATTTATTCAAAAAAACTTTCAACTTTCAACAAACCGGATAATGTATGAAACAAAAATATTCGATTGATTTCACGTTGATTAGTTTCGTACCGCAAAAAGTTGGGGAGGAAAAAAGGAGACAAGTCTCTGGAAAAAAACACCTTGTAGATTCTAGTTGAGATTCAGGACGTGCGATGATGGACACTGTTGAAAATAGTTATTTCGAATTTGCACTGAATATCTCAAAAACTGAGTTATGAAGGAAAAACCCATTTTTTTTGGAAATTTCAATATCCTGATGCTCTGTAACGAAGCTTTCATGGATCCATGTTTATATAAACTTTTTTTCTTGAAATAACATGTAAATTTCCCCTCTCAAGTTGTGACATGACACACTATTATGTAACACCCTTTATTATTTATGTCATTTTGACATAAATTTGTCACACGTTTTTTATCATTATTCCGAAATTGAATTCGATATTTAGGTAAAAACTACCTACTATTTAGATCTATGTGAGATGATTACCCTGCAATAGGGTCCTGTAGCGGTCTTACAAGAACAGGAGATTCGTAAAATCATCACATGGAATGCCAGACCTGGTTTAAAACACCCTCCCAAGAGCATGAATTAAAATGAATTGAGTATTTTGTATCTAAATATTGAAGGTATTTATTCAAATAGTTTTAAGTTTCAATTTTGTAAAAACGGCGAGACTGAGGTTTTTCCCTGAGCTCTGGTATCATACGCCAGAAAAGTATGGTACCCTGTTTTGCACCAACCTCAGCTAGGGACTTTTTTTCATGTATTGTATTTTATTAGCTCTCAATTCAAAAGAATATATATGTAACACCCTGTATATATGGCCACAAAAAATTTCCATGATCATTCAGTATATCAATCTTCATTCACAAAATAAATTTCACTAGAATCGGATATCTTTTCATGGAAATATGAAGTTTCTTCTTTTCAATATTTCAATTGAGTTTTCTATGTTTTGTGTACACTATGGCTACAAAATTCTGCACGAGTCTTACCTATTATGATCATCTTGCATGTGGTCGCAACATTTTCTTTCGATCGGTTACGTTTTGTCTGAAATATTTAGGATAAATGGCCATATTTTATGGAACACCCTGTACGATTTTAATCGTAAACGAATTTAACCGAGGCATTCGGGCACCGAACTCACCCTGAAAATCTCAAGTCTCTAGGACAATCCCTTCGTAAGTTATCGTACCAACGGACTGACGGCCCCACAGACAGAATTGAATTTCACCACGAGTTCGTCATCAGGGAGTCGAACCCTATCGTTTGAGACCATTTTCGAAAAATACAGACATGTGGACAATAGATATAGCACTCGTTTAAGTAGAACGAGCGTTCAAAGAATGATAGGATGCGAACAAACCGAGGTGTTGAATACGTCAATATTTTTCTTTTAATCGATTCCGTGAAAAAAGAAGATCCAATTTGAAGATGGGCATTGAATAAGCCGCAGGAAAGGCTATAGTAGGCAAGCTTATTCCACAAAGTTCTCGAAAAATAAATATGATGCCGTTCTCAGACTACCAAGTACGAAATGTGGAAGATTTTACTGTCGAAAAGTGCTGTTTGCCTCCTTCTGGGAAAAATCACGAAAGTTGAAGGCATCATCTTTATGGAGACAGTATTCAATATTGAAGGCTACAGCAGTTGGAGAAACTAATGTGGATATAAGCAAGTAGGTACAGTATACTCAAGAAACCAAAAACGTCTGCCGAACGCTCATCTACATACTGTCATTGTTTCCGCAGGACCTCCGCATCACTACTTGTTGACTCGAGAGTGCACTCAAGTGAATTGAAGAGACATGGTGTGTGAAAGTGGCAAGGTTGCAGAAAGCTACGTTAAAAATTTACTGACCCAGAAAAAAGTGTCAGACCAGATTTTGCCAGTACCGCTGAAAGGGTTCCCACTACTTCAACCCTAAAAGATTCAGTGTCAAAAATACTGTACCAATGACCACATATATTCCAAATACGTTGATAACTGAAAAAGCCCCCACAATTGTCGACCTTTTTTCAGCCTGTCAAATTGTGGTGTAGTGAACTAAACTGTGAATATAAAAAACAATAAAACTGAATTCATTATTTGACATATTTTGTATTTGTTATTAAGTCGATTTCCATAAAAATAGAATGTAAATATACTGATGGACAAAATTAACGCAACACCTAAAATTTCGTTAAATTTTAACAATTGATACCTTCCCAATCTTTAGTCGGATTTCAACGTTTTTTTCTTTCAATTAGCTCTGTTATTGTCGAATTTCCTCCATTAAACAGAAGTCCAAAAAATACAATCTTCATGTTAAACAGGGCGTTTAAATAATGTAATGTTTTATAGTCAAATTTTAACGTCTTCTGTGGCCAATGCCAGGTTGCTTGGGACATATAAAAACAATAGAGCGATGTATCTCTTGAGTATTTTGTTTTTTTAAAAACCAATTTATCTTGAAATCGTCCAGAGATATTCAACCTTTTATCAACTCTTGTATTTTATGCATTAGCCATGAATATCTTCGCAACCATTTGTCCGATTTGAATGTTCTTTTTTAGTTGTAGCTCTTTTATTGGTGAATATATACTACAATGAGTTGTTTAAAAAAAAATGCATCATGCTGTACAGGGCGTTTATTTTCGGATTTTTTTCATTACAGTTTAACGCCTTCTGAGGGCAATACCAGATACATGGGGCTTCTAAAAACTATACAGTGATGTAGCCTGATGTTTCCTGAGTATTTTGCTCTTTTAAAAAGCAATTTAACTTATACCCTTCCAGAGATATTTACATTTTTATAACATCATACATTTTTCTGTTTTTCTTAATTACTTTTCGTTTATTTTGTGTTCAAAGTTGATTCATATTTATTTTTCTTTGGTCGTTGTTTCCGTAGAGTTATGAAACGGGTTCTCACGTTAAAAGACCAGATCAAAGTAAAAAAACCGCCTTCGAGTTGTCCGAAATGTTACAATTTCATCAAAAACTGCAAGAAGAAGACTCAATGAATCTGGATTGAATGCAAGACACTCCGCAAAAGGCTTTTTTCACTTCACTGAAGACTTCAGAGTAAGCTTAAAATCATCCCATGGATGAGTATTTATCTGGAGAAGACAAAGCATTTCCTTGATTACTCGTACTGGAACTTGTTAGGGATCCGGGAAGGGGCAATAAATTCTCCGAGATACATAGGCGACAATTTTTTGCTGATAGACGATACTTCCATATCGTGAATACCTTAAAGAGGTTGGGATTCAAAAACTACAGTGGCCGGCTTGTAGTCCTGACCTGAACGTAATCGAAAACGTTTGGAATCAGCTTAAACTACGTATTCAACGTCGAATGAAAAAAATATTAAAGTAAAGAAAACTTTAGAAATTAACTCAATTATTAATTTCAAATGAATTTTATTAATTAGAAAAAATTATGACAACTGTAAACCCCAGTACTCCTTGACTGAAAATATTCATTGTCAATATAATGTATGAAATGCAAGATGTTATAAAAATGTAAATATCTCTGGAAGGGTACAAGTTAAATTGCTTTCCAAAAAAGCAAAATACTCAGGAAACATCAGGCAACATTGCCCACAGAAGGCGTTAAACTGTAATGAAAAAAACCCGAAAATTTTAACGCCCTGTACAGCATGATGCATTGCTTTTTTTGAACATCCTATTGTAATATGATATTCGCCAAAAAAGAGCTACAACTAAAAAAGCAATGCCATTCAAATCGGACAAACGGTTGCGAAGATATTCATTGCTTATGCATAAAATACAAGAGTTGATAAAAAGTTGAATATCTCTGGACGATTTCAAGCTAAATTGGTTTCTAAAAAACCAAAATACTCAAGAGATACTAGGCTACAACGTTTTATTGTTTTTATATGCCTCAGCAACCTGGCATTGCCCACAGAAGACGTTAAAATTTGACTATAAAACATGACATTATTTAAAAGCCCTGTACAACATAAAGATTAATTTTTTTGGACTTCTGTTCAATGAAGAAAATTTGACAATAACAGAGCTACAATTGAAAGAAAAAACCGTTGAAATCCTACTAAAGATTGGGAAGATATCAATTGTTAAAATTTAACGAAATTTTAGTGGTGCGCTAATTTTGTCCATCAGTATATAGATTATGCCTCAAATTTGAAAAAATTATATGCATTTTTTTATTTCTTATCGCTGAGGGGTTAAGGGTGCAACTTAGACCCTCAAAAACGGGATTAAAAATATCCATTCCTTAAAATGCATCGCATTGTTCGATTTATCCTTAAACTGTGGTTATAGTTGTTTAATCGAGATTTTTCCGTCGACCGCATTATGAATTGAGTATAAATTCTAGATTGAAATACATGCTTATTTAGCACAAGACATAGGTACATTTGAGTATTTGACATTGTAATATAAATGTCGATGTTTCTATGTTCCAGTGAGGTTGTAACATTACTCCTATTGCTTCTGAATACCTACTTTATGTTCGGTTGCCCATGACAACTGCGCATTAAAATACTAAAAATTGAGTATTGAAATCGGTGATTATGGATCAACTTCTTATACATTAAGCCCACTTTTTATTTTGTGGTCTACAGAAATAGTTATTTAATCAACTAGGTTATTAAAGACAGATATTTTAATGCGTGAGCGGAGCGAACGAGTTAATAATTCGAGACCATTAGTCGCTCGATTAATTACCAAGTTGATTACAAGATTTTTCCGACGATCTCAATATGATTTGTGTATGAATTCTTTATTGAAATACATTCCCATTCTGCACAAAACTTTCATTTGACATAATGAAATTTCTATGTATCTATGTTCCAGTAGAGTTTTCACATTTCTCGTAGTGCTTCTGAATAATTTGTGAATGGTTGCCATGAGGATTGCACATTAAAATAGCCAACAAATTGAGCATTAAAATGGGTCATTAATGATCAATTTCGTACACATTAAAATCACCTCTTATTTCGAGGTCGGCGGAAAAATCAATTAAGCGGATAACCAAAATTATACGCTTCATAGCTTATGACTTTTGAAAAATTTATCTCACCTTCTTTCTGTCTCCATTACAGCAAAATGCAATTTAATTGTTGAGTTCAAACTGAAAACGTAAAAAGGGGCGTGAGAAGAAACTTCTATCACAGGGCAGTACAAGTAATGTAAGGTGCAAGCTACATACAGCTTGAGGATGGGCGTTGAATCAACGAACTGAATTGAAATTAGCATTGATGAAAATATTTTATATTTAAAATTCTTTCCTTTTATCTATGATTTCGTGGAATCAAAGAATAGACAAGGTATATTTTCATGTCGTCATTTATCTATGATAGCAAATAGACATGTATTTTGCAATCTCAATAATCTAACAAGTTCGTTGCATAGACAACGTTATAATAGGTATGCTTCTCCTCTTTGGTCTTTCACTTGTCCTCGGCAGCTCTGGTCCTTCCGACACACTTCCATTTAACTGAGTCTGCTGTAGCAGGTATCGAAAATTTCATTATTCAGAGTTAACTCAAATTATACAGTGATACGTTTCTCAAGTGGTGCAATAATTTGATTGTTATAGCTGAACAACATATCTTTTCTTGAAATGTTACAATTATATATTTGATATAGACAGAGAGTTCACAAGAACTCTTATGACCTTTGGGTAAATTAGTAGGGTAAATTTATATAAATGAAGCAATGTATACTGAGAGGAATAGGATAATCTCTTTTCAATTTGATAAAATTACTGATGTTAACTGAGTTCATTTTCTCAGAAAACGAATATGTTTCTTTTATCAAGCTACATCCCTGTTTAGCACCGTTCCCAAATTCGGTTCTGATATAAGGCCCAGCTGTGTGCACTATTGCCACAAAATTTTGATTTGATTGGAATATAATATGATGAATTGGAGATATGTGGGTACATTTTAGGCGTTTTCGGAAACTCACTCAGGGTTAATAACTCGAACGTCTTTCACGTTTCACATTCAGTGTGGAGTTAGGACGATCAATGTTTTTTTTTCAGTGGAAAACATCATGAAAGAAATCAGCACAAGAAATAAAGACTGTGAAGGCCATCCTATATCGTGGCTAAAAATGCAATGTATACGATACAAAAAGAGTCAGCCATTTGAAATCCTTTTCAAGGAAACTATATCTGAAGAGATGCTGTTTTCAACTTTGAATGCAAAATTGTGTGCAACATTCAGGGTAAGCTTCACACAAGCTCTAGACCTGTTAAGAAAGAAAGAAGGGTAGACGTGATAGACCTGCTGCCATATAGTCCGTTAACGAAACGTTGAGCTGTCGGTTGGCCATGACAATTTGGCATATTCTACTGTGTATATTAAAATTTTAGGTTATCACTCAGTTTTTCTTTAATGGGCTAAGCTCATATAATGCTATGTGCCCAATCTCAGTATTAAATATTAGTCGTTAACATATAGTTCATTCATACTACACAGTACATCAAACTTTTTAAGCATTAACGAACAAGACATACACAACCATCCATGCCCTCACCGGGATTCGAACCCGGAACCGCCGGTCCACTGGCTAGGACTATCACCTCCTAACCACCGGGGTCAGCTAATTTTAGGTTATGTTGCCATGTACAGTAAGAGCGGCAACGATGTCTGAGATGCCTAGTTCTATTGGCGATTGTGATCTCGTGACCCGAAATGCATCGGGTAGGTCGAGGGTTAGGTCGGAGTTTAAGATCCTAGGTTAAGTTGCACCTGTTACCGGTTTTGTGTACCGCGTGTTAATAAAGTTCATCTGAGTGTTTAAAATATTGTGATATTGATCAGTTTTAAGTGTGATTCAGTATCAATTCTGTGAATTAGTGCGTTAATTTACATTGTGATCACTGATCTGGTACAAAGTTTCCGACTATTCCTGTCTCCCTAGAAAAACATTGAAAATGCCTCGTCGCTGTTGTGTTACAGGTTGTAAGTCCAATTACGACTCACAAAATAGGTATGTCTCTATTTTTAAATTTCCTAAGGAACCTGATTCAAGAATGAAATGGATCTCCGCTATACCTCGTAAAAATTGGTCACCTTCCCAAAATTCAGCTGTTTGTTCAGTTCATTTCCAAGAGAATGAAATAACAAGATACGATGTATTCAAACGTAAAGATGGCACGATTGGAAAGAACCTCCTCAGATATCCAAAATTAAATAAAAATGCAGTTCCATCAATTTTTCCAAATTTGCCTGCATATCTTTCTAAACCTTCTGTTTCTGCAAGAAAAACTCCCGATGTCAAAATTATATTGATTCGCATAATGAAATTGTTCACCAATTTGAGACTGCAGACATTATTCAAAATTTCGATCAATTGTTAAATGAATATTCTAATAAATTAGAACTTGTAAATTGAATAGTTCACAAAGCGGAAAATAACATTTATTTCTATCAGTTGAAAGTTCAGGAAAATTAGGATTCGCTTCTGCTTGAAACTCAAATTTCAATAAATGAGATTATGGTTGTTCAAGTTTTTCTGGGTAAAAACAAGTTGAATTTCAATGATCTTAAGTGGATTCTTCCTTTTGATTTGAAATTGAGCAGATGGTCCCAACTAGAGAACATTTTGGCAAGATACAAAGAAAACTTTAGAAGTGATACCGAAATATTTTTTGAATCATTTAATTATCTCATGGAGAAAAGTTTAAAATATTTGGACCTAGCATTAACTGTATCGTGTGAAAAGAATTTACCGCATTCAAAAAATCTCGAAATTTTAATCGATCAGTTGAGACAGATCACTCTGAAGAAAAATAGATATTCTTCATCGACCATTATTATGGCTTTTCTGATTCATACAACTTCCCTGAATTTCCTCCCCAACAAAAGTACTTTTCGAATTATTTCGTGTATTTTGCAACAAATATAATAAACTGAGGATGCGGACATAAGGAATCCGCGTCGAACTAACATCGGATTGACGAGAGAGCATAGGACTCCCTGAATCAACGTAAGCGACGTTGCCTTCTCTGTGCACGGCTTGAGTTGAAGACGGCTGTGACTCGATCCATTAGGTCACGTGAGGGATCTACTCGGAACACGCACCCGGGTTCTAAGTTTACGAACACATCAGTTTAGGATTTGAAGTGACAGTCGTATCAATAACATAAACAAATATTTTATGGATTTATTTTTTCAGTCCCAGTTCATTATTGGATTGTGCTCTAGCTTTGCCAGCATTTATTCGCTTCTGTCAAAAATATTTCTTATAATTTCTGGTATGTCCTTCCATGTTTAATGTTATTTTTGAGTACCTCTGTTAAAGAAGTAGAGAATTTATTTTTTCAAATACAAAATTGAACTGCAGTGCGCATGCGGTGCTCTACGACCCTGCTCTCGTGTTGGGTTACGATAGATCATAGATCAACCTGAGTCAGTGAATGGAGAAAAGTTTGTTCTATGGTGATCGTACTTTCCGAACACGGGTTGGATGTTCGGTTTAGGAAAACGAACGAGTAGGTTAGGGATCGAGTTAACCTGAGTAAGTATCCGAAAACGTCTATTGTTCTTCTTGCATTCAGGATGCAGTGGGTGCGCTTATTCTCATTTTCCATTGGAGACGATCCAGATCGGTGTTACTCCTCTTCACTATTTCGAAAGAGTAGGTGGGAACTGAGCAAGCGTAAGTGGTAAGAGCTTTTGTTAGATTTTTGCTGTAAAGTTTCGATTTCAGAACATAATTCTTCTTATGAACTCAGTTGTTAGCTCATCCTTCATCACGCGTTGGTCTATTTTGTGACATTGCTTGATTCCTAGGTATTTACAAAGATGTTCAGCCAGCATTGCCTTCATTTCATCTCATCCATTAGACAATACGGGAGGTGTCTGCTGGATTTTACCCCCTTCTTTTCTCGCTTGTTTTTTCTTCTTTGTTTGGTCCTGGATTTCTGGGTTGAAATCCCGGCAGTTGCTCATCTAATATTTCCCAATATGGTTTTCTTGGAATCCACCATGACCTAAGAATTTTCTACCCCTTCGAGCAGTACCGAGTAAACTACTTTTCGCATCACTTTGTTGAGATGTTCATCCAAATCTAGCTCCCTGACTCCTTGAGGTCAACTGAGACTTTTAGAGATAAGTCCTCTGCTCGGTATGAGAATAGAAATGATTTTGGTCCTGGGGATCCCTCTGTCTGAATATTCGATATTTTCTCGGCGCGTTTTTGACTTTTGACCTTTTATTGTTGTTGTATTTTTGAAATGGCTACGTCTGTGAGGATTGTTCACTTTTCCGTTTTCTCAACTAGGATCATGTTCGGCCTGAGAGCAACTATTATTTTTGTCTGTAGTGGTGTATCGTTTTCCAGTAGGGATTGGTTCAGGCTGATGCAGTATCGAAAATGCTTCCCAGAAGGTCGCCAACCAACTTAAGATCCTGATATATAAAACAACTCCATACTACAGGGTGTTTCATCATAAACTGGACAAACATATATATTCGTGTAGAGGACACCGGGAGAATCATTTTTGCCTTATACAATATATTCAGTTTTCGAAGCATAAGCGAGATACAGTTTTAAAGTCTTTTTTGAGCAAGATTCAAATGAGTGTGTTCAGTTATGTAACACTTAAAGTAACGGTTTTGGGTCAAATCTCAATATTTTCGGGTCCTCTATTCAGGAAAGTTGACTTACTCCGAAAAAACAATTACAAAATGGCGGAAAACCTGCAATGTTCCTGATCTTTTTTCAGTTGTCAAATTGAATTTTATTTCATGAATGGACACAACGTTCTAGGAATTTCTGTGAAAATTTTTTGCCTTATTAAAAACCCAATGAAATCAATCAATTCGAAGTCATCTGATTGAACACAACCAATCAGCGCCTGATTACACTGAAAACAGCCCATGGGCGAGATTTTCACTCTCGTTACCATGGATACATTATGATGCATTTCGATTTTGACGTTTCTATATTTGATATTTCAAAATGCCTCGATTTGGTTCCAACACTGACGAAAATATTAATGAAATCATACAATCAAACATACCAATAAATACCGTTCGCAGTAAAAAATTTATGGAGTTTTGTGATGAGAGAAAGTATATTATATTAGATGGAAATAGGACACCAGAAGAATTGGCATTTATTTTGAAAGATTGGACTGTAAATGTGAGAAAAAAAGATGGTACAGAGTTTAAAGAAGCAACAGTTAAAACCATGTGGTAATTAGCAAAAATTTTCTATCCGAATAACCCTCGGACATTGATAAATGCTCAAAAATTTCTGTAACAGATTTCTCAAGCTTGTTGCTTGTAGGAAACAGACCTCCGCCTGCGGCGTCGGTCTGTTCCAAGCAACAAGCTTTCAAAATCTGTTATAGAAATTTTTCGTGCAATTATCAATGTCCTTGGGTTATTACTACTGAAAATTTTCTTCAAAAATCGAACACAATTTTTTGGACATGTCTACAGCATAGACATATAAAAGGATGGACAGGGCGTCACGTGACTTTCGCACTAAGTTTCGTGCTCCCAACATGAGAGAGAGAGAGAGAGAGATATACTGTGAAAGATGGAGTAATATTAGTGTGGTGCATAGACTAAACTAAACTAATATTACTCCATCCTTCACAGTATCTCTCTCATTGGAAAACTGACAGAACATAAAAATATCTAATGCGATCCAATGTTTTTATTATATGTTCTGTGCTTCGCACTAATATTATTGTCTTGTCTGAAGTCAATATTCTCTCTCACACGTCCTGTCCATTCTTTTATAAGTCTATGGTCTACTGCTATAAAGAAATTTTACCAGAAATGGATGAAATTTTGCACAATTTTACTTCTTATTATACATATCACGAATATGAAAACAGAATCGTAAAATATCGAACGATTACGTTACTACGGGCATTCAAATGTTTCGTTCAGACCTCTGAACTAATGAAAAAAAATATTTGGGTTCTGGAGTTAAAATAATTAAATTAGGTATTCTAGATGAATTAATGGAAAAAATTTTGTGAAACTCAGTTGGGACTCGAACTGACGTAGGTATTAAATAGGGAATTGAGACTGTTATTGATATTCGTTGCCAAAGGTTGTTCGTAGTTCATAGAGTTTAACTACTGGCTATATTATATTCAGTGAAATTCAAATAACAGTCAAACCCTATGAACCACGAGCCACCGTTGTCTGGCAAAGAATATTACCTAATAACCTTAGAACCTTAGATAGAGGTCTAAGCTTAGAACAGTCAATTCCTCAGACTAAGGTCAATTCCCTATTTAATACCATTGTTTAAGGAGTTTTTTAAACAATGTTGATACCTACGTCGGTTAGGGTACCAACTGAGTTTCATATAATTTTTTTTTCTATAAATTCATCTAGAATATTTGGACATACCAATAATTTAATTATTTCGACTCTAGAACCCGTAACGAAGTGAAACTCGTTACTTATTTCTTTCGGAATAATTCAATACAGTTTCAAAATTCCATCCTTAATAATTTCCGATTCATATCATGAAAATCTAAAGATTCGATTTCGAAATCCAGCCTATGTATAAAAACATCCGTACGACATGTGGAGTTTCTTATCTTTACCATATGTGTTTTTTGCATGTTGTCGGTGGTTTTTCACAGGCACGCTGTATATTTCGAGTCGCGAAATTTTCCCCCTCCATCAACCGAACCAATAAATACGACGTCGTCAAGGGAATGGGCAATTATTACCGGTTTCTATAGGTTTGTTTTGGTTCCGAGTTCAGAACTGTTCAGGACGGTTCCTACATGCGCACATTTAAACACAAATTCGGAATGTGCGCACTCGCGAACCGTCCTGGATCAGTTCTTAAGCGTAACCAAAACAAACCTTATGATATTTATGCCGGTGTCTTCGAGCTGTACGAGTTTTCTTGACCAATTCAAATTCTCGATTGGGATTTTCACTTTAGTTTCGAATTTATTCTTATTTTTCTTTGACCGTTTTCTTCGAGTTATTTTTATTTTCTTTTCAATTGTGAATTTTAAGTTTAGTTCTGACTGTAGTGTGTGTGTGAACAAGTTTGAAGTCCTAAGGATTGGTAAGACCCGTTGTTCTTTCACTACCCATGCCGTCGGTGATTTTTCCTGTGCTCCGCGATCGTAAGACTCTAGGCTTCGATTCATATCTATTCGCGAACGAGACGTCATTCCCCGGTATTCGATCTTTAGTTTTCGAGATCCCACGAGTTCATCCGGATTATTTCTTCTAGTGATTTTCTTTTCCGTCATTCAATATCAAGAACCTGAGGTTGGAGATATCATTGAGTTGATAGTCCATCGTCTCTCAAGCGGAGTTTGTTCGTAGGGTTCCTTATTGCGAGTCAACTCTTATTTGGGACCACGGGCAAAACTCCTTGTCTTGAGAAAAGGGTAGACTAATTTCTTAGTGTTATATTTTTGCGGATGCGCCGACATACGTCCTGGTCCGGAGTCGTGTTTTAAGTCCACTTCTCGAATTTCTCGACCTCTCGCGAGTTATTGCCTTCTTGCAAGCTCGTTCCCACTTAGTCTCCCCGAGTCCGACATACGCCCCTGGTCCAGAGTCGTGTGTAAGTCCTCTTCCTCGAGTGGAGACTGTTCGTCGGGTTCCTTATTGCTTATTGCTTATGTTATCTATGCCTTATTGCGAGTCAACTCTTATTTGGAACCACCGAGCAGAACTACCGATCTTGAGAAAAAGGGCGATCATTCCGTCACTGCCGATTTCGTGTCAGGCGATCCCTTCCGATCTAGCTAGAGTGTGACTTTGTTACTTGCACCCTTAGACGAAGTCTAAGCTTGCACCGATCCATACCCTAGATCCGAAACCGGGAGTGATATCATCTCGTCTGGGGGGCTCCGGGGCTCGTTGGTCGAGTACATCCGTGAAGAGACGCGCCCATAGCGGTAGCACCTTAGATTATTTACACCAAGATGGAGCAATCCCTTACTAGATGAACTGAATGTTTTGTTCCCATAATAAACACTGTTTGTTTACAAACAAAGTGTGTTGTCGTAAATAGAAGTCAGTGGCGTGGATCTAAAAATTTGTTAAGAATAGAAATAAATCCTTCAAAGGTTATCGAATCTTTAATTATTATTTCATTGGATGCATAATTAATGTCATTATTTTTATGAATTTTGTTGACCTTCCCGATGTTTTCATCTTATTCTAAATCATTGTTATACGCAGAATTTTTATAGTGCGGGCATATTTTCGATTCGAAAAAAAATTCAATATGAAAAGAGATTTGAAATAGCAAATATGATATTCAAATATTGTTGTTCTGGTTTTAATAATTACAAATACCTATACAATTGAATGTTATATCATTATCAATGATCTTATTAACAATCCTATTATATCGAATACATCTATTCAGGTCACTTTTCAGTAAGGCTGCATGGTACGTTATTACCATACAAGACGATGCTGTATCTAAATTTGGATTTTAACACAGCTTGATATCTTGTTCTGAGTTGAGTCCAGATTTTTATTGGGGACCACCATGTTATTACAAATGGAGCTCATTTGACTGCAAAGGTTTGAAATTTAAGGATATTACACCTGAATACTATGTTAAATTGAATAACAAAAATAACAATAAATTTATTGATCCAGTTCGACATGAAAATGTATTAGATAGGTCAGTTTTACATCAAGTGTGAAGTATAATCATATCAGATCTCATTAATGCTGTAATAGGCCTTACTTACTTACTGAAACCTTGTCCATCCATTACCTGCACCTTTGAAGGCAAATGATAGTATGAATGTATAGTTTTGTTCCACTATATAAGATAGATGATTGGAATTTTGTTAGTTTTGCAATGGAATGGACGGGGCATCAGTATTTAAAGTGGAATAGCAATTGAAACTTGAAAGCCTGCATAATCAGGATTGATTATCAAGCAAGGATGTATTAATAACTTCCATAAAAAATAACATGTAACATAAAATAAATGATTTTTACAATAATGATTTGAAGAAATACGATAGGTAACTAAAATATACTGATAATCGATTCTTCAGAAATGTTTATAATAAAATAACTAAGAATCTACTACTGCTATTGTCCTTGGTAATTGAATCCAAACAGGATCGAAAAGTACACGATCAAAAAAGAGTGTTTTATACACCCTGATCACCCTAAAACTTAAAACTAACAATTGTAAAGATAAAAAAAAACTTATTGATTCTGATACAAAATCAGATGTGTGAGCATGCTTCTTACTCGATTCACCACTTGATCGCTCATTTTTCTTGTCTCGTGGTGAATTCTTATAGTGAAATATCTTTTCAATATCAGTTTTATCAAAGGCAATTCATGACTTTCTAGAAACCCTTCATCAAATACATGATTGCCAAATGCATTTAAAACATCATCTGGTAAACAGACAATACAATTATGAATCAACTTATTGATTAAATTTTCAGATTTTGTACTCAAAATATTAGGGTTGTTAGAAATCATATATCTTATTGTTTTTTCTGCTTGTGTGCATATCTTAATGACAAATTTGGATGCCTTGAATAAATTGCCATACGTTTTTCTTTTCTGTAGAAATGAATATGTTTCACAAGTCTCCAACATATCAAGACATTTTGAGCAAGTGATACATTTTTTCAATGACTTGACAACGAATCCTGCTATATAAATTAAAACATCCTGTATATATGAAGATAATTGCCATCCTGAAGAGCCAAAGTAATCATGATCATTTAACGCTGCACACAAATTTTTATACTCTTCAGTCTCCTCCAAGTCCTCCTTATGATCATTTATTGTTATTTTTTTATATGACGAAACATGAAGAATTGATGTATTGTCCAAATTAACAACATTTCCAGAATCAGCACCTCTCACTTCCCTTGCTATCAACAACTTTTTATATGCTGACTGAAATTGTCTGGCTGTGGGATTGTTGTTGTATCCATTCAGACTCCTGATAGCACCAAAAAATACCTCCAGATGGTCTTGAGAGAACTTATAGGTCAATAAAAAGTCTAATTTTTTTGACACCACATACATTCTAAATATTTCCTCAAGACTCTCCATACATATTAAAAACCCTAGAAACCCTGTTTTCCTTCTTGAAGATAATACTGGTGTTCCATTCAGAGTCAGTTCCATGAAGTATTCTTTTGCTTCAGAAAACCTTTCCACGTATAAATCAATGTTTTCGAAAGACAATGCCCTCTTATATGTATATGGAGAGAATTTATTTCTTGAGTTCAAGATGTCAAATAAATCATTAACTAAGAGACAGAAATTTGCAGTCTCTTCAGCACCTTTAAAATTTGTCAATTTCAAATCAAACTCAAGGAATTTAAGAGCATCCGACACACTCCTGCTGAATGTCTGCGCAGCAATCTTCACTCTCATTTTTTCTTTCACAAAATGTAAATGACGTTTTCTTATCTTCGTTGCTGCATTCAATCCTTCTATGTCTTGAAGATTCACAAGTTCTTCAAGATAGGTCCATTTGATTAATTTATCATTTTTTGTTTTCAAAATCTTACTGTCTCCTAAACAATTTCTCAAGAGTTTGAGCATGTGACAAGGGTCAAGAAAAATTAATACCTTCTCTTTGGTGACTGGATGTTCGAAGTGAGTCTTCAATGATTGAGGATTCGAAAAATCAGCACCCAAATGACTCGCCATATTCAAATTCGAAGCTGCTCCATCAAAAGTAACAGAAGTTATTCTCAAATTTACTTCATTCAAAAACTCCAGACAGTTAATTACCAAATTGGCTCTTTCTCTGCTTGATAATCCATCTATCAAAAAATAGCCTACTGGAATTTTCCAGTGACCATTGATGCAGGTAACTAAAAACACAAGTGCTTCCTTAGCTTCTGGTAAAGTATCCACTTCAGGTTTTTCTCCAAAACTTATTGATCCATAAAATTTACCAGCAATGAATTCGATTTTTTTTCTAATAGCCATCTCGTCAATCACCAGATTGCAATAAATTTGTTCTCCCGCAGACTGCTGCACTTTGTTCTTCAATGCACTGAGGGCTTCAGTTGTGAAGCCAGGAGTTCCATCAATGGTCTGATACCACTTAGAAATAGTCTTTGGGTGTGGAAGTGAATTATTGAATTTTTCCCTAACATAATTATAGGCCCTAGGCGAGTAAAAATGTAATGATAGGGCAAATGCTCGTAGAGAAGGTGTAAATTTCTGATTTTTTGATCCCCTTATGAGTCTATTTACCATATCTCTACTAGGACCTGGTAACGATGCCTGAAATATTGAAAATAATTACATTCCACACATATATGCAAAGCTGAATCTTACTTACCTCTATATAATCTTGAGCATTATCGGATATAAGGTTCATTTCCCTCAAATTATTCAGTAGTCCTGAAATATCTGAAATTTTCTGTTGCAGTCTTCTGTTCTTCATCCTCAATGCTTTCAGTCTCTTTTTCTGTTCTGCAATTTTTCGTTTAGCAAGGGAGAAGGCAAATTTTCCTTGTTTTGGTGTCCTGAAATCTTCATCCGTTACATCACCAACAAAACATTTTCTTTTTCTTGGCCTTGGTACAGAACTTTTAGCTTCAGAACTGAAATAAGATAATGAAGGTTTTATATAATGAACCAGAATATATTTTGCAATATTATAAATATAAAATTAAGTAAAACTTACGTAGTTGGATGTGCTACTGTTAATACTTCCGAGGATACCAAGTTGCTTGACGATTCTGAAGCTGTCATAGTACCGGACAATTCTGAAACTGTCAAAGCACCAGAGGATTCTGTATCGGTCAAAAAAGCAGATAAATCTGAAGCGGTTAATGTATCAGATAAATCTGAAGCAGTCAATGTAGCAGATAAATCTGAAGTAGTCAGTGTAGCAGACAAATCACTAGCTGTTGAAGTTCTGGATAGTTCAGAATTACTCAGTTTTGAGGATTCCCTGACACTACCTAGCTTATTAGTATCTAATGGTTCTGGAGTCACAGGCCTTTCATCTGGAGATGTGCTACTGGAACTGAAATTAGAAATATTATATTTAGAGAATGCAAATATTAGTGTCCTCCACAATAATTCATAAATTGATAACTGTATTTTGCGGGATAAGGACAAACTCTCAAAAGATCTTAAAGTATATTCAGCAACGTTTCGCAAACTCTCGTTTGCTTCATCAGGCCTAAAAATATTATGAAAATGTCATACAAAACATTTACAGTGAAAAAACCAATAAATACCTCTATACTATAAATAAGACATTCAGATGTAAAAACTTTAAAATATATATATTTAGATGTTCATATTATCCAAATCAAATTTGAATAAAACACCCTCATAATATTCAATAGACTTACCAATGAATCGATGACGAAATCCTGGACGGAATAGCTTCAGTTTTCAAAAATCTTTTTGCTGATTTATATAGGAAGTCTTCATCAGAAAAATGGTCAGAACAAACATATACCTCCTTCGCTAATTTTGTATTTCCCAAATTTAATTGATCCATCCATAATTTCCGTCTGGCATTATCACTAGGCATTCTATTAAAAGAAAATGCTTTTAAAATAAGTTTACAATATGCTTATATTGAGAGCTAGGTACTCCTAGCTACGCCTATGGTAAATTATTATTTGTTGTGTTTACTTACCGATGTATGGATCGCCCGCAGTCTTTACTGGTGCTTTTTTTACATATCACACAGGAATTAACCATTTTTCAGCTTAATACAGCAAATAATTATTGTACAACCTCGTTTTCACTACAAAAATCACTTGGTTAACTCAAAACGATAAGTTTGAACTTGTTCCACCTAAGCATCAGCTGTCAAAGAAGGCGGCCATAATGAAATTCATTCGCACGTCCAGGTCACGTGGTAGAAAGCCACCAATAGGGAGCTGCGGGAATGTGTTTTGATTTTGACGAAAATAATAAACATATTGCTATCTTATTTCGGCCACGTTTTCTCTCTCACTATGCTCTATCTTGGTGTAAATAATCTAAGGGTAGCACAGGGTACAAGGGCGCAGTGGCGGCTCGTGGGTGAAAAAAGAGGTGAAGAGCTAAACAAGCAGAAAAATCTAGAATAAATCTTTTTTATGTAAACTCACCTATTTTTTGTATATCAGGTCCAACCTTCGGTCCTTTAAACTAGCAAATTTGTCCGTAATGTCTTCATAAAATGGTTGTTTTTTGTTAGTTGAATTAAAAGTTCTTTTTGAATGGAAATATGGCCAAAGAGGAAAGCCTTTGTTGAGATACAGAATTTCTTAAATAACCAATTGTATTCCGCAACCAAGATGATTTGAAATTAATATTATATGATTTGCCATTTTTCATTTCTTTTCTTGTAGAAATTTTCAAGTTAACAGTAGGCCGACCTTCATTTAAGATGTCCTTTTTGTCTTCGTCTTTCCAACGATGAAACGGAGTTTCTATTAAACTGCACACAAGTCATTTATGGGGTTCATTTTTAATATCGAAGCCGAAGCACTTAAAGTAAACAACGGTCAGACGTTCTCACTGGAGCGACACAGTTAGAGACGACACGCGGACTTAACAGGTGCAGACTGCAGAGGGTTACTGGAGCTCTTCACTACAGCCAGAAAACGTAATAGAAAGCCCCGGTGACGTCACCCGTTACCATAGCAACGCAGTCTGTTTGAGCGATCGAGGTGCAAGTTCCGTGACAACCTCTTCACTCGATGCGGCAAGCGAAAAGATATTTATAATGAGTTTCGTGATTCGACAATAATCTCGATAATAAACGTCTCCTGAGTTATGACATGGAGCTAATGAAACGATTAAATATTGTATAAATAGTGAATAATAATTATCATCCTCAATGAACATTTTAGGTGACCCTGACCCTAGGAATTTTTAGTGTAGCAAGTATTTGTTGTTTTCAAGAATTCATAGTGATATGAATAATTTTAACTAGATTTTCGGAGATGAGTTGGTTTAAGTGCAAAATGAAAGATTATTTTTGCAACAAAAAATAACTCTGAAACATTTCGGGGGGAGGTTTGAACCCCGAAACCCCCCCCCCCTGGCTACGCCCTTGACAGGGTAGATTACCGAATTGTACATAAAGCGATTTCGATTGATGTTGGTTCTTGGTTGGTTCATGAATTGGTCCGTCATTTGTTGACCAACCGCTTTCGATTGATATTGGTTTTTGTATGGTTCATGAACTGATGACGTAATAAATCAGCTGTTTCCGGGTTGGTTAACCGAAACTCGAACCGTGCTCTGCAGCACGGTTCGATCTCTGGTTCATAGTTCTATCTCTTTTTATTCTACAATCTCCCGCCATCGGCCATAACTTATTTGTTATTGTTACTTCAAAAATGTTTGTTATTATTTGTTTAAGATTAAAATAAATTAGAGTTTTGGAAATTGTTGAGTGTTCGCCTTCTATCTCTGAATTGAACTTGACAGCTCGCCGATCAACCAACCGTTTCGTTAATAAAGAATTCGAATGGGCCGGAACCAACCGGAGGTCGGACGTCATCGTTGATGTACCGACCGGTCAACCATGAACCAACCGCAAAATCCTTTCGAAATCTTAACCACATCACGCACACCTCATTCGGTGCGATTCTGTTCGCACATTGCTATGAATCTTGTTATCCAAGCAATATGGCTATCTCCCAAATTCATAGCAATATGACTACGGTATTCCGTATTCTGTTTCGACTGTTATAGTCATGTTGGTTATGAATTTCGCCTTAGCAATATGACTATGATAATCGGCAATCCAAGAGCCGGCAACACTGTAATAAATCATATTTAAACTACTTTTTTGAGGTTTTGTTATGACATTTCTGTGTTTTCAAACATTTGTAATGAGATTTTCAAAAATGTTGCGGAATAGGAAACGCAAGAAAATTCAAATGGAAGTACTGATAAACTTCCTTGAATATAATAGAATTGAAGTGACAGGAAAACCCACCCTTTAAAAAATATACAGGAGGTGAACATCAAGTGGGCTGAACTAACAAATTTTGTGAATGCAGTGTAAAATGGGACAAGAAAAGATTAAATGCTTCCTCTTAATGAAATATCATCTTTCAACTCGCTGAAGCATTCTGAAGAATAGCTGAAACTGTGATGTTATTTGAGAAATTATTACAATTAGTTCACAGAATGAAGTTTATTTTATATTTTGTTATCAATAAACAATTTCATATGAATGTTTCCTTCGAATAAGATATTTCCACATATTACACAATTATTAATTAATGAGAACACAATCTTAGCATTTTACCGAATAACTGAAGCAGTTGGTGTGATGTTATTGGGGGCTAAGAAATTTTCACAATCAAATCACTGAATGAAGCTTTATTCTATATTTGTTATTAATGAACAATTTCATAAATAATCAATAGAAATTTTAAATGAAATTCTATGTGTTCATTGAATATATGTTCCTGTTGAAAATCTCTGTCGACAACATTTTTCGTCGAAAAATGAATTTTGCCGTATTTTCCTCTGCATTGTTAGAAAGAGTGTTGAGAAATATTGTTATAATTCAGGGCTGGATAGGATACCCAAAATTTCCTTGAAGAAAACAATCTCTTCTTCCTTGCTCCTACTTTCATCTCATATACCGATAGATTTTTTAAACGTGGCAAAGCCAAGTTGTGGGCAACTCCATGGAAATGTGCATTTGTTATTATTTAATTTACATCAAATATCTGAAAAATAATGATTCAATCAAATATAAGGAAAAAATATGGAAATATACTCAAATATATATATTATATTATAGTATTTATACTCTGAAAAACCCTTTCTATTGATGCTTTCTTCACATCCTCATTACTTGAAAGAAATGTTACATATCGAGGCAATCAATTTATTGAGATGAGGTCCTTGTTTTTTGTATTACTCTTCACATAACTATAGTAGGCTCATTCCTAGTTTGAAGTCCTCACCAACTGTAGTCTTATAGCTGCCATAAGCAAAAAATTGTGAAGTTGGTTCATCCATAACTTTTCTCAACTTTTCAATCAAATCAGAAACGGCTTATTTGTCCTATCGAAATATTTTGATTAACTTCACTACAGACTACAGTCCCTGATATGTCGATTTTGCGATCTAATAATTCTTCTAAAATTAAATGTTCTGTAGTACGTCAGTTCCATTTTCATTGCAACATACTTACCTATTTTCAAACCCTTTGAAAAATTAAAACGAAATAAGTGTTTTTCTATCGTATTTCTAACTTTTTTGGTCCTGGGCAAGATGGTTATCCGTGTAGGCAAGTACTCTTTCGACCTTGCTAAGATAGCAATGCGGATAGCAAGGTTATGACTAAACTGACAGATCAGGTTACGAGCAGTTCTGACAGCTGGACGTGACCGGAGGACCAACATATTAACCTGAAATGAACTGATTATTGTAAATTGAGAGCGATTTATCGAGAAATTTTGTGGTTTTTCGGCACTTTGAGCATTTATTCATATTAAATTAGACTAATGAATATAATTTCACCCAAATTCTCGTCAAATGCAGATCAAATATTCAAAATATCAGTTAAATATGCCATCCTTTTGTATTCTAGTGGGCTGTGACAGCAAGGAAGAAACTAAATATTCTACAAATTTTATTTTCTTCAGGCGAATTAAAATATGGAATTTAAATTACAACAATGAATAATATCACTGATACGATTTTATGCAGTAGTTTTTGTATTTTCATTTCAATACTGTATAATTGTTTAGATGAACTCGACATTTCATGTTGAAAGTGAGATAATAAATTGGACTGTTATTTGGATTTGAAAAGGAAACATTTCTTTAAGGCTTCTTATAAAGACTTTGAGTTATGGAATAAAAAACATGACAATTTTAATCAAAGGAAATTAGGAATGAGACATCGGATGAAGCAAGTACTTGCAAGTAGGTACCTACGTTCATGTTTTATATTGAATTAATTGGATTACATCAATGAAGAATATAACTGACACGAATTTATGCAGTGGTTTCGATACTTGTATTTCAATACTTCAAAATTGTGAAGTTGAATTCGACTTATTCATATTGAACGTGAGATAACGATTGTTATTAGTTTGGAACGTTGAATATTTAATGTATGTAAAGTTTGTAACAACATCGCCAACTATTGGAAATATTCCGTTTTTGAGTCTCGTTAAGAAGACTTTGAGTCCTAAAATTGAAAGCATTACAGTAAGTACCTTAGACCTTTGTCTAAGGTAAGTATCTACCCACTTCAAAGTATTTGCTTTATCCGATGTCTTCATTCCTGATTTCTCTTCATTACATTTTTCATGTTTTATACTTTATGACTCAAAGTCTTCATAACGAGCGTCAAAAAGGCTGATTTTCTTTTCATATCCAATAACAGTCCATTATTTACTCACTTTCAACATGAAAAAGTCGAGTTCATCTAACAATTATACAGTATTGAAATGAAAATACCAAAACTCTTGCATAAATTCATATCAGTCATATTCTTCATTGTTGTAATTTAAATTCCATATTTTAATTCAACTGAAGAAACTAGAATTTGTGAGTTTTTAGTTCCTTCTTTGGTGTCACAGCCCACTATAACACAGAAATATTGCATATTTAACAGATATTTTGATCTGCTTTTTAAGAGAATTAAGGTGAAATTATATTTTCCGCCGACCTCGAAATAAAAGGTCATTTTAATGTGTACGAAATTGAGCATTAATGACCCATTTTAATGCTCAATTTTTTTAGCCATTTTAATGTGCAATCCTCGTGGCAACCGTCCACATTCAGAAGCACTACGAGAAATGTCAAAACTCTACTGGAACATAGATACATAGAAATTTCACTATGACAAATGTATGTCTTGTGCAAAATGAAAATGTATTTCAATCAAGAATTCATACACAATTCATGTTGAGATCGTCGGAAAAATCTTGTAATCAACTCGGTTATTAATCGAGCGACTAATGGTCTCGAACTATCAAAGCGTTCGCTCCGCTCACGCTTTAAAATATCTTGACCATTAGTCGCTGTCTTTAATAACCTAGTTGATTAAATAACTATTATTAGTATAATTTAATGAATAATAAGTTCCAAGTATCGAAAAACCACAAAATTTCTCAATTAATCGGCCTCAGATTGCAATAATCAGTTCATTGTAGGTTAATGTTGGTCCTCCAATCTCGCCTGGACCATAGACAACTGTCAGAACTGCACGTAGCCTATGGTAGAACAGAATACAGAATATTGCGCACCTTGCTAAGATAGTCATATCTTTATCTTAGCAATATGGCTATGCGCAAACAGAATCGCACCGATTGTATGCTTTTCACGCTTGCGCACATAGTCGATTCATAATTGCCCACCTCGCCTATTCGCTGCTTATCTGCATCTATTACCCAACGCTTAACCAGCATACACAACATATCAAACGGTGCGGACCAATAAGGAAACAGCACTGTGTCCCACATGTTTCTACCACGGCCTTCTAAATCTCCGGGCCCGGTCCTAGCCAAGAGCGGCAACAGTGTAGAGAGGTATACCCTCCCGGCATGTTACAAGCACAGCCTTCTAAAGTAGTCTCTATGGACAGCTGTGTTACAGACGCAAGCGTGAGCGCTAGTAAACATCTAGTGGTAAATAATTAAGTTTTTAGTGTTATTGTGGTCGTAAATGTGAAAAATAGGTGAATTTATAGTTACCTTTTGTGATTGTACGAGTGCTGTAAACAGTGAAAGTGTTTGTGGTATTGGTGTTAGTGAATTTTTTTATCTTAGGATAACTACTTTCGTCTTCATGTAAGTGTCTCTAACCTACAAATGAAACTCATATGCTTCGAAACCTGGTAAAAACGTTCTGTATTTCATCGTGTAGAAGTACCTAATTATTCGTCTAAACAATTGAAGGATATTTCAATTGTGTTAGTTCTCTGAAATATGAACAGCGTAGGTAAGCTTTTATAGATGAGGGCCATACCGGGAAATTTCATTCCAACAATAGTTTTGTTTGCGAGAAACATTTCGATTTCAACGATATAGGTAATTAAGTTCGATAAACATTCACAAGCAGATGGAACAATTAAATTACTTTGAGATACCCATAATTGAAAGAAATGACCCATTAAATTATATTATCGTTTATATGTGCTCTATTTCAGAATAGATTTTGATCGACAACGAAACTTGATTTTTGAAGAGTTTTGAAAAAAAATCAATTTTATATGAACTGATTGTTCAAAGCATTGGATTGGACTTTTATTACCAATTCAAAATTAATAGAAAATTGTACTTGTGGTTTGAATTCGAAGTTCATTCTAAATTCGCTTTATTCCATTTTCCCAAACACTTCTCAATAATTACGTGAGGAATACGAAGAATGTAGGAAATAATCAGCGAGAATTTTATTTGAGTTAACTTCATTTCGAGAGTTCAAGTTTTTTGGCGAGAGACATCTCTCCGGTTTTTGCTGGACCATAAATTGATTAAATAAATCGTCAACCATTTCGATTAAGTTTCAATTTTTTCATTAATATTAAATTTATTGATTGATTAGGACATGGTTCCAACCTTTGTTTAAATATTCATCGGAAAACACATTAAATAACATGAGAAAATGAAATAATACGTTCGAAATATCGTATCTCTCGTGCAAGCGGTATACCTCCCAAAGATCGTCTTTTGCGGCGTTGCCGCTTGAGGCGCCCGGCCATGTCTTTAGAAGGCCGTGTTTCTACTCTACGTCGACGGTCGAACGACGTGTTGCAACTTGCATTAGAGAGTTGAAGTGCTGCCAAGGACGTAGACGTAAACGTTACAATTGACATGTGCTCATGCGCACTCGTCAGTTTCTTACGTTCACGCTTGGGCCGGCTTTACGTGCGACGTAAACTAGCGTCCTGTCACGTACGTACGTAGTACGTACGTACGTAACCGAAAGTTGAACGAATCCGACCGAAGAAGGGCGAATGCTGGAATTTTGAAATGAATTGCTTCTAACCTTAAAAATTTAAAAACAATCTAGTAGCTGAAACTTTGTTTTGAGAACACGATTAATTAACTTTTTACTTAATATCTTCCTTATTATTTAAAAACTGTGATTTTGCATGTTTTGAGAAGTGTTGAATTTTTTCAATGCAATACTTCTGTTACGAGATTGCATATAAGTACCAAGAACTAATATATTATTTCGATATGTTACAAATGTGGCATTTTCCTTTCAAATGAGAGTGATATTTACATACAAGTAACTCATTTGTGATGATTTCCTCTAAAATTCCTGCTTTCGGCAAGAACTCAAGTTATAGAAAAATATTTTCATTATTATTCATTTTGAAATTCGAATGTACCTAATGAAGGAATCCTACAAATATATGTTCACTTCATCAATTTGTTTATAGGAAACAGACAATCTGAATCGCTAATATCAGAAACTTTCTGTCAGAATACAACAAAAAGAAATAATAGGTTAGCTTTAGTCTCTAATGGTCTGCCGTACGTACGTATGGCAGCACTTCAACTCTATTTTTACTCCAAGCGTAAACGTTATATTTCTCACGTCTACGTCCACGTTCGGGCTTACGTGCTGCGCGCACTTCAACTCTCTCAACTTATAAGCCGTCGTAACGTAACCCGCAGGCCGCATCGCTGTATGCTCGCAACGCATTATTCGCATTCGATAATGACAGTGTTTTGTGGCGACAGCGACGGGATTGACAGCAATCAAATCCAAAACATCGTACAACTTAAAAATAATGGAAACGATATCCGTCTTCCGAAGAATTATTTTATGCGAACAAGCCATGAGAGAAAAATCTTTGGTTTTATTGTGGCAAGTGGAAAGTGGAATGGAATTTTTTTCACAGAATAATTCCGGAGGAAACCGTCATATTTAGAAGTTTACACTAATCGAGACAGTTCAGTGACAATGCTTTGCTTTAGGTACTTATGATTGGGGGCTTCGATTGAGATCCTACAGCTCATAAGAAGGTCAAAATCAATAGATTGGACGCAACAAAGTATTGAAAAAAAATTAATTTAGTACTCTGTTAAGCCTTAGTTTCGCCCTAATTTGGTTCGTATGTTTATTTTTTTCAGTATTTGTATTCAATCAAGTAATAGGAACATCTTTCCAGAGTTGAACGATACAGGTTTGCCACCTAGTTAAGAATATTATCATTTCTCTGAAGAGAAACTTAGATATCATTCTTTCTGGAAAATGTTTCTCAGATTATTTATGAATCTGAAGATAGCGAATATTTGAAACTGTAATATGTACAGGGTGGTTTTTCAACATGCTGCAGGCCCGCCGTAAGCGGGCGTGCAAGGCGTGCCCGGCACAAGGGCGGCACTTCCAGGGGGGCGGCAAATCCAGTGAAATTGAAATTTTTTTTGGAGGGGACAAACAACATCAAACAGCGGGGGGAGAAAAAAAAGGAAGGGGCGGTTGTCCAACTCCAACTGCTTTAAAATTTTGCCAACTGTCATAGAAACATAGAAATTTTGCCATATGCGATCGAAACTTTGCCAACTGCTTTGAAATTTCTCCAACTCCGTTCAACATTGGGGGCAGCAAGGTCTCCCCGTCCCCCTTAGAGATACTTTTTCTCTGAAGGATCGGGAGGACAGGCGGCCAACTGATAATATTATTTGAATAAAATGGCACTTTTACTTAACTACAATCTTTATTCCTCCTCTTACAACTTTACAATACCAGAAAACATGTAGAACTAACTATAGAACATTGGTTAACCTAAAACACATAATGATAACCATAGAACAAGATAAATGAAGTAATCATTGAGTGACATATTCTTCTTCATCACCCTCGCCCAATGATTACTTAAAAATAAATTCAGACTTTCAGTTAACTCATACCAAATAAACAACTTATTATCATCAATACACCAATCCTAAATACCCCAAACCTTTAATAAATGAAGTTTTACAAAGTGGTTTGGTGAAAATATCAGCAACCTGACCTTGTGAACAAATATACTTAATTTCTATATGACCTTATTCAACTTCTTCTCTAACAAGATTATACTTTACTTCCATGTGTCTTAAACGCTTTTGTTCTGGATTATTAGCAGATTTTATCGTACTTTGATTATCTTCGTACAATGTTACAATATCACAAATTACATCTTAATCTAACAAAAGTTTCTTAATCCACATTGTTTCAATTATAGCATCATAGAGAGCATAAAACTCAGCTTCAGTAGTACTTTGAGCAACAACAGATTGTTTTTTAGATCGCCATATTACAGTGTTACCAAAAAATTTAAAGACATAACCACTGGTAGATTTTGCATCAAAATCCCTAGCAAAATTAGCATCTGCATAGCCAATCAAAATACTGGAATCTGGATGACTAGACTTAACAAATTTCAACCTTAAATGCAGAGTACCCTTGATATATCTGAGAATTCTTTTTAAACCTTACCACAAGTATTCTGAAGCCTTGTCTTGAAACCTACTTAAGTAATAAACAGAATTAGCCAAATCAGGCCTAGTTGCGACAGTAGCATACATGAGTGAACCAATACATGATCTACATTTGCTTCAAGTCTAGAATCTATATTACAGTCTTGAGGGATTTTGAAATTAACATCCATAGGAGTACTGATGACCTCTCTACAATCAAGCATTCCAAATTTACGCAATACATTTTTAAGATAATCTTTTTGATCAATCAATATACAGTCATTCTCTCTATTAATTGTGATACCCAAATACCTCATATTTTCTGATCCTAAATCTTTCATTTTAAAATTAGAGTGTAGAAATTGTTTTAGAGAATTGATATTTGACATATCAGAACCAAAGATTAAAACATCATCAACATACAGCAACACATATAGGTTATTTTTAACATAAAGGCAATAATCGTTAACGGATCTTTTAAAACCAGATTTCATCATTACATTGTGAAAATGAAGGTACCAAACTTTAGGCGATCTCTTCAAACCATACAAAGATTTGTTAAGCTTTAAACATGACCCGGTTTGCACTTCATACCGTCAGGTGGATTCAAATAAACTATCTCATCTATTTTTCCATATAGAAATGCACATCTAACGTCCATCTGACGAATATGATAGTTTTCTTTGGACAGACAACGACAGAAGAATTCTTAAGGTGTGTAATCTTGCTACTGGTGCATAAATATTATCGAAATCTCCAGTTTGTTGAAAACCTCTCGCTACCAACCTGGCTTTAAAAATTTCTGAGCCATTAATTAATTTTTTCGAAAAAACCCACTTAGTATCGATCAATTTCATATCATCATCCACCTTATGTATTTCCCAACAATTATTTTCATCAATTGAATTTAATTCTTCATCAATAGCTTCATACCATTGTTTTTATTTTTTGTAAATTCTATTTCATCATATGTGAGTGGTATATCTACTAAACTACTACTATATAATGCTAGTAAGATTTCAGAATCTGAATCGGCAAATTCAACATAATCATTGAATAGTTTTGGTTTATTGATTTTTCTTTTATGTTTAGAAACTCTTGAATCCTCATCTCCTTCATTTATTTCAACATTAATTTCATCAACCTTAGGTAAGTCACGATTTTCTATTTGATTACTATTAGGAGTATCATTATTAGCAATTTCCAAAGTTACCGTATCTTCACTTTTACTTAATTTTTCATCAAAAATTACACTTCTACCCATTATTATTCTTCTGTCATCCTCATCCCAAAGCCGATATCCACTAGGACCATATCCTACCATTATTAATTTTGTAGCTTTATTATCTAATTTTTACGAAGTTCGGTAGGAACATGGTTATAAGCAGTACTTCTCAAAAACTCTCAAATTGCCTAAATTGGTTTTTCTACCTTCCCACATTTCAAATGGTGTTTTATTCAATGAAGATGAAGGACTTCTATTAGTGACATAAGTTGAAAAGTAAACAGCCTCACTCCACATTTCTTTCGATAATTTTGAATCTAACAATATTGTTCTAGCTTTATCTACTAATATCCTATTATACACCTCAGCAGTACCATTTAGCTGTGGGTTATATGGAACTGTATACTGAATTCTGATTCCTTTATCACTACAAAACTTTTGAAATTCATTTGACGTATATTCACCGCCATTATCAGCCCTAATTTTCAGAATATTAGAATTGAAATGTCTAGTGGCATAATTATAATATTTCTTGAATCTATCCAACACTTCTGATTTATTCTTCATTAAGTATACGGCAACAAAATGTGTATAATCATCTATGAATGTAACGAAATTATCCCCTGTGAAAATTAGTTTATCCCCTGAATGTACTCTAACATGATTATTGACAAAAGTAATACACATTCCACTACCTTCCATTTTAGAAACAGATAATAAATTCTTTCGAGCATCAGGTACATAATAAACGTTAGTTATGGTACAATGAATTTCTTTTTTACTTCCTTGACAAATAACCTTAACTTTCCCTATCCCTATGCTTCTAAACATACACCGTTCTTGGCACTACCTATTTTACGAGGGGTTCTCAATGTTAAATATTCAGAAAATAAACTACAGTCACTGACAATGTGATTTGAACACCTGAGTCTACACAAAATTCAATCATTTCAGAATCGTCACTTTGACTTGACTCACCTAGTAGAATGAGACTGGTTCTTGTTCCTTATTGTCTTCCATCAAATAAGCTCCTCTTTGTTCCTGTCTCTCTCATACTGTCGATGGTAGCTACCTCTTGATCCATGAAACTGTCGACCATTCTGAACCTGAATCTGCCTTCCTTTCTTAAGTGCCCTGCATTCGAACTTCTTGTGACCAGGCCGTCCACAATTATAGCAAGCGAATGCAACCCCTGAGCTTGTACTCTGTTGAATAGACTTCTTCCTTTTTTCTTCTTCTCCCAGCAGGCGATTTTTTATGAAGTTCAAATTCTATTATCCATTGTCTCCAGAGCTGTAACAATGCTTTCAGAACTATTCGGCATAGACAATAGTATATAGTTAATTTTTTCTTCTTCGCTCAAAGGACTGTCTGCATCCTTTAGTTGGGTAAAAATGGTTTCCATAGCGTTAAAATGGTTCGCCATCATTTCTCCCTCTTTGTACTTCATATCATTTAAAACTCTTCTTAAGAATAGTCGGCTTCTGACCCCCTTCTTCTTGAGTTTTCTTCTAGATTCTTAAACATTCTATAAGCGTTAGATTCATTCTTAATATATTCTAAATGGCTATTACTACGCCCACTATGAGCAGTGCCGTGCCTTGGCTTCCCCTTCTCATTTGAACTTGCATAATCCTGATCTTCTATTGCCTTCAGTACCTCGGCGTCTTTCAATATACTTTTCATCCGGAAACACCAATTGCTGAAATCTGCTCCAGCAAACGAACTAGATTGTATTTCTCTTTCAGCGACATGTTGGATTTTCTAAATCTTCTTAATCCTCATGGACTGAATTTCCTTTTGACTTTTTAATCGAATTTCCTCTACGGTACCTGGTCTTCTTTAAATCCTGTCCTTATTTAGAAACCACGCTCTGCTACCACTGATAATATTATTTGATAAAATGGCACTTTTACTTAACTACAATCTTATTCTCCTCTTACAACTTACAATACCAGAAAACATGTAGAACTCACGATACACTCACACCGGTATGCCAGATTCGGAGTCTAAACTCGTCCGGCGCGAATTATGTTTTGAGGATTCAAAACGAGATTTTTTAAAAGACAATTTAATTCAAATATAAAACATACGATACAAATGGGTTTTATGTCAAGACTAACTCTATACAATACAAATGACCTGTATATATCTATTCGTGTGATGCACCGTAGTCATCTCCTGGAAGTGACGCGTCAGCAGTTCCTATGTGAAGATGCGAAGGTGCAGCGGTAGACAATTCCGGATAGAATTGTAACTCCTCCATCCCCAGAGGAATTTTTTACGGCGTGAAAAATGATCTCTGTTGTTGTTGCGAAGGCTCATCATCACGTACCTGGCTTCCTGTGGGTTTTGTGTTACCAGACAATTCTTCAATTTCATGTAACAGAAATAAATAGAAATTATAATTATAACGATGTAGATAAGGCCGATCAGGCTCCATGAAGGTTATTTGGTTCTTGATGATTGCTTATCGGTGGATGGATTTCTTCTTGTTTTTTCTTCAGGATGTGGATTTGGTCCAGTGGAATTTCTCTGAGTTTGAATTTGAATTTGTTGAGATTGTTGTATCGAAACCATCAGAAATTTTTGGCAGGAACATTGGTTGGCTTTTGAGGACTTCTTTGTTATTTAGATATCTTTTCCTTCGTTTGGAAATAATCCCTTAGGTACGTTATTAAAAGGTTCCCTGAAGCTGCGTGAAATCTTTTCTACCACAAGTTGTCTGAATTTTGACATCATTCGGGAAGAGATGGCAATGAATTTACTATTGTCGATCCTCTGGATGAAATTATCGTTGGTTGGACACGGGTATCTCTCACATGTCCTAGAATCTTTCTTCAGTTGGAGTATTGAAAAATACAATCATCGGTTTCGGATCCATTGATTAGTTGGGTTATTTTGGCAAAAGAATATTGAATGCAAATTTATACAAGCTGAAGATGTATACTGATACGATCATCATTTATTGTCAGATAAGAGTTTTTTGGAATAAGAATGGTATTATTAACGTTGGGATTGAGTAGGGTGGTAATGTGAAAAAGTTTGCGAAATGAACGATTGGAAAAATGTAAATGAAAACTATTCTAGAATTTATAGAATATGCATCTACTTTTATTAGTTCATAATAATTATGGTATTGATTTTCGTCCGAAAAGATTAATTTTCTGAAGAATATTTTTCTGAAACTGAATTAATTACATATTTTAGTTGGGAAAATTTTATTACACT
>CM024242.1:94651900-94698615 GCA_013421045.1 Propylea japonica
CTAATAAAAATACCTAGGAAAAATGAAATTGCTTACAAAAAAATGAATAAAAAGTAGGATCGATCCGGAAATCTATTTCAACCATAAAGAAACGTTCTAGCGATTCATTCCAGATTTATTTTTGGAAAACGTAAATTTTTGAAGTGGCGAAAGTACTTGATTTGATTAGAGTCTCTGATTTGATTCCCCGACCAACAGAGTACAGAGGTTTGACGAAATGTTGCCAACGCTTTTGACAACTGTTCAAAATTTTTTAAATGGCAGATTAATTCGAATTTTACTGAAGCAGTCGTGGATAAAGTATAGTATTCAATTCGTGGGTAATGATCAAAATACACTTGATGATAATACCACCACTCGCCTAACGGCTCGTGGTGCAAAATTCATCTGCGTGTGTTCTACGGAAGTAGTGAGTTTTGATTCAATGTCAGTGAATCAATATTTGATTATTGTTATTATATATATAACGTTCATAACAGATTTTTCTTCAGCAATTATGTATCCGAGTTCAAAATGTTAAAAAACTAAATACAAATTAACCACCCGTCTGCAATAGTCTCAGCAGAGCCTTCGATTGAATAAGAATGAGATACTGTAACGAAAAGTTTTCATTTATCTCTCTACATAAATATTCGATATAAGTTAATGTCAAAATCAATCGATAATCCTTCACCAAGCAAGTAGGTCGAGAGTTTCTGAGACATATAACAAGTTGATTTATGGCTTTTCGATTCAAACATCCGTTTACTACCCTGTTGATGTCTTTCCATCCACGTGAATGACATTCGATCGCTCGTGAAATGCCAATATTTCAAAATGCTAAAAGGGAAAAATGAACCTATTTCTTCTTAATATACATGAAGATAGGTTTATAGACGAAAAGATCAGAAAGATGGCGAGTACATATTATAAACCGTTGAACGTTCATTCCGTTGCTTACCGTGCGACATGAATTGAAGTGAACCAATAGGTCTCAGGATATTCGAATTAATTATAGTTTTTTTAAATATGAACAAGAGCGCAAAAGCTTCTTACTTTACAGACGAAATATATTTTTTGATATTGATTGATGGCACAACACTCACAACTTTTTGTATTCGCGCATCCCCATTTTCGCTCTAAATATCTGATTTTGAATTGAACGCATTAGCGGCTATGAAAATATTCATAAAATATTTAAAAAAAATTAAACATCGATAACTCCGAAACTACTGAACCCGTTTGGCTTTAACGAACTCAAAAGCGGTAATTTAAAACCGAACTACCCTCAACATTTTTATTGCTTTCGGCCGGACAATGACAGATCATTTTTGAATTGTTCATCAGGGAGTCCAACCGAGTCGTCTTAGACCACTTTCTGCCCCAAAATACAGAAAGTACAGGCACAAAAATGCATTTTCTGTGGTGTTTATATTTCTCTTCACAGTAAGCAGTAAAAGTTCAACAAAATAATTCAGTAAGCTATGGATTATCCAAAAAAATGCTTCGAGATGCAGAATCTCTCGTATCAAACTGCAAATTCTTAGTATCCTTTGATATAACCCGTATACACACTGATGTAGTTCTGAACATATTTTAGATCAATAAAACAGTTGTTATAGTTATAGTTTAAAAAAACCGTTACAGTTCACTGCGACCTCCAGATCTATTGTACTCCCTTACAGAGTTGTTCTGATCATACCCTTTACAGCTCACCTTCCAGTTCCAGAGATCTGATGAAATCCAATATCTGTGAAGGCTTCAACGATACTAGTTCCTCACTATTACGAGTTTTCACCCTAATGCTCGATTGCACCGTCGTCTAAGCAACGTTTAAGCCCTGAAATGACGTTTCATCAATGGAATAAACGTCACTTAAGGGCTTAAACGTTGCTTAGACGAACGGTGCAATCGGGCATTAGTATTCTCTCCTTAGGCTCGCAATTGCAAAAGCATTCTGTGACAAGGTGAATGGGGGTTTCTTCCTCCTCCCCACAAACCAAAAATGTTTATATCAAAAAGAACTGAAAACTGTACAGAAATATGATATTTCCTTGATCACGCGAGTGGTGTTTTGTGAAACCCGACTTAAAAATTATATGTTCAAAAAAGTTTTCATCATTTTGTAGGTTAAACCTTTAAAAATATTAGCTTAAAATTATTGCGCATTCACCATTTTGCGATTTGTGGTGAAATATTTTCGTGATTCAATACAGACAATAAACAAATATCAAAACCTTCAAACAAATGGAACAATTTGATGATCGAACATTCACCTTAAAGAAGGTGGAAAGTGGATATGCCACAATTCATAATAATTTCTTTTAAGAGGTTGAATGATGAAAAAATTGTTTTAGCATTTTTTACTGGAAAATCGTTCGAAAAAAAAATGAAATTGTAATACGAAAAAAAGTAGTTTTAAAGGATAGTGATTTAACCCTTTCAACAATCTACAATCTATGGTTTGTCATCAGAAACATAAATTAAACGACGGATTCTGTTGGAGTTTTTTGCTGGCATTCAAAATACTTCTTTGCGCCGACCTGGAAATCAAGGTGATTTTAATGTATATGAAATTGAACATTAATGACCCATTTAAATGCTCAATTTTTGCTATTCAATGTGCAATTCTCATGGCAACCGTACACAATATTCAGAAGCACTACGAGAAATGTCAAAACTTTACTGGAACATCAACTCAAGAATTTATTCACAATTCATATTGGGATCATCGAAAAAAATTTTGTAATCAACTTGGTTATTAATCTAGCGATCAATGAATTCGAACTATTAAGGCGTTCCTTCGCTTACGTGTTAAAATATCTTGACCATTAATCGCTGTGTCTTCAATAACATGAGTTGATTAAACTATTATTTGAAATTTCTATAACTTCTGAGGGTAGAGATATTGACCTTATACACCCTGTATAAGAAATTTTAACCACTCCTTGTTAACTAAGTTCACCACGTATACCTGGCAATCTCCTCGGACCGAAAAATCTCAAGCCTATACACAAACATTTCACGATGTTTATCGACTTTACGGGGATTCTCTTACTCGCAACCCCTGCGTAGATATAAATTTCATAACTTTGCTCTTTAGTGATACGCCAATATAGGAGTTCGATAAAGATGAAACTTTAACCATCAGAAAGTCTGAACTTTCCACGTCATTAATAGAGAAAAGTTGTAATTACAAGAATCTGAGGTGGCTATGAGTGATTATAAGATATGAAATTTGTGAGTATACGGTCGGCAGAATCCGCTGTCTACTGAAGGTATCTCGAGAAAAAAGCAGCTAGGAAGATGTGAAAGCATATTCTCTAGCTCGTTCTTCCTGACTAATCTGAATATGAATACGAATCCTTCTTTGTTTTTCTTATAGATTTTGAGTTATAATTGAAAATTGAGGAATTGTCATTTTCAATGATGCAAAATAATTCGCTTGTTTCACTTCTTATTGAAAATATGCTGTAACATTCCATATGCAATTCCAATAAAACAAATTTGATTAAATTTCTTTGCCTAGCCATTCCCGAAAATTGTAGAATTGATTGAGATATTTCGTGTGTTTTTTCTATGCTTTGGTATTTCATTCAGAATGAATTGAAAATAAGACTGAATTTCATATTGATTATTGTCATACTCGTATAATGTAGTTCAAATAGTCAGAATGCCAGTTAGAAAGAGAAATAATTCTTGTTGGAAATTTCTAATATCTCTGAGGGCCAAGAAATTGGTTGCATAAAGCATTCTAGGACGTCCCGTATAGCAGTGATTTTCAACATGTGGTTCCGCGGACCACCTGTGGTCCGCGAACGGTTTTCAAGTGGTCCGCGAAATGAACAGTCCTAAAATAATCAATTTAAATCTTGGCTCATGAGACGTTGATTAATGCGTCTGCCTATTTTTTTTAACTCAAAACGTTTGCCTATTTTTTTTAACTCAAAACGTTTGCAGTATTGTGTTGACCAGAACCAGGAACAAGCAAAATGGACAGCTTATTGAAACTGCATCCGATGATCATTTAAAAATGATAAAAATCTCACTCCGAAATATTGCAGATTTTTGGATAGGATTACTTGATGATATTGAGTATATTGCTATATATATAATTCGCTTGTTTGACTTCTTATGAAAATATGCTGTAACATTCCATATGCAATTCCAATAAAACAAATTTGATTAAATTTCTTTGCACAGCCATTTCCGAAAATTGTAGAAGAATTTTGATACATCAAATTTAAATTTGGGCATTTCACTTAAACGAGTTCTATATCGCTTTTCCCAAATATATGTTATTTTCGAAGATTGAGCCGTAGATGTTTGAAACGATAAAGTGTGACTCCCTGATGATGACGAATCCGTGGTCAAATTCATTTCTGTATGCAGGGCCAGCCGTCCGGCCTCGAGCACAATAACTTTGGCAGGGTTTGTCCTGGATTTTCAGGGTGAGTTCGGTTCCCAAATGCAGCAGTTAAGTACATTAACTAGCCAAATTAATTTGGTAATCCATAAATATGGTCATTTGAAATTTTTATTTCCAACATCTGACGAAAAAAAACCAATCCAGAAGAAATTTTGCGGGCCACATGCAAGATGCTCATGAATTTTAAGACGATCGTACCTATCATCAAAACCATTTATTTCAATTATGTATTTCATTTTTTGAATAATTTTCAGAATATTATTCCGATGGTGCTGAGATTATGCATTAGCATGAGTATCAAGTTCTATCAGAAATTTTGAGGTTCTAGCGTTATTGCTCTACCAATGAATGAGGGCTCAAAATCCCTGCTCAGGACTTTTCTTGAATTTATTCATGCAGGGTCTCTATAAATGAACATTACAGCTCAGTTGGCGTTGAACCATTATAAGTATTTATATTATGATGTAAACCTCAATTTAAACGAACGATACTGTGAGTTTGAGCTGGTAATTCCAAAGAAATTAAGAATAATCTGATTGGAATTATAAATTTGCAGAGAATTGGTCAGAAAAGATAAGAAAAAAATTTCCAAAGCAATCTACGATGTATATAATCATTTATAAAGATTATCTCTTATGTCATACATTTTTTGAACCAGGTGATGGAAATTTCGACAATAGGTTCGTTTTGGATATCAAAAATCCTTTTCATTTTTCGGATATGGCTGGATTGAAAACTTTATATCAGAAGAGCTCATTCATTGAATGTTAAGAAGAAAAAACCATTCACCCAATAAGGCGAAATCAAGCATAAGCAACTAAACCCATCAAAATACACAATCTAATGAATTTCTCTAATGAAGATATAATTTTTCTGAGCGCTCGTTCATTGGTTGAGCAATTACTTCAAACTTTGTATAGGACTTGAGATTCATGCTGAGTATAGGAATGCAAATTTCAGCACGTTCGAAATTATATTCTGGATATAATTCGAAAAAGAAATATATGGAAAATCAATATTTAGAAAAAAATTCAATTCAATTGTTCAGATGATGCGATTCTCTTGGAATTTCGGATGAACATTGAGTATATCAATCCTCATTCACAAAATAAATCGACTCAAATCAGAAATCTCGTAATGGAAATATAAAGATGCTTCTTCACAATATTCCAACTGAATTTTCTATGGTTCTGTTCACACTATTTGCATGAGACTTATCACGAGCATCTTGCATGTGGCTGCAAAATCATTTTGTTTTGTCTGAGATATTGAGGAAAAAAAATTGAATGGACATATTTTATGGAACATTCGGTAAACAGACGGAAACCGAACTCACCCTGATAAAATTGTGCTGAGGGCCGCAGAAAGAATTGAATTTGACCATGGATTCATCATCAGGCAGTCGAACCCTATCGTTTGAGATCATTTTCTGCTCAAAATTCGAAAATTACCGACATATGTGCAAAAATATAAAGCAATCGTTAAGTAGAAAGACCGCTCGAAAAGAAAACTGTAGAAGGTAACAACGAATTTGGACTACAAAGTATTAAAAATGATATTTCTCAAGTTTCATTCATAACTTGAGATCTCTTGAATATTGGCTCGCTCTGTTTCTATTTTCATTGTAGAAAGAAACAAAATTATCGGGGATGTGTTATCAGTATTCTTCCAACTGCTATAGAAATTCCTACTGCAGACATTGAATTCTGACTACCCTGTCTGCTGATGTAGAAATTTTCATTCTGTTTTCCTCATAATTTTTTTTGAGCTTTTATGATGAATCTTCACTTATTTTATGGAATTACTCTCTTAATCAAGTATCTATCCTTTTTATTGGTATTCGTCGATTTATTGAGGCCATAAATTGTTCAGGCCCTTTGGTTTGCTTTTCATTCACCCTGGGCAGAACTCCTTCTCAGGTTTACTAATAATGTAATGTAAATGCCTAATCATTTTTTCAAGAAACGAGGAGGAGTTCTGTTAAGGACCCCGCACATTTTGTATGGGAATTGGCTCCCGGTAGATTTGGCTGAAAATTTGATATGATGTTCTAGTAATCCTTCTGATCAAATGTCTAAACAGTCACGAAGCTGAAAAAGCATACTTCTAGGAGTTTTTAGTGATTTTTTGTATCCATTATGGCTTACGTATTATGGAATTGGCTCCCGGTGGATTTGGCTGAAAATTTGTTATGATGTTCTACTAATCCTTCTGATCAAATGTCTCCACAGTCAAGAAGCTGAAAAATGCATACTTCTAGGAGTTTTTTAGCGATTTTTGTATCCATAATGGCTTACGGATTACCGTTCACACAGAAATGTTTGAAAATATTCGAGTTGACAGAATCTGCTTTCAATAATCACGAAATATTCTCAAACATTTCTGTGTGAACGGTAATACGTAAGCCATAATGGATACATAAAATCGCCAAGAACTCCTAGAATAATGCATTTTTCAGCTTCGTGACTGTAGAGACATTTGATCAGAAGGATTAGTAGAACATCATATCAAAATTTTCAGCCAAATCCACCGGGAGCCAATTCTCATACAAATGTGCGGGGTCCTTTTTGTGCATATTTTCATTTATGTTTATCTCATATATTCTTTAGGCTTCTTGGCTTGGACCATATTCCTTGACTTTGAACTGAAATACAAGCATTGGCTGAAGCTTGATTTTGGATTGAAATAATTATTGTCTCGAACTGAGTAATTTTGGCTGTACCTATATTTGCTTGGAAGTTAACTTATGCTGGAAATTAACTTATTATGCTTGGAAATCGACTTATCCAGCATTGGCTGGAAACATACTGTAGTCTATCGAAGCTGACTTGAGATCATATCCCGTTACCGAGATCATCTGGCACTACAGAAGACAAGAAAGTGCATTGGAAGCGGAGCCACTATTTGAACCTTTCTTTTAAGATAAGTAGTTATAAGTTTTGTAAGTTGAGAGATTGTGCTTGAAACTGTAAATTTAGATTTGTACATCCTGTTATTTTTATATATATTGTTGAAAACCTGTCTAGGAGTTTTGTTGCTGGAGTAATCATGCCTCCCCTGAGAAATTAGTATCAGAATCTCATGCTCGAATACCCTTCAGGTAGAAGTTAACGTCACAACCACCAGGCACATATTATGCCAATACAATGTGTTAGCGATTTCATCAATGAACAAGTTAATGGAACAATTCTTCAAGTTTTCACATCTTAAAAATAAGCCCATCCTACTACGAGAAGGATCGATGCTGATTTTCATATCTTAAGTGAATTAAAATTTCATTTCTTTTGTCCATTTTCTCTTCTCCTGGCTGCATCGAGTGATCACGAAATTCGGTACGAAAACAGTTTCCGCGTTCGTCCCTGTTTAAATATTAGTCCTCCCGCCATATCTACTACGTCTCCCAAGGGAATCCTTAATGATTTATACAACCGCTTCTTCTGCCATCATCACTTAATTTATGTTTATTCTAAATTAAATAGAACCGCTACATAACGTAGGAATAAATTCTCTCACGGTGTAATTTTCCCCTTTGTTGGCGAGATTCTCAACTACTTTCATGTAGATGAAAATTCTTTGTGATGGTGAAAATTGGATGAGTATCCTTTCGTCGTCAAACTTATCGTTTCAAGTTTTTTATTAGGTAAAATAGCGTCCTTACTGTTCATGAAAAATCACCGCAATTTTCTATTTCTTTGAGGTATTCGGTAAGGATTTTATGATAATTTATTCTGAAAGAGAAAGAATTTTGAGTAGAGCCGCTAAACTGGTGTTCTCTTACTGAGACTATTCCTTTCTTCATCGAAGGAATAGGTTGCGAGCATTTCTGAAAGATGGTAAAGACCGGAGGACCAACATTAAACTATAATGAATAATTTAGAGCTTATCTGAGTCCTATTTTTCGGGATATTTCGTGTTTTTGAGTGCTGGTTCTACTTAAACGAGTGCTATATCGTTTTGCTCAAATGTCAGTAACATTCTAATTTTGAGCCGAAAATAGTCTCAAACGATAGGGTTAGACTCCCTGAAGTTCGAAAAATCTCAGTGACGTAGTACTTTTTCAGTCAGTTTTTAAGTGAAACTTCAACCCCGTATCTTGGAAACTATGAATTTCCGGGACTACATTTATGGGAACTTTCTTTCATAAAATATTCTGAGGAATTATTTCCCTAAATCTTTCGCATCTATTCAGAAACACCCTGTATAATATATATGAACTCCTTTTTCTGTGACGGGAAAAAATGTGACATTTTACATCTCTTGACAGGTCACAAAATATGACTTTTACGAAATTTCTGTTTTCCCTGTCAAAAAAATGAGTCTCTATGTATCCGGGAAAAAAGGCTTCACTTTTTTCCAGGGGAAAAAGGTAATTTCGTGAAACGTCATATTTATTTCACTGTTTAATGGTCGTTATTCCTGTCATCCTGTCACAGAAAAAAATAGTCTATTATACATGGGAAAAATATTAGATTTTAGCTCTCGGTTTTTGTCTCTCTCCGCTTCGCGTCGGGAGACAATATAACCTCAAGCTAAAATCTAATACTTTTTTTCCTTGTAAAATAAATAACTATTTTTCTGTAACGGGAAAAAATTTGACATTTTATATTATATTGTTATGAAAAGCAACCGTGCCGTGACTGTCAGGGTGACAGACATTGATATTTAAATCAGAATACAGTTTTATTAGTTCGTGGTGTTTGTAAGAAATAAAAGGACTGTTTGGAGGTGTTGATTATTATTTACAAGAAAACGAACCCCAGTTTTGGTTACAATATCTTGACAGGTCACAAAATATAACTTTTAACGAAATTACTCTTTCCCTGTCGAAAAAGTGAGAGTCTATGTTACCGGGAAAAATTAGTCACTTTTTTCCTGGGGAAAAAGGAATTTCGTGAAAAGTTTTATTTCTTTCACTATTGAATGGTCGTTTTTCCTGTCAAAAAAACAGTGTATTATACACGGAAAATATATTAGATTTTAGCTCTCGAGCTAAAATACAATACTTCTTTCCCTTATATGTATAATGAATAACTATTTTTAACGGTGAAAAAAAGTAAATTTAGGCATCCATAGTGATGAAGAAAAGTCAAGTTTTTTTGACAGTTGTACAAAAAAACATTTTTCTCAGAACGTGAAATCGAAAGTTTTTCAACAATTTTCACGGAAAAACCGGTCTCCAGAATAGTAGTTTGTTGAGGAAGAAACTCAAGTTTTCTTACTCCACCTGAAAGTTCGGGTTTTAGTTCATTTCGTTCCGAAGTTAGGGGAAGACAGAATTATTTTTGACTATGTATTTTACTGCCAAGCCGAGTAGATTCAAACCATTAGTACCAAACATTTGAGCAAAACATGTTTCTGGCATTATTTGGTTAGTGAAATTCAACAACAATATTCACAATTATTTTAATCCGGTACTCCTCCAAGAAACAAATCGGAAATTCGAGTAGACTTAATCTATCCAATCAACATGCTCAGTTGGCGAAAGAAATATTTCCCGACTTTTCACAACAACGCGACATTTCCGAGAACTACTTCGGGACCGAAATAAATACGAAGAAGTGCGAGAATAATATCCCGATGAAAATAGCTAGCATCAACCCTCGAGTCATACAGATTGTATGACTGTAATATTATTATTATTTTTTGAACTGGGGTCGTAATGGCCGCTCTGAGAACTACGATCATATCAGTCTTTGTTATCTACCCTACTCATTCATTCATCTAGTAGGTCGTTAATCCCGTTAATAAAACCGACAATCTCCTTGGGAGTCTTGACTCGTACTTCTTGGGTATCCAGGACAGGTTTTTCCAAGTGAATTATTGTTCTTAGACCTACCAGCTCTGGACACTTGCATACCTCGTGTTCAGCTGTTTCGGCTTCTGAAACATAGCCTTCAAATCACATCAATACTGATCTCCCCACTATACAAATGACGTTATACCGACAGTGTCCGTCAGCAGTCCAACCATCACCTGAAGCTCAGGTCGTGATAGCTTCAGGAGCTTTCTGGTTTAAGTAAGTGAAATAATCACGATTTTTTGTACTGAGTAAGTCCTAGGCTCATTTTTCAGATCAATATTCTGGTATCTAACTGCCATTACTTCACCGCTGCTTTATAATGTTTTTTCCAAGCCTACAGAAAGGCTAAGGTTCAGCAGTTGGTAACAATGATGCACCACCATACCCTGGCAACCATAGTAGAATCACTTTATTGCCTCTCGCTAGTTGCTTTATGGTGTTTCATCACTCTTAGGCCAGCAAAGATTCCTGGCAGTGTGATTCCAGGGAATTCAATGTGGCCTGGCTGTTCGTGGTGGTGATGTAGAAATGTGCTCACTTGAGGGGGCTGATTTTTATCAGTTAGTCGAGCTGAGCTGATTTTTAGCATAAGGAAATAAGAAAACCTAACAACAATATTCACAATTATATCAAAGCTCTTCTTACTCCTAGTAAGATAGAAATATTTCCCATTTTTTCACAATAACCGGACTTTTTCGAGAACGACACATCACTTTCTGGCATAAATTGGGACCGAAATAAATTCGAATAAATGAGAAAATAATCTCCCGCTGAAAATACCTAGCATCTACCCTCTGGTCATAATCTAAGACTGTAATATTATTCTGATGGCTAGGTTAACCATCAGAGAACTTTGACCATATAGGTCTTTGTTCTCTACCCTGGACATTCCTGGAAATCCTTGCAGATCGTTAATGGAGTTGATGAAACTGACAACCTCCTCAAAAGCCTAGGCTGGTACGTTCTACTATTTCCAGGACCAATTTTCGCATATTAATTGTTCTAGCGCCAACCGGAGAGAAGAAAAGACCCATATGGACGCATTTCCTGAAGGGCTCACCTAGCCATAAAGACTCCAATTCATATACGAGTAATAATAATAATAATAAGCAAACCAACTCTGGACACTTGCATACCTCGTGCTCAGCTGTTTCTGGTTCTGATCAACAGAGCCTGTAAATCTCATCTGCTGAATTTCATAGTATAGTATAGTATAGTATAGTATATTTCCAGCATAATGTAATTACAGTTATACAGGACTTAATTCATACAATAAGATTGAAGAATTCGTCACAAAATAAAAAACATTCAAAATATACGGACATACAAAGCAACACTCAGTTACAAACATAACATTGAATCATTTAGGCACATGGAAAACAATCAACAGTAACAGTCATGGCAAGATATTCTTCCACACTATAAAAACTCTTATCGATGAGGAACCTCCTCACTACTCTAGTGAATGACTTCACTGGCAGGGCTCGGATCTCTTGCGGTAGCTTGTTGTACAATCTAGGTCCCCAGACGTCGACGTAGATCGTATTTCCAGACAGTCGATGGAACGGGATAGATAGCTTTTCCCGTTTCGTGTACTATAACCAAATGAACCTGTTTGAAAGGTTTCAACCTGCTGCTGTGAACAAAATTCAAACATGTTTATCCAACAAGATGGTGTGATCGACAAGATCAAATGCCTTCGCAAAGCTGACACAGTTGGTGATTTCAGAGGCATCCACTATTTGATCAACTATCTCCTTTAATGCTGTCGTAACAGATCTATTTTTCCGGAATCCATGCTGCTGTGCTGTGAATAAGTTGTTTTTTCGAAATAGTTTTGTAGCCGGTCTTTAATACATCTCTCAAATACCTTAGATAGCACAGGCAGTATTGCAATAGGTCTATAATTTGGCAACTGTTCGGGCAATTTCCTTTCAGCACAGGAACAATCTTTGCTTGTTTCATCTTGTCGGGAAAACACCCCCTCAGAAACACACTTATTGAACACCATCTGCAATGGATCGCTAAGTTCAACAGCCAGTTGTTTTATTAAGCATATGGGTATTCCATACATATCTGCTGTTGTCTTCTGCTTCAGAGAATTTATAATTTTTACTATTTCCTGGGTTGTTACAGGATTGAAGAAAAAGAGTCGCCAGATCCAACCTTAAATGCCTTCAAATAGCGTTCCGCAGTATTCTCTGTATGAGGCAAACTATCTGACAACTTTTCACCAATTCCACAAAATATTGACTCATCCTCTCCACCATTATTTTACTTCCACAGCCTTGGTTTTTTCTAGATCTTACATTATCGTTTATGATTCTCCATAAAACCTTCGTTTTATTTTCTGCCTTGGATACCATATTTTCTGTTTTTCGTTTTCATAAGTTTCAAGGACTTCGAAATACTGTTTTTTCCTTCTTTATATTCATCATATGAAGCTTCGTCTTTCCTTATCATGGCTCGTAGTGCGAGAGCATCCAGTTTAATTTCTGCATTTTTGAGTTCTGGTGGTATCAATTTCTGGGCATTCCTCCCTTCAGATATCTTTTCTGCATGGGACAACAAGTCTCTATCATTATACTGAGGGTGTCATGTAAGGAATTGTACGCATCTTGGGCTGCCTTTCCAGATATAAATTTTGCCAGTCAAACTCTCTTAGTTCCCTTTTCAATTTATCAATACATTTTTTACCCATGTTCCGTTTGTAAACGTGTTCCCTTAGATTTTCATTTTTACTTCTACTCACGAAAGTAAATACCTGAGCCATGTGATCTGAGAGATGTAGCTCCTCTGTTTCGGTCACGGTATCATCATCATTCAAGTTAGTCACAATATTATCTATGCAGGTCGATGTTGTTTTTGTTGTCCTAGATGGTTCAGTTGTGGTGATATGCATTCCGAAACTTTCTATTAAATCAAGTAGTTTCTCCTTTCCAAGCTATCTTTCCTAAAATCAACGTTGAAATCCCCTGCTATGATCACTCTATATTCTTTTAGCCGACTTAATTCTTCGAGGGCATCGGACAATATATCGAGGAAGACCCCGATATCGCCATCGGGCACCCTGTACACAGCTAATATAACAATTTTTGTTTCAGGATACCGTACTGCAACCATTTCTGTATTTTTTTCCACAGACATTTCTTTGATGGTCTCTATCTCCTCAGTCACAGAACCACTTCTTACGAGTATCATCACTCCACCACGCCTGTAAGATGATCTACAGAAAGCAGAGCCAACACTATACCCATTCACACTCAGAAATTTCAGACTCCGACATCAGCCAGTGTTCTGTAATACAAAGAGCATCAAGATTCTTATAATTCGAAACGACGCCTAACATATTGATCTTCTTCTCTATCCCCTGTATATTTTGATTCAATAAAATAAATTGTTTGTTTTTCTTACATGTATTATTTTTGCCTGTTGACCTCTTAATATCCATGTGTCTCTTGTGATCTACTGGAGTAGCTCGACTCAATGGTGTATCTTCCTCTGCTTCGAAAAAAAAGAATATCTGCGCAGTGTCACATTTTCAGGCCATTTTTCTCCACCATAAATTGTATCAAGTAGGCTGATATCAGCTCCAATCTTAAACGATACACTTCTTGCGTCATCTCTAGCAGGTAGCTTTTCCACGATGAAGTCATCTCTCCCAAATGTTTTCTTAAGATGATCTAATTTGTTCTTCTCAGTCTCCTTGTTAACTCTGCCAAGGTGTAGCCAGCATAATTTTGGAATTCCGGCGAAGACTCCAGAACTACGATTTCTCCCAACTGTGACGCTCACGGGTCGTTCGAGTTTGTTTGGTTTATTTCCTAAACTATTTTTTGTTGGTTTAGGATCCATTTTCAATGCAGGGGACAGTATCTCAACACTTTGACTTTTCTCCTGAACATCCGATTTATTTTCCAACGTGACAACGGTGGATGTCTGACTTTTCTCGTGTACACCAGAAAATTTTGTCCACGTGGCAACGTCGGATTTTCCCGGTTCAAGGACAGCTTCTTGGGTTTGTTTTCAATTCTTGTTAAATTAGAAATAAGTATCTGTTGATTTTCCACTGACCTTTCCAATTCACTTAACAACTTTTTCGAATAATCCAGTTCAATTTTTACACATTTGAGTTCACTTTCGAGATCTCGAATTTTTAGGTTATCCAATGTAATATTGTTCTCGGAATCGCTGAACTGTTGAGCACTTGAGTTAATATGATTTTTCAGCTCCTCACTTACATTGAGACCAATTGGAATGGATTTGCTGATTAATATTTCAACTAAAATATCTTTTTTGAACTTATTTAGTTCACTTGATAACGCCTCTGCCATTGCCATGTTGCCAAAAAATATATACGGTATACATGAGGTTTGTACCAACAGTGCCCTGTCAGCAGTACCACCATCACCCGAAGTTCAGCTAGTGACAAGTTCAAGAGGTTTCTGTTATAGGTAGGTAAAATCGTCATGATTTTTTCGACCGATTATGTGCAGGGCTTTTTTGAGGGTTATTCTGTTATCCAACTTCCATTGCTGGACCGCTGCTTATATGGCTTTTTTCCAAGCAGGTCCAGCAGTTGTCAACTTTGATGCACTTTTTGAACGGATTTTTCATTTCTTCCATCACCACAATGCCCTGGCAACCATAGTAGCTCACCTTTTTGCACCTTGCCAGTGGTTTATGGTATTACGGCAATCCCAGGACAGCAGAGTTTCATGGCAGTGTGAATCCAGAGATCTCAACATGGCCTGGCTGTCTGTGGTGATGTAGACATGTTCCGATATTTCGACTTAACATGTTCCTGGCATAAAGAATTAAGAAATTCAACAACAATATTTACAATTATGTCAAATCTCTCATTCCTAGCAAGAATAAATACAAAATCCGAGTAGACGCAACCTATCGAATCAACATGCTCGGACGGCGAAAGAAATATTTCCCGACTTTTCACAATAACCCGACTTTTCCGAGAACGACACATCACGTCCTGGCATAAATCAGGACCGAAATAAATACGAAGAAATGCAAGAATAATATCCCGCTGAAAATAGCTAGCATCTACCCTCTAGTCATACAAATCTAAGACTGTAATAACTCAGATGATTTACATAACTGTCATCGCCAGAAATCTCGGCTTCGTTTCCAGCGCTGGGGAAAAATCCAGCCTCAAGAACGAGAGTGGCACACTGAAAACGTACACAGGGTTGGATTCGGATTTATTTTCTATTCAGGGGTTTGTGTACATTCTTAGGAAATTATTTTTTTCACTTCTTTCATAGTGAGTAGTAGGTAACTATAAAATAATAGTATATTATTCGATGAGCGGTAATGCAGGTCAAAACACACGCAGATGTATATTGCACCACGAGCCGTTAGGCGAGTGGTGTGTAATTCATCAAGTGTGTTTTGAGCATTACCGCGAATTGAATACTATACTTTATCCACGACTTCTTCAGTAAAATTCGAATTAACCTGCATTTAAAAAATTTTAAACAGTTGTCAAAAGCGTTGACAAAATTTTCTGTGTTCACTGAATATTCCTCTGTAGTAGGGCAGTCCAACGAACTGTCATTGCTTTGTTATTTATTTCTGACTATAACAACTTAAAAAAATTTACGTTTTCCAAAAATAAATCTGGAATGAATCGCTAGAATCGTTATCTTGATGGCTGAAATAAAGTTCCCGATCGATCCTACTTTTTATTCATTTTTTGTGAGCAATTTTATTTTTCTAGGTTTTTTTATTAGCGGGTGTTATTATTAACACTCGCTTTTCGGTTCATAGACATGTCTACGGTTGTGTTATAGCTACTATTACACATAGAAATAAGTTTAATAATTGACATATTACTCTATAGGAGTGGATAAAGAGAATACTATCAATCGATTGATATCAATCAATATCATACTCATACTTCGGAGCTAGTCTCGTCAACGTTCAAAGAACTCACCAGGAGTTTATATGCGAAGCACACACAGACAGATGTTTCACCTATGTAAAACGACTTTCTGGTTTACTTAAATAAATAAACAGTTATCGGATCTAAAAATTACCCTCAGGTGTCGATAGTATAATTCTCTATACTAATGGATAAACATTTCCACTTGAATATGTAGGTACAAACATGCGATATCATGTAATGATAGCAAGGTCTAAATACTGCAAATCTCATTTGATTATGGAATAGTTCGATTCATAATTCTGTTCATTGTATCGTTAATCTTTAACAGTCCGATTTAGATCCCCTTTCGTGTTAGTCATCGAAACAACAACGTTTGTTGTTACCAACATCCAGAAAAACTGACATGAATTCAACCCATTTTGAATTTATCAAGACCTGGCGGGTGAATTACCATCCTCAAACTTCTGAGATTCAAACACAACCATAGGCTCCGAGGTGCAGATAGGCCTCATCAATGAAGAAGATTTTTTCATGAGAATCCAGATTATTTTGTTGCATTTGAAGGGCCCAATAAATGAAGATAAGACATTGATGAATTCAAGAAGCCCCAAAATCAAGTCTGCACGAGAAGTTTGATGCACTCGGGGAACCAATGATACAGTGACATTTCGGGCGATTGACCAAGTCTCGAATTATTTGAACTGTGAAAGCTTTAGAATCAAGTCTTCATTCCAATTAGGGTGTCATGCCGTTTGTGGAATTCTTAATGCCAAAGATCGATGATTCGCAGACCTTGGATGGGCTATATTTTCAGTGATGCACATGATTCCTGAGATTCTTTGGCATTAAATTTTTTTCTGAAATGTTATTCCAACTATTACTATCATTTTCTCTTGAACTCAACTTTCAGCAGCATTTGGCAGCCGTCTTCAAGGAGTTATCGGCGTCTAACTTAAACCAGTTGCCTATTTTTTCAAAATCTGTTTTTTTTCGGAATAATGGATGTCTATTCCCATTCAATCTTATGTATTCATTAGAAGCATGTTGTAGACCTCAGACTCACCAGTTTTTAACTGTTGAGATAATTCTGATGTTCATCAATAAAAACTTTCGAAGGTGTTTGATTTCTGCATTAGGGTCTCCACTATATTCACAAGGTTTACGCAATTTTCATTCACTACATCAGGTTTAACCTTTGTGAGATTATTCCTGGCAGTTTAGGGATTGTTGTTTGCGCGTTTTTCTATGTTTCATTCTTCTCTTGTTTCGAGATAACTCATAATTCTGTTGATTATATCGTAAATAATTTGCAGTCCACTTAGCTCCCCCTTCGTGCTAGTCACCGACACAACAACATCCAGAAACGAGAAGTGCAGTTAATACCTTTCTGAGTATATCCGTTCTGTGTTCAAAACATAAATTCAACCGATTTTGAATTTATCAAACCGGTAGGGTATCTTATCATTCTCAATTCCTGAGACTTGAATACTACAGCCGGCTCCGACGTGAAGATAGGCCTCATCAATGAAGAAGATTTTTTCATGAGAAGTCGGATTATTTTTGTTGCATTTGAAGGACCAATAGTCGAAGATAAGACGTTGATGAATTTGAGAGGCCCCAAATTCAAGTCTTCATGCAGGGATTCAATAAGATTAATTGAATTGTGAAGCTTTTACACTAAGTCTTCATGCCAAATCAAGAGGGATATAACTTTTTTTCATGGGGGGGGGGGGGTAGTAATGATTCAAGATCGATCAGGTTCAAAAATTGAAAAAAATTCAATCAAATATTTAGGAGGAATAAATAATAAGAAAAAATAGAAGTAAAGTAATATCAGTAAAAAAAAAACAAATTAAAATATATGCACCACGTTGCGTAACTTTTATTTAGGTTTTCGATATTCATGGGGGGGGGTTAATTAACCCCCGTAAATCCGCCCTTGTGTCAAATATGATGTCATATCGTTTGTGAAATTCTTGATTCCAAAGATCGACGAGAAATCGTCAAACCTTGGATGGGCAATATTCTTAGTTCTTCTCAAAAGATGCACATGATTCTAGAGATTCTTGATGCAAGGCAAAACGTTGTTTGTTTTCCGAAATATTCGTCGAAATATTTTTCAAATTTAAATCTATTTTATCGAAGATAGACATTTCTAAGGCCTACTGAAGATTGACTGATGGAGTTCTCGGCGTTCAACTTAAAACCAATTGCCTCCTATTTATACTTTCTGGCTTCTTTTCCGAATAATGGATGCCTTATCCCATTTAATCATATTTCTTCAGTCGAAGCATGTTGTAGGACCTTCGACTCATCAGTTTTTGCATGTTGAGCTAATTGCTTATGTTGCTTCTATAAAATTTTTCAATGGCGTTTGTTTTCTCATTACAGGCTATTCTCACTCAAATACGACTTAAAATTTCATGGAACCAAGAAGTACAAAAAGCAATGAGTACCAGGAGAGCTTACGTGAAGGACAGTGAGAAGACCGAAGACAGTGGCGTCTGAATATCGGACAACGTCGAAGAACGTTTTAAAACCGAAAATATATATATACTCTAAATACGCAATTTTTGGTATTTTCATTTATAACATCAGATTTAAGATTATTCCTGACAGTTTGCTGAGTGTTGTTTGCACGTTTTCCTATGTTACAGAAGCGGTTATTATGGCTGAAATTGAAGTTATTCAAAAGAAAATAAAGCAAAGATTTCCATTTTAAACATGTACAAACATTCGATATCATGCAAAGATAGCCATCTACAAATACCACCACATCTCATGTGATTATGGAATAATTCGACTCATAATTCTGTTCATTATATCGTAAATCATTAGCAGTCCATTTAGCTCCCCTTTCGTGCTAGTCACCGACACAACAACGTTTGTTATCAACATCCAGAAACGAACAAAGCAGTTAATACCTCTCTATATCCGTTCTGTGTTCCAAACATAAATTCAACCGATTTTGAATTTATCAAAACCGGGCGGGGGGTATCTTCAGCAAGGGAACGAGGGAGCACTGCGTGCTCGGGATACGCCTCCTTCTGTACTCGCATGTAAGTGGTATTCCAGAATTATAAAAGGCGTAAGCGCTCAGCGGGTTAATATAGAGCTTTAGCTAAAGAGATAAAGCGGCTAAGAGAGGAAGACACGTTGCATTATTCAACGCTGATCCGGCAAGGGCACTTTAGATCACGCCACCAGGAGCGAACTAGCCTGAAGGGAGCATTATCGGAAATTGGGGAAAATGGAATCTGGTTAATTTGATATGGAGCCTATTTGGTGGTTTTCTTTCTGGCTGCTGGGAAGAACTCAACAAAAATCGCTGTAAGTGTACTAGGGCGAAGAGAAAAGTTTCCTGCCTGATCAAGAAAAACTATGATTCAAATTTTTTCGCTATATTTTTCAACATATACAGGATGTTTACTCTGGAAGTGGCCAAACTTCAAGGGGAGATCATACGAGTGATTTGCAACACAAAATGTCGAATGACACATGGTGGAAATGTTAACGGTTTTTCTTCAAGGCAACATTTCCTGATTTCACGAAATATTTAGAGTTTTTCCTCTAAAATGATAATTAATCAGTTAAAAAAAAAGCGTGTGCATAACTATTAATATTTCATCGAAAAACCATTGGAAAAATAGGACTGATTTTGTTAACTTCTGAATAGTGCAGACTTCTCATCTAGTAGCAAATTTATTGCAAAATGTCGAATGACACATGGTGGAAATGTTAATGGTTTTTCTTCAAGGCAACATTTCCTGAATTCACGAAATATTTAGAGTTTTTCCTTTAAAATGATAATAAATCAGTTAAAAAAAAGCGTGTGCATAATTATTAATATTTCATCGAAAAAACCATTGAAAAAATAGGACTTATTTTGTTAACTGAATAGTGATATTAGTCTTCTTCCACTCCTGCAATAAGACTGTTTTCTGCACACAGACTTCTCATCTCGTAGCAAATTTATTGCCCTTTCCTCGAATTTGATGGTACTACAAGGAAAAACTGAAAATTGATCTTTTTAGAGATACTAACCGTCAACATTTCGACCATGTCTTATATGACATTTTTTGTTGCAAATCACTTGTAATATCACCTAACGAAGTTTGTCCATATTAAAAGTAGACACCCTGTATATTTTCCAAGCTTTTTTTGAGGTTCAGAAACAGAATAAGGCTAAGTCTGAAGAGTAGGATGTATGAGGCATTAATTCAATTTCCGGATTTTGGACATGGAATTAATCGACGAATGCACTAGTGTCTTGTAGTGATGGAATGATTTTTTTCGGTAAATGCGGTGGTTTAATTTGCAATTCGTGCTTCAAAAGTTGCCATAACTCTGCGTAGTATCAACCAGTCTTACCCTTTCCAAGGTAATAAATGTATATAATTTTGTCGTATTCCAAAAAAACGGTAGCCATATCCTTGTTGGGCGGTCAAATTGTTTTTGCCTACTTTGGAGTTGGTTCTGCCCTTCAAACCTATTGTTTGGACTATTCTTTATTTTCTCTAGTATATTGGTGAATCCAAGTCTCATCAACAGTTATGAATCGGCTCCAATTTCTTTGGATAAGGCCTATACAGCGCCAAATTTTCGGTAGAGTTGTTTTTTGAATAAGTTTTAGGTCGAGCGTTAGCAAACGCAGCCACAACCACCTCGCACACATCTTTTTTATGCTCAAAAGGTTGTTCAGTATATTTCGCACACTTTATGCTGACATACCAGATCTCATGCATTTCAACCAACTGTCTACCAACACTATCTGCTGGATTTTCTCAAGCATTTCTGAAGTTGTGACCTCAACCGGCAGTCCTGAGCGAGGCTCAGCGGAGATAATAAGCCATAATAATAATAAGCCATTTATTTCCTACAGGAAAAATTCCAATCACAGGAAATTATTTAATATTGCATCATATCTAAAAAAAAGTCCAAAATATACAGAAATCTAACTTAATTTTAAAAGTGAAACCTAGTGCTATCGAAAATCTATCTTTCCTATGTTTTTTATACCTCGAATATGCCGTGTCTTTCAGAACTATGCACTCTCAAGTAAAGAGTAGAATTCATCGCACGCAACATTTGAACTAGTTATTTCAGTGACGATGGACCAATCTACCTCAAAGATCATCCTGTACATCGAGACATGAAGTTGTCTGAAGTTCTATTTCCTGAAATGACACCAACCATCCAAATCAAGACTGCAATTTTGCTCACACAACCCATTTTAAATTCAGAAACCCACTGCTTGGTTCCGATTGTGCTGAGATTCTGCTTTGGATATTCGGTATCAATCTCAAAGCCCATATAAAATTTTGAGGTAATAGTCTTATTGCTCCACTAGAGAACGAGCGCTCAAAAGCTCCTGCTCAGAGTTTTTCTTGAATTTTCTCTTACTCCTTCAATTATGATTTTTTAGATTTGAATATTCTTTTTCATTTCACATTTTGATATGTTCAATACATGCAATTGTTCAATAATTTTATTTTTCCTCTTAAATTAGAAAAAAACATTATCGTTGAAATAATACATACTACCAACTTTAAATAAGGCTTATCAATATCTGAAAGCATCATGTCATCCTTGATTCACTTCCTTATCAAGATCAGCCTGTCTCGAGAGAATGATAGACTTCGATTCGTATGAGGTGTTCAGCATACATTTTGCCCCGAGTCATTCCAGTTATGGGTCTGTGAAAGAGGAATACGACTCCAGGAAAATTGATATTTTCCAATAATGGAAAACTTTGAATACAGATGCTTTATCAGGTTTCCAATATCACCAAGAATCTCTTTCAGCCGTTTCGAGGGCTTCGGAATAAATAGAAATAAAAATTGTCAATAAGCCATGTTGTAGTATGGGTAGTTGGCCTGCCTATGAATAATATAAAGACTTGTGATATTTTTGAATATATCGAGTTTCGGCTATTTAGTGGAGTAGGTATATTTGGTGATATATGATATCTTTTAGTGAAAATATAGTTCATTCGCAAATAGAGGGTGTTTCATAATAAACTGGACAAACATATGTATTCGTGCAGAGGACACCTTATCACATTTTTCCGTTTTCGAAGCATAAGCGATTATTAGGTGTTTAATGAGTGTGTACAGTTATGTATAACACTAAACTAACGGTTTTTCGTCAAATCTTAGTATTTTGCGTCCTTAATTCGCAAATAGAGGGTGTTTCATCATAAACTGGACAAATATATGTATTCGTGCATAGGACACCTTATCACATAAGCGATATATTGGGGGTCTAATGAGTGTGTATAACACTTAAACTAACGGTTTTTCGTCAAATCTTAGTATTTTGCGTCCTTATTCAGAAAAGTTGATGATTTCCGAAAAAGTTGAAAATGGAGGAAAACTGCAATTTTGCCGATTTCTTTTCCGGCTGTAAAATTCAATTTTATTTTCTTAATGAACACAATTTTGCAATTAGTTCCGTGAAAAAATCATCTCAAAAATCGAACACAACTCTTGTTTGAGCGCTCGTTCTACGAGTGCTATATCGTTTTGTCCAAATGTCTGTAATTTTCCAATTTGAGCCAAAAATGGTCTCAAACGATGGGATTAGACTCCCTGATGATGAATTCGTGGTCAAATTCAATTCGGTTCGTTGGGCCGTCGGTCCGTTAGCACAATAACTTTCGATGGGATTGTCCTAGACACTTAAAATTTTCAGGATGTTTTCGAGCGCCACATGGCTCGGTTAAGTTCGTTAACCAGCCAAATCGTACAGGACGTTCCAAAAAATATTTCCTTTCAAAATTTTTGTTCCTCAATATCTCAGAACGAAACCAATCGAAATGAAATTTACGGCCAAATACAAGATTCTCATAACAAGCCTCATGCAAAATTTTGTGGTCATAGTGTGAACACAACCATATAAAAATCAATTGAAAAGAATAAACTTCATATTTCCATGAGAAGACATTCGATTCGAGTGAAATTTATTTCATGAATTGAGATAGATTAAGTGAATGTTCATTCGGGATTTCGTGGTCATAGTGTTAAGAGAACCATAGAAAATTCAAATTGTAATATCGAAAAAAATCTTAATATTTTCAAAACAGGATATCCGATTCGAGTGAAATTCGTTATGTAAACCTATATACTGAATTTTCATGCAAAATTTAATGGCCGTAGTGTTATCTGAACCACAAAAAATTCAATTGAAATATGGAAAGAAGAATCTTTATATTTCCATAACAGAATATCGATTCAGGTTAAAGTCATTTTTGAATGAAAACTGATATACTGAATGCAAAATTTCTAGAGGATCGCATCATCACAACCATTGAATTTAATATTTTCAATTTAAATTTTTCACATATTTCATTTCAGATTCTGCATTTATACATAAGGTATAAATCTCAACTCCTTAATTTTGAGTCTCATTAACCCACCAATGAAAGTGCGCTCAAAAGCTCTGCTCAGGGCTTCTCTTAATTTTTACAATGACATGTCAAGAGCGGTTAAGAAATGTCACCCGAAATATACTTTTTCTCATACCTATCACGAATATAAACACAGAATCGTAAAATATCAAACGTTACTACAGCCATTCAAATGTCTCGTTCAGACCTCTAAAATAATAAAAAAAATTGGGTTCGTAGAGTCAAAATTCATGAATAATTGGTATGTTCAAACATTCGAGATGGTAAAATGTATTCATACAGAAAAAATTCCCAGTGAAACTTAGATGGGATTCGCACCCTCGATTGCGAAGTAGTTATTAAATAAGTAATTGAGAATATATTGATATTCTTTGCCAATTCTCATTTCTTCATCACCCATCACCAAATTTAATAAGAGGGTATCTCAGATCAAAAATAACATAGCAAGATCCCATGCATAATATCAATGGAATGAATTTGAGGATAAGATATACAAACCAAAAATTTTCATTTTGAAATTCGACATTTCAAAGGCAGAGTGTTTTTTTGTAGAGGAACTGAAACGGGATGAATATAACATCTTTATAAACTGAGATAGCTAGGAATTATTTCAAGAAATTAATTGCATCCACGTTATGGTTATTGGCAGCGGTACATTATCCAACTAATTATAGATTTACAGAATTACATAAACAATTAAATTAATATCTACTACCATAATCAACCCACGCCACTGTACTCAACTATGTAAACAATCTTGTTTTTTCGTAAACAATCATAATTTTCGCATGTCTGGCAAATACAGCTTTACGGCATTTTTCTTAAGTGAATGAACTTCGATATCACTTTACAAGGCACATTCGAATCACGAAAACCGAACCAAATATCTTGAAAATTATAAGAATAACCAAAGTTAGTTTTATGTTTATAAACAGCAGGAGGAATTTCAAACATAGAGATCTTGTCTTCATTTTTGCCTCTGTCTACATCTGACAGGTCCTATTTATGTTTTTTATTTATCTGAGGTATTGATAGTCTTCAACAGCGTCATCTATAAAACAACTTTCAGTTTCATAAAGTAACAAAAGTAGTAGTTAGACTTACACCTTGTAGAACAATGACTAATTAAAACATAATTTCGATAAAACCATAATAGATATTGTTCGGAAGTATATTCGACAGCTTCGACTATAATTGGCTCTTTCAACAATGTTGAGCAGTGTGTAAGCAACCCTCTTATAACGTGGTATCATCCTTTGAACTCCCCCATGTTCGAGCATGAGACGACGAGAAAGCGACAGGATAATGGTCTGAAATCGAGTCCTTTCCCGGCAAAGCTCCTTCTACAACATATAGAATGGAATCCATTCAGATATTACGATGAAATATTCACAAAGCGGATCAATGGAATTCAACTTGTTGATAAATGATATTAACAAACCCTATAATGTACCCTTGTTACATGATACCATTGAATTCATGCCAAGCCCATTTATCATGAGTGAAATTTCCTATTATCGATATGGTGATAGATAGAAAGAAATCTAGCAGGTTTGAATATCGATTGGTGTATTAATACTCATTATCACTACGATTTTGTCGAAGCTCGTTTTGGAGCGCTGTTTCCGAGTAAATTGTAATCGTACAAGAAGTCTGTCGATGTACGGTTTGATGTTTGATATAATATCGAAGAAAATATTTTGTCATACGAAATAAAAAAACTTGAAAATTATTATAATTGATAAAAATCAACAAATAATGGGAAACCCGATGGAGATATAAAATACATTAAAATGAGGATAATGTAAAAACTGAAAAGCCTATGACCAGAAATAAAAACAGAAATAGTAAAACTAATATCAAAAGTGGAGACCCTAATCTTATGAATAACTATCGACCAATTACATCTTAATTGGGAAACACTTCTAGAAGTAAATGAAAGTTCGCATGGTTTAATTCATAGATGAATATTGTATTATATCGAATAACCAGTTCCGATTTCGTAAATGTTTATCAACTGGAAATGCAATCAAAAAAGTTACTGATTCTATAGTCAAAAAACATAACAATAAAATTCCAACTATGGTGGTTGTAATAGATCTAGCTGAGGCATTCGATACTGTCAGTCACGACAGGCTTATTGAAACACTGAAATGTATCTCAGTGGCGGCTTTTCAGGTGAAGGGAGTGAAGTGGCTCTTCACCTAAAAATTCCTAGGGTTCGGGTCACCTAAAATGTTCATTGAGGATGATAATTATTATCACTATTTATACAATAATTTAATCGTCTCATTAGCTCCATGTCAGAACTCAGGAGACGTTTATTATCGAGATTATTATCGAATCACGAAACTCATTATAAATATCTGTCGGTTGCCGCATCGAGTGAAGAGGTTTGTCACGGAACTGCACTCGATCGCTCAAGTAGACTGCGTAGCTATGGTAACGGGTGACGTCACCGGGGCTTTCTATTACGTTTTCTCGCTGTAGTGAGAGCTCCAGTAACCCTCTGCAGTCTGCACCTGTTACGTTTTTACTGTTCGCGCGTCGCCTCCAGTGAGAACGTCTGACCGTTGTTTACTTTAAGTGCTTCGGCTTCGATATTAAAAATGAACCCCATTAATGACATTGTGTGCAGTTTAATAGAAACTCCGTTCATCGTTGGAAAGACGAAGACAAAAAGGACATCTTAAATGAAAGTCGGCCTACTATTAACTTGAAAATTTCTACAAGAAAAGAAATGAAAAATGGCAAATCATATAATATTAATTTCAAATCATCTTCGTTTTCGGAATACAATTGGTTATTTAAGAAATTCTGTATCTCAACAAAGGCTTTCCTCTTTGGCCAATATTTCCATTCAAAAAGAACTTTAATTCAACTAACAAACAAACAACCATTTTATGAAGACATTACGGAAAAATTTGCTAGTTTAAAGGACCGAAGGTTGGACCTGATATACAAAAAATAGGTGAGTTTACATAAAAAAGATGTTTATTCTAGATTTTTCTGCTTGTTTAGCTCTTCACCTCTTTTTTTTCCACCCACGAGCCGCCACTGATGTATCTATCTATAGAATAGAACTCAAATTTTAACCATCAACGGAAAATAATGTACAAAAATCGACTCAATTGTGGAGTTTCGCAGTATATGAACTATCAAGAGTTCTAGGCGTAAGACAAATACACAGATGTAAAAGAAACGGATGGAACACAGGAGTTTCAGTGTTAAATTCAAACAGGCTCGGACGCGAGTGGAACAGTGGAAGAATCGAAACCTCAGAGCGATGCGATATTGAATAAGCGGCTGGTCTGTTGGAATGACATTCCGAAAGTTATGATAAAGGTAAGATCGGAGCATTGGTTACAGCAAACGCTGGTATTTCGGTGGTCCATAGCAAGACGCGACGTTGCCTGTGTCGTCACCGACCGTAGCGACCGTTTGCTGTAACCGGCTGTAACCAATGCTCCGATCTTACTCTTATCAGAGCTTTCGGAATGCCATTCCAACAGACCAGCCGCTTATTCAATATCGCATCGCTCTGAGGTTTCGATTCTTCTACTGTTCCACTGGAGTCCGAGCCTGCTTGAATTTAACACTGAAACTACTGTGTTTCCACCCGTTTCTTCCACATCTGTATATTCAAAAAATTATCATAAATATTTTTCAATACAAAATTCCATCCACAATGAGAGAACATAATTATTCTACAAGACTTCAGTTAAATACGAGAGAATAAGATAAATACCAATGAATACTAAAACGAAACAGAAATAGAAACATTCGTCAACTGGGAGATGATGAACCGATTATGAAATATAGGTACTTCACTGATTTGAACCAAGTTAGAGGTAGGTAGTTTAGTTATAGTGCAACTGAGTACCTGGAAAAAAAATTTTTGTTTCAGTGCTGTCAAATAAGTTTTAAGAATATAATATTATTAAAAAATTCATGGCGATGTAAAGCGTTAAATTTCTGTTTATTGCAATGCTGTACACAGCAATTACCTAATGATTAACTCACAGTTATTTTTAAGAGTTTATGTATGTAGTTTAACTATTCAAAGGAGTTGTACAGGAGCGGGACTAATGCTGATCAGTGGTGGCAAATTTTCAAGGCAGGTAAAATTTGTAGAGCAGTTTGAATAAATTATGTAGTTGGAAAAATTTTCGGGTGAAAATGCTTCAAAAGAGTGGGTGCAAGGAAAGCCCTATTGTTACGAATGGGTGATGTTCTCATGCCTGCAAATTTCATAAAAATCTGATTGATAATTTTCCGATTTTTGAAAATATTTTGTAATTCGAACACATATCCACACTCATAATATGTTCTTAACTTACTATGTCTATGTTATATGTCTTTGATATTATAATTTGGCATTTGGCTGGGGTCGTAGGTTCAAAGCTTGGCAGAATACTATATTCATCTACATTTTCGAGTTTGATCTTTTTGTTCTATTATATGATGTGGAGTCAAAAAATTTTGAGCTTTTTTCATATTGTGAAAACGATAAACTTTTAATTATTTTTAAAAATCGTGTAATAATTCGATGTTCATGAAATTGTGCAGACATGGAGCACATCATATACAAATGGAAACACCTACTGTTAGTATGTGGTTATTTGGCAATGCAGAATCTTTTTTTTTATTATTTTTAATGCTCACGTGAAAAAACATTGAATCACAAACCAAAATGAACCCTTCTCCACCATCGTTTTTCTAATCGTTCAATGCTCAGTTGGCAAATACCCTCCCTAAAATTTTCTTCGGCCCGTCCCTGCATTCATTTAAAAATTCCACTATTTTGGTCAAATCATCAACAACTGAGAACAAAAATATTATGGGAAAACTACTACCGATACAACCAAATCTCACATAGCTTCGGGGTTAGAAGGTACTTTCGGGTGGACATACCGGTTTCTACATAGTACTGAATTTTTGAAATATCACTTCATTTTTTGAGTGCTACTTATATCGTTTTGCTCAAATGTCGGTAATTTTCGAATTTAGAGCCGAAAATGATCTCAAATGATAGGGTTTGACTACCTGATGACGAATTCGTGGTCAAATTCGATTCTGTCGGTGGGGCCGTCCGTCCGGCTGTTAGCACAATAACTTTCGAACGGATTGTCCTAGGGACTTAAAATTTTCAGAATAAGTTAGGGTCTCGAATGCCTCGATTAAACAGCCAAATTGTGCAGGGTGTTCCATAATAAATAGTCATTCAAAATTTTTGAACCTCAATATCGCAGAAAAAACGAAACCACTCAAAATGAAATTTTACGGCCAAATACAAGATTCTCATAACAAGCCTCATGCAAAATTTTGTGGCCATAGTGTGAACAGAACCATAGAAAATTCAATTGGATATTGAGAAAAAGAAACTTCATATTTCCATAAAGAGATATCCGATGAGAGTGAAATTTTTTGGTGAATGAGGATCGATGTACTGAATGTTTTTCCAAAATGGCCATAGTGTTCACAGAACCATAAAAAAAATAATTGGAATATTGGAAAACGAATCTAATATACGTAATGTTCATGCAAAATTTCAGTAGGATCGCATCCCCAGAACCATTGAATTAAATTTTTTTGTTTTATATTTTTTAGGATTAGAATTTTCAGGATATAATTCCGATTGTAACGAGATTCTGCATTTATATATTTGGTATTAATCTCAAAACCCATATAATATTTAGGTAACAGTCTTATTGCTTCACCAAAGAACGAGCGTTCAAAAGCCCCTGATCAGGGATTTCGTTAACATTTTTTGAAATCAATTTCGTTTGGTTCTGTTATATAATGTGAAGTAACAAGCTTTTGCACGCTTGTTCATAGCTGAAATAAGAATATTCTGTGACCTATTAAGTTTCATTCAATTCGTTAATGAATTCTATTTTTCTATTCGAAGCTTAGACGAGTTCAAAACGCGAATGTTTTCGATAATAACTAGACACAAAATTCACCCAAGGGTTAGAAATCTACCAAGATAATGGCGAAATAAACGATCCAGTTTTCAACGAACAAAACGGCTTAAATAACAGGAAATGCTAGTTTCATTAGTGAATGTAACACCACCTTATTTCTAAAAGTTTCCCACGAGAGCCTTAGAAATTGAAGAGAATGATTAATTGTTTTCAGGACACAAGTTCGAGTTAATACCTATGGAGCATGAAATGAAAATGCAAATTTTCAATTTTACACTTTTTACCAGGTTAATTATGTACCCTAACAGAGTTTTCTTTATAAATATTCAATGATAAGGTTTCCCGACATGATTTCATCAATTCCGTTGATGTATTCAGCGTCAAAAAAAGGTAAGGAAAATACATATTTTATGAAGCTGGTCTCTGAATGAAAAGTCTTGTTGAATTATAAACAGTTGAGAATGTCTGCTCGGAAGAATTCATTACTTCTTTCACTTTCTGAAAACTTTTATACTTCACGACTAAATATTAGAAAAACTAGAGATTCAATAATTAATTAACACTCCAACCGCTTGCAAGACGAAATTATTTTGATATTTCGTGATAAAAACTAAATTTATGAACGTTGTTTTTGTGACCAACACACTATTTCTTTCTTAATACCTACTTTTCTCATTTTGAATTTATCGGATCTTATGGCAACCATTTTCGATTTCGAAACGCCCTTTGTCTTAATTGACAGTCCTAAGTTCCCATACTTTCGAGTTCTCTATTCTGTAATTGCATTCTGTTCAATATATCTCTGTTATTATCTTGAGTCAGAACTTCCCAACAAATGATGGATTAATAGTCGAGAAAGAATTCGAAGCAAATTTCTCCTAACAAGTGTTATTAAACCAGAATTTCTTATTCAAATTGAAATTCACAATATTTTATAATAGTGCTGAACAAAATCAATTCGTGTATTTCCAACTCAAACATGTACAAACATTCGATATCATGCAAAGATAGCCATCTCCAAATAACTCTAAATCTCATGTGATTATGGTTCGACTCATAATTCTGTTCATTATATCGTAAATCATTAACACAGTCCCATTTAACTCCCCTTTCGTGCTAGTTACCGAAAAACAACATTTGTTCAACATCCAGAAACGAACAAAGCAGTTAATACTCTCTACATGGTCTTTCAGGAAAAGGTGATACCGTCTCTAGGATAGATGAAATACCGAAAACTGATTGGGGTATTGAAGGTAGAGAACGTTGAAAAAAATAATACACATTTTCAATGATTTTTCGGGAGGTACTGGCGACCTTGTTATACAATTTTATACGAATATGTTTTGGAATCTGATACATAAAATGAATTTGCTTTTATGTTTGACTTTCAAAGAAAGCGCTAGATATACGGTTCGTACAAAATTAGAATTGAATATAACTTTTTAAATATTAGATTTATCGAGCAAAATTTTGAGTGAACTCAATCTCGATAATCATTAGGAGCTATAAGAAACAGTACTCAATATAAATTAATACTTAATAATCCAGTAGCTATAAATAATAGAATTGAACGTATAGCCAAAGGCCAAATTCATACATCCTTATTCACTATGGAAGTAATGTTTTTTATTCACGATCATATTAAAATAACTTCTCATCAATAAAAACTTCGAACTCCTAATCATTTAATTAAGATCTTTCAATACACTGAAAGAACAACTTGTCAGGAATGAGGACTGAACATCTTTTGAGCTCTTAAAAAGATACCAATGATGATGATGGTGCACATTTGAAAGAGGACGAAAAGAAATTGCGAAGCAGAAATTTATGAACACATCAACATTCATAACATTTAGTTCGTTAATTAAATTTCGACTTCATTGGCTGAGTTCGATGTCGTCGTACTCCCCTGACGTAGTCGAAACGTAATTGATAAACAAAATATTGTGTATACAGGGTGTTTCATCATAAACTGGACAAACATATATATTCGTGTAAAGAACACGAGAGAATCATTTTTGCCTTATACAATATATCCCGTTTTCGAAGCATAAGCGAGATACAGGGTGTCAAACGTCATTCTTGAGCAAGATTCTTATGAGTGTGGTCAGTTATGTACAACACTTAAAGTAACGGTTTTTGGTCAAATCTTAGTATTTTTGAGTCCTCTATTCAGAAAAGTTGACGAACTCCGAAAAAAAATTTACAATATGGAGGAAAACCTGCAATGTTCCCTTTTTTTCGGTTGTCAAATTGGCTTTTATTTTCTGAATGAACACAATTTTCTAAGAATTTTTTCAAGAATCGAACACAGTTTTTTTTATGTCTACAGCGATAAAGAAATTTCACCCGAATTGGATGAAATGTTGTACAATTGTACTTCTCCAATTATCAATCACGAATATGAAAACAGAATTGTAAAATATCAAACGGTTTTGTTACCACAGTCATTCAAATGTTTCGTTCAGGCCGCTGAACTAGTAATAAAAAAGAGGAGAAAATAGTACGTATGGAATGTTCGGCAACTTTGTAATATTGTGATCCAGGATCAGCCTATTTTTTGAGGAATTACCAAAGCCATTATTAAATGTTTGCACGGGTTTTTGTCTCTGTTGCCACCTCTGCATGCTTGGAAATTGGTTTAGTGTAGAGGCGGAGTAATTTCTGAATACTTAAGGGTGAATATAAGAGTGTATCATCATAACACAATTCAGGAAATGTTTTCCATGTGTTAGTTTTGGCTACAAAAAGTAAATATTTTTATTTCGCCGCTGAAGAAATGAGTGCGATATTAAAATGATTAGCGAATGTTGTTCTTGCTAGTTCAAAACACAAGAGTACATGGGAAAGGTCCGTTCATTATTTCAACGCATATTCAGGTATTGAAGTTATTTGGAAGATTCATACTTTTGCTATTTAAAAATAACCATAAGATTCAACAAACCAAAAAAGCTAGGTAAAGTATACTTAATAATACCTTCACATTAACACATGAGCTTAGAATAACGATTGCGACTCAGAATTTTTGAAAATTTGAGACTATTTGTTGATCAATTATAGTCATGAGAATGAAAAAATACAAAATGCCTAGGGTTATGATTACTTTTCGGAATCTGCAATAACTGAGACAGTTTTAAAGTTGACAGCAACTAGGTGCCCCCTAGATTTCGTTTAAATCATTGAAATTTGAAAGAAATTTTATTTAATTTTCAATTCTTCTTAGTATTTCACTAGTTTCTAACTTTTTGAACGAGTTTGATAAATATTAGTCTTCTTTCTCGATAGCTGAACTATGTTGTGAAATTGAAAAAACATATCTATCAAAATACCTCTCCATTTGTAAAAATGGTACTGAAAAACTAATAGCACTCGGAATTTTTTCAAAAATAGATAAACAATAAACAATAAAAATTTGGGATAAGGGAGACCACGACAGTGTTTGTATATATGTAGGTACAGGTTCATCCATGTTTTTGGGACACACTGTATATAGCGGCAAAATCATAACTTGACGCGGGCGGCATATACCCTAGGAACGGCCCTGCGAAGGACCATAAGAAAACCAGCCTGAACCACTTCGCCAATTAACTACAGACTTCGGAACACTTGCAGATGTAATTACCGAAAGTGTCTGATGCTTACCTCGTTCTCAACAACGCGGCACCAGATTACAAATTGTTCTTCTCTTCCTTCTTCCTCTGCAAGATTGAATCTTTCAATCTGAGGTCGATTTATTTCACCGAATTAACAACTCTGAGGGATTTGGGTTAGTGAGTGAAACCAGTGATTTCGCTCTGATATATGAACTGCGATTCGTTCATTTTCAATTCAAGGCTGCATTACTTGAGGATGAAGAATATTATTTTTTCTTTTGTTGTTTAGTAATGTTCATGATTGTATATTGAATAGAACTTTCAACAGGAATCTGGACAAGTTTTTACGTTGATTAAGATTAAACTTCGCCAATTAACTACATACTTCGGAACACTTGCAGATGTACCTAATTATTAAAAGCATCCAATGCTTTCTTCGTTCTCAACTACTAAGCACCTGATCACAATAATTCTTCTCTTCCTTCTTCTTCTACAAGATTGAATATTTCAATCTGAGGTCGATATATACCTCCGAATTAACCACTTTGAGAGATTTGGGTTAGTGAGTGAAACAAGTGCTGGTTTCGCTCTGATACACGTACTGCGATTCGTTCATTTTCAATTTGATGCTGCATTACTTGAGGATGAAAAATATTATTTTTTCTTTTGTTGTTTAGTAATGTTCATGATTGTATATTAAATAGAACTTTTAACAGGAATTTGGACAAGTTTTATGTTGATTAAGTTTAAACTTCGCCAATTAACTACATACTTCGGAACACTTGCAGATGTAATTATTAAAGTTGCTAACTTCGTTCTCAACAACTAAGCACCAAATTACAAATTGTTCATTCTCTACAAGATGGAATCTATCAATCTGAGGTAGATTTATATCACAGAATTAACAACGGATTAGGGTTAGTGAGTGAAACCAGGGGCCAGTTGCACCGAATACTTTGCAACTTTTCACTTTGCACTTTTCACTTTTCAAATGAATTACTATACTTATACATTGCACAAAACGCATTCATAATTGAAAAGTGCAATGTGAAAAGTCTAGTGCAAAGTGAGTATATCACTCCGTAGAAATTAAACATTGATAGAAATTTTGTGCAATATAATTAATTTTCACTTTTGAAATTTGTCAGAATGCAAAGTGCAAAGTTGCAAAGTATTTTGGTGCAATAAGCCCCGGTTCTTCAATTCAAGGCAGGTAACGGCAATAGTGACACTTATTGATTATTGAGATAAGTTGCATTTTCATACGTTCATAGCATAGAAAATAAACTATCTAGATGCCCAACTAGCCGATTTTTCTGGTTTCATATATTCAGTTTATGCATCCAACCGCTAGGGTGAAATTTTTGAGGATTCCTTTCATAAGAAATGTCAACATTGTCAACATGACCGTAAAAGAAAGGTAAACATGTAAACAAGAAAAGTTTGAGCTGGTTATCTGTGAATATCCATTGTATATCTGTTCCGAAAAATTGATGGATTGAATCAATCATTGATTATTGAATGTACTGGAAATTTTCTGCTTTCGCGAGAAATGAAATATCGAAATACCTTCTTTATATACTGTTGAAAAGATTATAATTTGTATCTCATCATTTATAATTATATCATCTGATTATTCATACAAATAGAATTATCTAATGTTTCATTCTTTATATTCAGCTTAAGAAACAACACCAGGAACATCCTTCTATGCCACAGCTCTAGAAACTAATGCTGAAACAGAATTTCTAGATTACACAAACAAATAATTGAAGGTATTAAAAAAAATTTCAATTAAGATGATTGCAGAACAGTGCATAGATTCTTATGGGGAAAGGATCAGCGACCCTTTTGGGTACCCTATAAAAAGTGCAGCAAAATGCATTTTTCGTAACCGAAAGAAAGGAATCTAAGGTGGGTCAAAATTAAATGATTTTATAAATTTTTTTTATTTTTCAGATGAATAGGCATTTTATTCATTTTGTGACAATATTGTTTGCCTTTATTTCTTTACCTGAAAACAGTATTGCTCCTTATTTTCACAGCTGATTTTCCTATTACCATTACTGCCTTGAATATCGTTGAAAAATGCACTCTTGTTGGCTATTGCCTGTTCAAATACTTTCAGAAGATCTGATGAATGTATCAAGTTTGTTGGTTTTTATATTGACGATTACCTTTGCTTTTAAAATTCAATTTTAATTTGGTCTGTTTTAAGAAGGAGGCATAATATATGTTATTTGAAATACATATATTACTTTACATATTTTTTCTTTTGTAATGTAGAGTGTATTATACATGTTTGTTTTTCTATTACCATTACTGCCCCAAATATCGTTGAAAAATGCACTTTTATTGACTATCGCCTTTTCTGGTACTTTGATCAAATCTGATGAATATATCAAGTTTGTCGGTATTATATTGACAAATACCTTGGGTTGTTAATTTCCATATTTCTATTAAAAGTAGACAAAATGGACGTCTTTCATAAGATATTACTCTACATATTCTTTTATTAGGAATTTTTCACCTTGTTATTTATTTTGTATTGTATATTATGTTTATAGTTTTCTTTGTAATAATGCTCATAATATATTATATTTCGTTGAATAATTTCTCATATTTCTACCTCTAAGTTCATTTAAGATTAACTTAAATATCTCTCAGCTAATCAAAATTGTTCCTGAGTTAAGTCGACTAAAAAATTGTTTGTTGTCACATCCAATTGGTTTGTTATCATTCTGCTTAAAATTTAAGTGAATGATAATGATCCAATTGGATATGACAATAAATAATTTTTGAATCGACTTAACTCAGGATGAAAACATTGCGATATTATTTGAATTCCCGCCATATCACCAGTAGTTCATCCATCCAAACACCAGATGTCTCTGATGATTGCGAAACCACCTCCTTAGTACGTGCGTTGGGCATCTAGAGTAGAGAGTTTATTTATCTATAGCTTTGTTTTGGTTTTGGCTTGAATCTTTCAAGGCGGGTTTTACAAAACTTCAATCAGCTTGATAATTGAAATGTCATCATTGCTGTGAAATTTTCATTTAATTTTTGACCATAGGTTTAATTCAAAAACGGTTTGATTGCCCAATCAAGCTTTATGAAACCCACGGTCAATCTGAGGTCGATTTATGTCTCCGATTTAACAACTCTAGGGGATTTGGGTTAGTGGGTGAAACTAGTGATGGTTTCGCTTTGATATATGTACTGAGATTCTTCAAATTGAGCACTCGTTTTACTCAAACGACCAGCAGACCCGGTGCCGAAATCTCGACAAGTGATCTTTCAAAGCTGATACGAACTTCATTGCGCGGTGTGCATTTTTGCAGGTAAAAGAGGGACTCGCCCAATGAAGTTCGCATACGCTTTGAAAGATCACTTGTCGAGAATACGGAGCCAGCAGTACTGTCCCGAATTTTCATTTTTCCGAAAAAATCTTTCACTGATGTGTGTCGCTATCTTAGTTCTGAATATCATGTTTGACATTGATCGGATCGCTAATTTCGTTAACATTGAAAAATCAATGAAACGAAGTTTAAGTGGAAGTAACTCCTAAACCAATGAACCGATTCTTCTCTTTCATGGAAGCTTGTGGATATGTCAATGTCCCAAATCTACTGTGAAAATTTCAAACCTGTAACTCGTTTCGTTGAAATTTGTCGGTTCTCATTGCACAATCAAAACATTTTTTTGAAAGTATTATAGCACCATACTTACGAAACTGCTGAAGTTTGCGCGTCATCATTCTGCTTCAAAATACCAAATTAAATGAAAAAGAGATTAGGAAATACAAAAAATATTCGAGCAAAACTTAAGCACACTATACCAAGCACGCCAAAGGTTTGAAAATTCTCAAACTAAAAGAACGACCTGAAAAGCGTCCATGCATTGCACGAAAAAAAGTAATTCTATTCGTAAAGAATTCTCCTGAATGTCTTCATTCTTTTCAGGTCAAAAATTATTCGAATATTAATTTCTGCATACGGAATTGGGTCTCAGGAGTGCAAGAAGTATGATAGCCCCCTCTGGTAATATAAATGCAAATGCACTCGTTAACTTCTTTGGTCGTAAATGAACAAAACGGAATTACCATATAATTGAGTGAGTCTTTAGAATGACTCGACTACATTCGTTCCTTCATTTGCATGCACCACTTTTCAACACGTAGGTTCAATGCCCATTGATTCAATGAAGGCAAATAATATTTTGCTTGATAAACATATCTAGATTTCCCTCGAATACCGCTGCCATTTGTTAGAAATACTGAGTTGAAAATTACTACAGCTGTTTCATGCAAATTAACAGATTAAATCAAAATATTATTTTTTCCTCTACGTTTGTAGCGAATCAGTTCATTCTGCCGTTATTTACTGAGTAAAAGCGATAATGTCTTGAGCTACAAATTTGATGGTTGAGTCTGCGACAGGCTGCGGCAACGACCAGCGAACAATGCGACCTGTCGCATTCGTACTTCTTTTCGGAGAATGCGACAATGTGCGGTCGCTACCTAAATAGTTCGATTTATCGTCACATGAGTTGTACCGGGTGTCCTAAATTCGTGGTCTATTCAGAAAATCTCATTGAGATAGAACAAAATGAGTGGCACATTTTCGGGCTTGATTTTTGAAAGAATTAATTTAGTGAAAACCGCAACCTTCCAATTCAAACCGTTTTCGAGCTATTAGGGAAAATTAGAAATAGCGTCAAATGAAAAGTTTTCATGAGTACTTTATTACTGAAGTTATGAACATGAAACTGAATTATAATACCGACACTTTTTTCAGTAGAATTCATTGATGTAATCAATTTTTCTTGATCACATTTTGTTCTAGCTCATCGGATGTCTGAGATCCCCTCAGTAGACAATGAATTTAAAACACCCGGTACTGAAGTTTATGCATACAGTAAGATCAATGCGACCAGAATGCATTGGTCGCATCAGCTGCATTATTCGCGTCGCAGGCTCGAGGCTTGAAAGGAGACTGGTCCCATTGCTGCATTGATCGGAAAGTCGCAGTGGTTGCTACCATCGAAAGTCTACCTTTGCTTTCATGCAGTTTTTATGGTTATCCATTCGGTTCACATGTTGGCAACGAAACTTTATACATATTTACGGTTATCTTAGTTAGCTCTCTCAAGTTCAGTGCTATAGAAATCTCCTGTATCAATCGACAGTTCTCAATGCGCATGAGGGACTAATATTTGTCAAAAACTAGCTGGTTTTCAAAGGAGTCTTCTAACTCCTTGTTTCATTCACGGTAGCTGCGGCTTTCAATTTTCTGCTACTGAACGTTGTTGTTCATTCTATTTCTGCAGTTCTCAAAAACATGAAATTGATGCACAACTCAAATTTGCAATGAACTTCACCTTCATTGTACTGATTGCCGATAAGTTTCGAAGCATCATGCTTTGAAATACCATAGAGAAATGCATTAGTTGCATTAGTGCCATCTGACTATTATTATAGGCAACGCAAATTCTGGCTCCCTTGTACTGTCTCGACAGACAGACTTCGGCCAGAATTTCAGTTTGAGGCGTTTTTATTGGTTTTTCTAAGGCACTGATTCCCTGTATTTGGGGATCGTTGCTCCCTCAGGACCCATATGTAGGTATACCACACGAGTATGTTCTTATGAAGTCAAGCTGTCCTTTTTAGACTTTCTCGGTGATCACCATGATCACTTTGTAGTTGGTGCCAAGGTCATACTCGAATGGTGTAGAATCTCTATTTAGTAGAGAAAGTTCACCACCTTGTGATTTGAAATTCTTCCAGATCTCTTGCTAGGCATTTAAAATCCATTTTGTGAAGAAGTCCTTTATGGTACTGTAGTCCAACAAACTTAAGAGGCATAGGTTTTCTTACTACCGTAAAATAGATCAAGCGGATCATAGGATGTCTCAGATCCCAAGGTTGGCCAAACAATTTGCGGCATATCCAAATTTCCGCTGTACATCATAGTCCGGTAATTCAGATTTAAAAGGCCAAAGAAATGTTTTTTTGAAATTATCAGCGAAACGGTTATAGTTTTATGATAAAAATATAAAATGAAACCAAAATTGTAGATCATTTCCATAGGGAAAATTTTTTTTTCTCTATGCATGCAGAGTCCTGTATTAATTTTTACTATACTCTTATCTTTAAGTGAATGCTTTACTTTTGAGCGTTACATAGAGACCAGAACGAATACAGGCGACAGAGGGTGTATTTGAAGGCGGGATTAATCTACTGATTACTCGAAGAACAAAAAATCAGTTACTGTTCATATGCAGTGTCCCAAACAATATACTCGGTAGAGTATATTACTAGGTTCAGGTCTGGCTTGGTAATCAACTAGACCCAGAACAATGGGGTTGGAAGCATGTCAATAATGTATTAGAATCAATCCACACTATTTCTCCACCTGCACATATAACTACTTCTTGTAACTGCAACAAGGGGTTCAACTCGAAATGTGGCTGCATAAAAGTAGGCTTATTTTGTTCACTAGCGTGCACTACTTGTCAAAGCCAATAGTGTGTTGAATCTCTAACTAAAAAAGATTTTTACATTAAAACTGATATGTTGCAGTTGGTATAATTTAAAACTCAAGAAGATGAAGAAGAAGAATAGACCTTGAAGAAGATGGAAAGTGAAAGATGAAGATGGAGGGAGAGGAGAAGATATAAATAATAATGATGATGATTAATGATTGAGCTGTTCATAATCAGACATCCACTGAATTTACTGGAATAGACCGTCGAAAAGGCTTACCAGGGAAACGTTATCAAAAAAACGAGCTACTGACACTTCCTCTCACTGGCACTATGCCTTATAGCTATAGTGGAATTCTGAAATTAATTTTGCACTGAAAACCCTGTATCAACAAAAATTGAGTTACTGTTATAAATGTAAAATGAAGTTGTCAAAAATAATGTGTCTTGATGATAAAATAAGAAACCACACTGTGGAACAACTGGAACACAAAAGGAGTGGTTCTTAAGTTAGGGTAAAAAACAGATTAGGTTTCACCTCATATAAAATGACGTACGCCAAAGTTTCTAGAATTTCGAAACTGTTGATTGATTTCGAATCAACCTACCCACAATGAAAACAAATTCAATGAAATTGCACTTGAAATAACATATTTATGAATTAACTAACTTAAATTAAATGTGATTATTTTCCTCAAAAATGGTCAGAGTTATGAGAAAAAATGTCTAGACCATTTTTTAGGGTAATTGAATGACGTTCAGTTTTTTTTCAGGCATATTCTTATCATAAAACTAACCGTTTCGATGGAAATTCAAACCACCAATTTTTGCAACGTTTGACCTCTATTGAAATTTTTTGCAGACGTGGGTTCGATATGAACTTTTTACCATTACATAACAATAATGCCACTTACATATATGCAAATTTTAGCATTCCGGGAATTTTGTAAGAGTCAACGTCAAGTATTAAACTTATAGATAGAATTGTTTTTGCTTAGGATAATTCATCAGTGAGTGCACTCGAGTAGATTAGAACACCTTGGTGCTCAAAATTAAAAAAAAACAGATATTTTGGCAGAATTATAGCACGCGTGTTTCTACGAATGAGCTCGCAAAAAGCAAGAGCTTCGACTACATTTTTCGTGTTTTTCTCGAAATTCTTCGTAAACAACCATTAAGACTCCCCATCTTTTAATAATGGGAAAATCTACAGGTTACTCGTTCAAGGAAATAGAGTGAAAAACAAACTGAATTTTCACTGAATGAAAACGAAGAATCTACATTTTCCGCCTCCGAGTTCCACATTTTATCACGTTTTCCCAACATTCTGAATCCTCGCAGTTTCCGAACCTCCGTTTTCCTCTGGATTCCAGTTGGTCCAGGAGGACTTGAATAATAGTAATTTATTATGTGTGTCTTGTTCCTTAAGTGCGATAAGAATTTATCTCCGAATTTAATGAGTTCTCAGTTGGAGTGTTCAATTCCAATTAAAGCCAGTTTGCGTTGTGGAGCGGACGCAGTCTATTGGTTCTGAAGTTGATCATATTCGGTCATTATAATGGTGGAATAGATAACACAGTCTCTTTTAGAATGTTTCAAGAACAAGCGAATAGGCGATTAGGTGACACAATTTTCATCTATTCTTACTTAACATGGTTTCGACAGAAGTTTCTGGGAGTTTTTTTTCTAGGGGATCACCGTGTATTCGTTCGGCCGAAATGTCTGTTATTTTCGAATTTGAGTAAATATTGGCTTAAAATATAACGGATATCAATAAAAATATGGGAAATTTTTTGGATTCAGGTAAGACATAAGAAATTTAAATGACAAGTTCCCATCTTTTTTTCCTAGCGGCCCTCCGGAGGAAATATGTCCTCCGAAATGACGCCACTGGAAAGTCATGTCACTGGAACACATTTTGATCCACTTAAAATAATTCGATGAAAATTTGATATGATAAACAGTAGTAAGGAGTACCTTAAATACTGGAAAAATTATACCCACAGAGTAACATGATTCAACTGTACTAATTTCAACTTTTAATAAATAAACATATTTTATTGCCAAAGTTTTCATATTCTAATAATAGTAAAATCAGTAGTCTTCGATTATAAATTCTTTCTTGGTAAGAAATTATGGAATTTTCGACAGAGAATCATGATGTACATAAACTAATTATAGCTTCAACGCAAATCAATAATTTATTTCATGTGACGAAATATTGGCTTATCGCCAATCTGGGATATTTTCTTATATCTTACCAGGTTTTTACGTGGTGTTGCGCTATATTTGAAGTAGATCTTTCTTCCATATTAAAAAAATTCGAAAAAAAACTGTTCTCTCAGTGTAGGTTTGACATTTAAATGCTTACATTTCCAATATCCTGTATAACAAGGAGATGAAAAAACTCCAAAAATTTGGATACCTGCACATAATGCTAAAGAAAAGCTACACTTGTTCATTGTAGATTGAAGGTGAGAAATATCACTCGGTATATGAGATAGGTAATAAAAATTTAAGTGGAATCTACAAAAAAACGCTGCACAAAAATTTGTTTTTATTTTAGTTCTTTATAGTTTTTATGATATATTGAAAATCGAATATTACAATTTATTCATATTTAATTGAAGAAACATATTTTTTCTGATGAAAAAAAAAACACTGAATCGGAGATAATTAAATGATCCTGACGCACTTCAAATATCCATTCACATCTTGACACAATTTTTTATTAATTTATCTATCAATATTTTAGAAAATTTCAAAAAACAATACAAACACAAAAAGAGGAAGAATAGCACATATGATTCATAAAAAAATCAAATAAACAAATGCTCGATATGAGAGACATTCTCCCCACACACTTATTAGCTCTTTTGAACAATTGAAGTACTTTCATATCCATTATACTCTTGATGGAACAAAAACACTGGATGTCAGTTTGAGAAAAGTTTGACTTCAATTTATAATCTCAGAACCCCTGAACAATAATCCCTCTCGTACCTATGTTTTCAACAAAATTTATTCTTCAATCAAATCGTAACGTAGAAATGTTGAGGACTTATTTTCCTCTAATGAATACTTAGGTGTAGCGTGTAGCAAGTTCACCTTCTTTGGAAAGGCATATGAATTTCATGATGCAAATAGAATATTAGAGGGATTTTACAGAAAAATTGTTTATTATTCATTATAAATAAAATACATCCAACTACACAGAGTAGGCATATTCCAAAAAATGACGTTTATATTCATACATTCGTTTATTGTGAATTGTGTAGTTTGTTTATCTGATGAAAAATGCCTTCAGTATTCACAAATGAAGAATATGTAGATGATACTTGTTTATGGATTCCGCAAAATGAATGGAATAGCTGCTGAAAGAGAGTATCGCAGGCTATATACACCCACGAGGGCCTAAATAACGATCATACTTGGTCTCAGAATAATCCTCATCTCAAAAGAGAAAGAAATCATCAAAGTTTAAGAGAGCCAATAAATGAGTTGAAGCAAATTGCTCTCATTTCGGGAACTTGCATAGTTGTTTTTTATGAATCATTGTATTATTTCATTAAAGAATAAATTTTGTTGAAAACATGAGAAACATCAGATTATTGTTCTGAGAAGAAAGTCAAACTTTCTCGAGCTGAAATCCAGTGTCTTTGAGTATAACTTTTCATCTTGTGGATATGAAAAGTACTTCAATTGTTCAAAAGAGCCAATAAGTGTGTGGGGAGAATGTATCTCATATCGTGCATTTGTTTATTGGATTTTTTTATGAATCGAGTGTGCTATTGTTCCTCTTTTTGTGTTGGTATTTTTCTAAATTCCCTTTAGTATTGATAGATAAATTAATGAAAAATGACTTCAAAATGTGAAGGAATATTTAAAATGCGTCAGGATTCTTCGAACATCTCCAATTCAATGTTTTTTCTATCAGGAATAGTATGTTTCTTCAAATAATTTGAATTAATTGTAATATTCGACTTCACAGTGTTCCTTGCAGATTCCATTTTTTTTTCAATTTTTTTATCTCATATACCGAGTGATATTCTCACCTGACACGGGAATTGGAATTTTGAATACGGACTGCAATTTTTGAAATTTTTTCTTCTCGATATGATGGAGAATATGTATAGTAAAAGCTTGCCAAAATATCAGAGAAAAATTTGCTATATGACGAAGATATGGGAGTTGTGTTTTAGCACTTTGCAAAAGACACCCGTATCTTTAAAAAAATAGCTTATGGGACATTCAAACCCTCAATATTCATTCAGTTTGAGGTCCTCTATCTCCAGTTAGCCGTTGTCCCCTACGTCACCAGTCACCCTGTATACTGATATATAATTTCGAGAAATTCGCATCATTAAGAATTTACATTCGGAACGTGACTTTATCTCACGTAATGACATCAAATACTTCAACTTAGCTAAATAAACAAACGCCTACTATGCGCTCAAACTTTCTTGAACGGACTATAGGTACGATTACCATCAAATACCGACTGTAAACTTTTTTTCACAAATTCGTTGTTGATTTATTTAGGGTGGACACTTTTGAATGTGTTTGTTCTTCCGAGGAAACCTCGAGATACAACTTCATCTCAACGACAGAAACTGAAGCATTATGGCAATTATCCTACAATTTCTGGAACGTATTCCAGGTTCTTGCCAAACCTGACACAACGGAAATGACGGGAATTTCTCAGACGTAAATCGCTCGATGTTACGATGATAATTAAATAGACGTTTCCTGTAAATTCCAATGCTCCTTGATGTGGAAATGATTGATGTCTTAATCTACTATTTTCATTCAAATGTATTGAAGAAGCTTGGGGTTAGGATATCACTCTTAGGTACTTTGAAATTGTGACCTGTTGTTGTTGATGATGCGATCCTCTTGAAATTTTGCATGAATATTCAGTGTATTAGTTTTCGAGCTCGAAATAAATTTCACTGGAATGGGATATTCCTTCATGAAAATATAAAGATTCTTTTTTCGATATTTCAGTTGAATTTTCTTTGGTTTTTTGACACCATGACCACAAAATTTTGCATGAAGATCCAGTATGTCAATCTTTGTTCACAGAGGACGTTTTATTGTAATCGGATATCTTGTTATCGAAATATGAAGATTTACTTTAAAATATTTCAATTGAATTTATTATGGTTCTGTTTACACTATGGCCACAAAATATTGCAATAGGCTTCTTATGAGCAACTTGCATTTGGCCGTAACATTTTATCGCCGATTGGTTTCGTTTTTGTCAGAGATATTGAGGAACCAAATTTTTAATGGCCATTTTCCATGTATGTAGTACGATTTTGTGGCTTTAACGAACTTAATCATGGTATTTGGGGACCCGAGCTCATCTTGAAATTTCAAATCTCTAGGGCAGTCCCGAAAGTTATTGTACTAACGGCCGGACGGCCCCACGTATAGAATGAATTTGACCACGGGATTCGTCATCAGGGAGTCTAAACCTATCGTTTGAGACTATTTTCGGCTTAAAAACAATTCAGATGGTTACTCAGCTTTCCATACATCACTGTTTCCTACGACATTGCCTTCACAAGATCGGACAGGAAAAATCCTCTATCTGTAGGTTACGTGGATCGGCCCAAAAAAACCACGAGCAATATTATGTAATGCAGGATATTGGCGCAAACCAGAGAGTGGGTGGGTGGCGTGTTTTTCACGCCAACCTATATAAGAGCGGAGTCCTTACAGAAAAATAATCGACTTCACGAAGAAGATTACATTCTTGGCAAAACCAAAAAACTGTTTCATTTATGATGAACTTCCAAATATTAACGACAAATGCATTCGAAACACTAGGTACTGGCCAATATTTATCTATCAAAGAGGAAATCTTGACTTGTAAGAACATAACTCAGTTATGATCAACTTCCAAATTGTAACGACAAAGACATTCGAAAAATCCGAAATTTTCCATGTGAATACACAAATCAGCTCATGGAACACTGAACGGTCAATTGTTTATCTAACAAAGAGAAAGCCTGCTAAATTCCAACAAATTCTGTAAAAAACATAATTGTGATCCAATTTGCCCAGGGGTCAATCCACGATCTCTGAAATGCACTATAAAAAAATTCCTTACAACACTGAAGAAATAAACAAGCTAGTTTTTGTTCTTGCCATCAGAAACATTCAACAAAATGGTAAAAGCTGACGCCCCTCGCAAAAACAATAGCAACACTCCAAGTAAAGAGTGAAGAAGAGCAAATAAATGTTTGTCGCAGTTAAATGTTCATGCCATATTAAATATACAGGCAGAGCTGTGCCGAGCACTGAAGAAAAGTGCTTCGAGCACAAAGCACTAAGCCCTATTGAAAAAGTGCTCCGGAATCTCGAGCACTAAGCCTTATTTTGAAAAATGCTCGCGATTACTAAGCACTTTTGAAAAGTAATTCGTTTACACGAGCACCGAGCACTAAGCACTTTTCAAAATCAAACTTAATATTTTCCATCCAAATAACTCTTAGTTTGGAACTTTGATTTTTTCTTTTAATGTTATCGTGTTTTGAACTGGACATAATTGAAATTGACAATAGGTTTTTTCAGCGAGTCGTTTAATACATATTTAATCAACGAGGTTATTCAAGAGAGCGACTAATGGTCAAGATATTTTAGAGCGTTCGCTCCGCTCACGCATTAATAGTTCGAGACCATTAGTCGCTTGATTAATAACTGGGTTGATTACAAGATTTTTCGACGACATCAATATGAATTATAGATTAATTCTGATTGAAATAAACTCTTATTTTTTACAAGACATACATTTGACATAATATAAATTTCTATATTTCTATGTTACTGTTGAGTTCTGACATTACTCTATCGCTTCTGAATGTTCATTTGTTCATGGAAATAGAACACTGAAACAGCATCAATTGAACATTAAAATTGGGTCATTATATTCAATTTTGTACATATTGAAATCACCTATTAGGTCGACGACGAAATAATTATTTTTGATAAATTCCGGATATACAGACAGGTTGCCATGACGACATACCAAAAAAAAAGTTATAGAGAAAGAGTGACGTCTTGTCAACAAATTAGATGGAAATGTTTCTTATGGGTTTCTGAGCTCTATATGGCATTCATTCAGTTAACAAACTGTAACTAAAATATTCGCCAATAAATTACTTGAAATCATGATAAAAG
>CM024242.1:94698715-94789831 GCA_013421045.1 Propylea japonica
CCCCCCCCCCCTTTCCTTGATTTTCACCAAGATCAGTTCAGGTCCCTCGCTAAAACTTGTCACTTTCCTCCCCGAATTGCTTTCTGGATACGCCCTGATTTAGCATTGTAGCGCTTATTGGGGCGGCATAACAGTATTGCACGCGGGCGTCAGACAGCTAGCGGCGGGCCTGTTCATTCATCTAGCAGGTCGTTAATCCCGTTAATAAAACCGACCATCTCCTTAGCAGTCTTGACTCGTACTTTGGGTGTCCAGACAGGTTTTTCCAAGTGAATTATTGTTCTTATTCCTACCAGCTCTGGACTTGCATACCTCGTGTTCAGCTGTTTCGGCTTCTGATTAACATAGCCTTCAAATCACATCAATGCTGATCTCCCCACGATACAAATGACGTTTATACCGATAGTGTCCGTCAGCAGTCCAACCATCACCTGAAGCTCAGGTCGTGATAGCTTCAGGAGCTTTCCGGTTTAAGTAAGTGAAATAATCACGATTTTTTTGTACTGAGTAAGTCCTAGGCTCATTTTTCAGATCATATTCTGGTATCTAACTGCCATTACTGGACCGCTGCTTTATAATGTTTTTTCCAAGCCTACAGAAAGGCTAAGGTTCAGCAGTTGGTAACAATGATGCACCACCATGCCCTGGCAACCATAGTAGAATCACTTTGTTGCCTCTCGCTAGTTGCTTTATGGTGTTACATCACTCTTAGGTCAGCAGAGATTCCTGGCAGTGTGATTCCAGGGAATTCAATGTGGCCTGGCTGTTCGTGGTGATGTAGAATGTGCTCATTTGATGGGGCTGATTTTTATCAGTTAGTCCAGCCGAGCGGATTTTAGCATAAGGAAATAAAAAAACCTAACAACAATATTCACAATCATATCAAAACTCTTCTCCACTCCTATACTAAGATAGAAATATTTCCCATTTTTTCACAATAACCCGGCTTTTTCGAGAACGACACATCACTTTCGGGCATAAATCGGACCGAAATAAATTCGAATAAATGCGAAAATAATATCCCGCTGAAAATACCAAGCATCTACCCTCTAGTCATTATCTAGGACTGTAATATTATTCTGATGGCTAGGTTAACCATCTGAGAACTTTGACCATATAGGTCTTTGTATTCTACCCTGCTCATTCGTGGAAACTCTTGCAGATCGTTAATGGAGTTGATGAAACCGACAACCTCCTCAAAAGCCTAGGCTGGTAACTCTACTATTTCCAGGACCAATTTTCGCATATTAATTGTTCTAGCGCCAACCAGAGAGAACAAAAGACCCATATGGACGCATTTTCCGAAGGGCTCACCTAGCCATAAAGACTCCAATTCATATCGAGTAATAATAATAAGCAAACCAACTCTGGACACTTGCATACCTCGTGCTCAGCTGTTTCTGGTTCTGATCAACAAAGCCTACAAATCTCATCTGCTGAATTTCATATACGGTATAAATGAGGTTTGTACCAACAGTGCCCCGTCAGCAGTACCACCATCACCCGAAGTTCAGCTAGTGACAGCTTCAAGAGGTTTCTGTTATAGGTAGGTAAAATGATCACGATTTTTTTGACCGAGTATGTGCAGGGCTTTTTTGCCAGAGGGTTATCTGTTATCCAACTTCCATTTCTGGACCGCTGCTTTATATGGCTTTTTTCCAAGCAGGTCCAGCAGTTGTCAACTTTGATGCACTTTTTGAACGGATTTTTCATTTCTTCCAACACCACAATGCCCTGGCAACCATAGTAGGCTCACCTTTTTGCACCTTGCCAGTGGTTTTATGGTATTACGGCAATCCCAGGTCAGCAGTGTGTATCCAGAGATCTCAACATGGCCTGGCAGTCTGTGGTGATGTAGCATGTTCCGATATTTCGACTTAGCATGTTGCTTGCATAAAGAATTAAGGAAATTCAACAACAATATTTACAATTATGTCAAACCTCGTATTCCTAGCAAGAAATAAATATAAAATCCGAGTAGACGCAACCTATCGAATCAACATGCTTGGACGGCGAAAGAAATATTTCCCGACTTTTCACAATAACCCGACTTTTCCGAGAACGACACATCACGTCCTGGCATAAATCAGGACCGAAATAAATACGAAGAAATGCAAGAATAATATCCCGCTGAAAATAGCTAGCATCTACCCTCTAGTCATACAAATCTAAGACTGTAATAACTCAGATGATTTACATAACTGTCATCGCCAGAAATCTCGGCTTCGTTTCCAGCGCTGGGGAAAAATCCAGCCTCAAGAACGAGAGTGGCACACTGAAAACGTACACAGGGTTGGATTCAGATTTATTTTCTTCTCAGGGCTGTGTGTATATTCTTAGGAAATTCCTTTATTACTTCTTTCATAGTGAGTAGTAGGTAACCTTGAAAATAAGGAGAATAATAGCAATCCATTGATATCAATCAATATCATACTCATACTTCGAAACTAGTCTCGTCAACACGCAAAGAAGTCACCAGGAGCTTATATGCAGACATCTGTTTCACCGATGTAAAATGACTTTCTGGTTAACTCACATCGGGCATTACCACGTCGTCCACTACTCAGGTGTCGATAGTATGAAGATGGGAAACGAAACGACTACAGTGAGAGTCAAATGTAAACTAATGTTGCTATGGATTGGGTAAAATTTGGTTCTATGATAATTGATTATTAGTTTTGAGATCAATATATAAGAGAAATGTCACTGATTGTAAAGTCTTAGCTAAAAATCAGGCAAAACAGATGAGATTGTAGCCTTCAGTGATGAAGATCACGAAAGCAATAGTGAAACAGGAAGCTCAACTTCTGGAGTTTTATGAATGCATGCTGGTTAGTGGTTAGCTATATCTTGGCTTAGTCAACGTCGAACATCTGTGTAATTTCAACAACAGGCGCTGAAATAGAATAATTAAGGCGATTATTCAGTGAAATTCAAAGTTTTTGATCAACCCAACTAAGGCAAAACCCCGAATTCCACAGACGCACTGAGCATATCCATAATCAATACATGTATAATAACCTCAAGATAATATCTTTATATTTCTGTGAATACTTTCTCGAATTTTTATAATAACGTATGAAACACCGAATTTCGCTGAAAAACATGAATTCAGAATAAATATAAAATGAAACATTCTGAAGAGGATACGAATTTCGCGCAAATACTTGTTGAAGTCTTATTCATACTTCTGATCAGAATTACAGACTTAATATAAAAATGTAACTTCAGTGCCATCTGTAAGTCAAATTCAAACTGAAAATTTGTTTGTTTTAGAGCTTTCCGAATAAAAGGTTGATTCCATCCTCTTAACTCTATAATCACTGACCGCAGTCTCTCATGGTTGAATGAAAATAAGAAAATGTCTCGCTTCTTCGTTCAATGTTCATGCAGTGGGGAAAAGGTTTTTCGTGAGCATAGCAGAGATGGCGTTGTTTCTGCATGGTACTCAAAGCCATATGCCAGATCGGCAGCATAGCGTTCTATAATTTCTCATTTCATTCGGAGCTATTCTCTATACTAAAGCCGGGTTTAGACGAAGCGCACCTACTCGCGCACCAGCCTCGCTTCCGCTCCTTCGCATAGTGTAAACATGCTCCTCGCCATTAGGCCCCTCGTCCTAGGGTTGAGCCATGGCCGGTCGGTTTTCAGTCGCGCATCAAAGAAGCCTCGCTGTGTCGTTTGAACAAGCTTCTGGAGCTAGTCGAGGCTGTTCGAGTCTCAGACTCTATACAAGGCTGATTAATACCTCGCCTTCTCATCCTGGCTCGCCCTTCCAGGCGAATCCCTCGTGTCGTGTAAACACTGGCGCGAGGATGAGTTTTGATGCGCGAGTAGGTGGCGAGGTTTGACTCGCGAGTGGGTGCGCTTCGTCTAAACCCGGCTTAATGGATAAAAATTTCCACTTGAATATGTAGGTACAAACATGCGATATCATGTAATGATAGCAAACATCCAGAAAAATACAAATCAGTAAATACCTCTCTATATCCGTTCTGACATGAATTCAACCCATTTTTAATTTATCAAGACGTGGCGGGTGAATTACCACCCTCAAACTTCTGAGATTCAAACACAACCATAGGCTCCGAGGTGCAGATAGGCCTCATCAATGAAGAAGATTTTTTCATGAAATCCAGATTATTTTGTTGCATTTGAAGGGCCCAATAAATGAAGATAAGACATTGATGAATTTAAGAAGCCCCAAAATCAAGTCTGCACGAGAAGTTTGATGCACTCGGGGAACCAATGATACAGTGACATTTCGGGCGATTGACCAAGTCTCGAATTATTTGAACTGTGAAAGCTTTAGAACCAAGTCTTCATTCCAATTAGGGTGTCATGCCGTTTGTGGAATTCTTAATACCAAAGATCGATGATTCGCAGACCTTGGATTGGCTATATTTTCAGTGATGCACATGATTCCTGAGATTCTTTGGCATTAAATTTTTTTCTGAAATGTTATTCCAACTATTACTATCATTTTCTCTTGAACTCAACTTTCAGCAGCATTTGGCAGCCGTCTTCAAGGAGTTATCGGCGTCTAACTTAAAACCAGTTGCCTATTTTTCAAAATCTGTTTTTTTTCGGAATAATGGATGTCTATTCCATTCAATCTTATGTATTCATTAGAAGCATGTTGTAGACCTCAGACTCACCAGTTTTTAACTGTTGAGATAATTTCTGATGTTCATCAATAAAAACTTTCGAAGGGTGTTTGATTTCTGCATTAGGGTCTCCACTATATTCACAAGGTTTACGCAATTTTCATTCACTACATCAGGTTTAACCTTTGTGAGATTATTCCTGGCAGTTTAGGGATTGTTGTTTGCGCGTTTTTCTATGTTTCATTCTTCTCTTGTTTCGAGATAACTCATAATTCTGTTGATTATATCGTAAATAATTTGCAGTCCACTTAGCTCCCCCTTCGTGCTAGTCACCGACACAACAACATCCAGAAACGAGAAGTGCAGTTAATACCTTTCTGAGTATATCCGTTCTGTGTTCAAACATAAATTCAACCGATTTTGAATTTATCAAACCGGTTAGGGTATTATCATTCTCAATTCCTGAGACTTGAATACTACAGCCGGCTCCGACGTGAAGATAGGCCTCATCAATGAAGAAGATTTTTTCATGAGAAGTTGGATTATTTTTGTTGCATTGAAGGACCCAATAGTCGAAGATAAGACGTTGATGAATTTGAGAGGCCCCAAATTCAAGTCTTCATGCAGGGATTCAATAAGATTAATTGAATTGTGAGCTTTTACACTAAGTCTTCATGCCAATCAAGAGGGATATAACTTTTTTCATGGGGGGGGTAGTAATGATTCAAGATCGATCAGGTTCAAAAATTGAAAAAAATTCAATCAAAATATTTAGGAGGAATAATATAATAAGAAAAATAGAAGTAAAGTAATATCAGTAAAAAAAAAACAAATTAAAATATATGCACCACGTTGCGTAACTTTTATTTAGGTTTTCGATATTCATGGGGGGGCTTAATTAACCCCCGTAAATCCGCCCTTGTGTCAAATATGATGTCATATCGTTTGTGAAATTCTTGATTCCAAAGATCGACGAGAAATCGTCAAACCTTGGATGGGCAATATTCTTAGTTCTTCTCAAAGATGCACATGATTCTAGAGATTCTTGATGCAAGGCAAAACGTTGTTTGTTTTCCGAAATATTCGTCGAAATATTTTTCAAATTTAAATCTATTTTATCGAAGGATAGACATTTCTAAGGCCTACTGAAGATTGACTGATGGAGTTCTCGGCGTTCAACTTAAAACCAATTGCCTCCTATTTATACTTTCTGGCTTCTTTTTCCGAATAATGGATGCCTTATCCCATTTAATCATATTTCTTCAGTCGAAGCATGTTGTAGGACCTTCAACTCATCAGTTTTTGCATGTTGAGCTAATTGCTTATGTGCTTCTATAAAATTTTTCAATGGCGTTTGTTTTCTCATTACAGGCTATACTCACTCCAAATACGACTTAAAATTTCATGGAACCAAGAAGTACAAAAAGCAATGAGTACCAGGAGAGCTTACGTGAAGGACAGTGAGAAGACCGAAGACAGTGGCGTCTAAATATCGGACAACGTCGAAGAACGTTTTAAACCGAAAATATATATACTCTAAATACGCAATTTTTGGTATTTTCATTTATAACATCAGATTTAAGATTATTCCTGACAGTTTGCTGAGTGTTGTTTGCACGTTTTCCTATGTTACAGAAGCAGTTATTATGGCTGAAATTGAAGTTATTCAAAAGGAAATAAAGCAAAAGATTTCCATTTTAAACATGTACAAACATTCGATATCATGCAAAGATAGCCATCTACAAATACCTCCACATCTCATGTGATTATGGAATAGTTCGACTCATAATTCTGTTCATTATATCGTAAATCATTAGCAGTCCATTTAGCTCCCCTTTCGTGCTAGTCACCGACACAACAACGTTTGTTATCAACATCCAGAAACGAACAAAGCAGTTAATACCTCTCTATATCCGTTCTGTGTTCCAAACATAAATTCAACCGATTTTGAATTTATCAAAACCGGGCGGGGGGTATCTTCAGCAAGGGGAACGAGGGAGCACTGCGTGCTCGGGATACGCCTCCTTCTGTACTCGCATGTAAGTGGTATTCCAGAATTATAAAAGGCGTAAGCGCTCAGCGGGTTAATATAGAGCTTTAGCTAAAGAGATAAAGCGGCTAAGAAAGGAAGACACGTTGCATTATTCAACGCTGATCCGGCCAAGGGCACTTTAGATCACGCCACCAGGAGCGAACTAGCCTGAAGGGAGCATTATCGGAAATTGGGGAAAATGGAATCTGGTTAATTTGATATGGAGCCTATTTGGTGGTTTTCTTTCTGGCTGCTGGGAAGAACTCAACAAAAATCGCTGTAAGTGTACTAGGGCGAAGAGAAAAGTTTCCTGCCTGATCAAGAAAAACTATGATTCAAATTTTTTCGCTATATTTTTCAACATATACAGGATGTTTACTCTTGAAGTGGCCAAACTTCAAGGGGAGATCATACGAGTGATTTGCAACACAACATGTCGAATGACACATGGTGGAAAGGAAATGTTAACAGTTTTTCTTCAAGACAACATTTCCTGATTTCACGAAATACTTAGAGTTTTTTCTCTATCATGATAATTATTCAGTTGAAAAAAGCGTGTGCATAATTGTTATCATCATAATATTTCATCGAAAAAACCATTGGAAAAATAGAACTGATTTTGTTAACTTCTGAATAGTGCAGACTTCTCATCTCGTAGCAAATTTATTGCAAAATGTCGAATGACACATGGTGAAAATGTTAACGGTTTTTCTTCAAGGCAACATTTCCTGATTTCACGAAATATTTAGAGTTTTTCCTCTAAAATGATAATTAATCAGTTAAAAAAAAGCGTGTGCATAATTATTAATATTTCATCGAAATAACCATTGGAAAAATAGGACTGATTTTGTTAACTTCTGAATAGTGATATTAGTCTTCTTACCACTCCTGCAATAAGACTGTTTTCTGCACACAGACTTCTTCATCTCGTAGCAAATTTATTGCCCTTTCCGAATACGTGGTCGGATTTGATGGTACTACAAGGAAAACTGAAAATTGATCTTGTGTTATTATATGACATTTTTTGTTGCAAATCACTTGTAAAATCACCTAACGAAGTTTGTCCATATTAAAAGTAGACACCCTGTATATTTTCAAGCTTTTTTTGAGGTTAAGAAACAGAATAGAGCTAAGTCTGAAGAGTAGGATGGATGAGGCATTAATTCAATTTCTGGATTTTGGACATGGAATTAATCGACGAATGCACTAGTGTCTTGTAGTGATGGAATGATTTTTTTCGGTAAATAAGGTGGTTTAATTTGCAATTCGTGCTTCAAACGTTGCCATAACTCTGAGTAGTATTAACCAGTCTTACCCTTTCCAAGGTAATAAATGTATATAATTTTGTCGTATTCCAAAAAACGGTAGCCATAACCTTGTTGGGCGGTCAAATTGTTTTTGCCTACTTTGGAGTTGGTTCTCCCCTTCAAACCTATTGTTTGGACTATTCTTTATTTTCTCTAGTATATTGGTGAATCCAAGTCTCCTCAACAGTTATGAATCGGCGCCAATTTCTTTGGATAAGGCCTATACAGCGCCAAATTTTCGGAAGAATTGTTTTTTGAATCAGTTTTTGGTCGAGCGTTAGCAAACGCAGCCACAACCTCCTCGCACACAACTTTTTTTATGCTCAAAAAGGTTGTTCAGTAGGTATTTCGCACACCTTCTGCTGACATCCCACATCTCATGCATTTTCAACCAACCGTCTACCAACACTATCTGATGGATTTTCTCAATCATTTCTGAAGTTGTGACCTCAACCGGCAGTCCTGAGCGAGGCTCGGCGGATATGCTCGCACAACCCATTTTAAATTCAGAAACCCCCTGCTTGGTTCCAATTGTGCTGAGATTCTGCATTTATAATATATTCGGTATCAATCTCAAAGCTCATATAAAATTTTGAGGTAATAGTTTTATTGCTTCACCAAAGAACGAGCGCTCAAAAGCTCCTGCTCATTGTTTTTCTTGAATTTTTATTACTCCTTCAATTATGTAATTTTCTAGATTCGATTATCCTTTTTCATTTCACATTTTGATATGTTCATAACATGCAATTGTTCAATAATTTTATTTTTATTTTTTAATTAGGAAAAAACATTATCGTTGAAATAATACATACTACTTTAACTACATACTTTAAATGAGTGCTTATCAATATCTGAAAGCAGTATATGAATTAATCTTAATAATGTAAACGAGAATGACTTCATGTCATCCTTGATTCACTTCCTTATCAAGATCAGCCTGTCTCGAGAGAATGATAGACTTCGATTCGTATGAGGTGTTCAGCATACATTTTTGCCCCGAGTCATTCCAGTTATGGGTCTGTGAAAGAGGAATACGACTCCAGGAAAATTGATATTTTCCAATAATGGAAAACTTTGAATACAGAATGCTTTATCAGGTTTCCAATATCACCAAGAATCTCTTTCAGCCGTTTCGAGGGCTTCGGAATAAATAGAAATAAAAATTGTCAATAAGCCATGTTGTAGTATGGGTAGTTGGCCTGCCTATGAATAATATAAAGACTTGTGATATTTTTGAATACTTATATCGAGTTTCGGCTATTTAGTGGAGTAGGTATATTTGGTGATATATGATATCTTTTAGTGAAAATATAGTTCATTCGCAAATAGAGGGTGTTTCATAATAAACTGGACAAACATATGTATTCGTGCAGAGGACACCTTATCACATTTTTCCGTTTTCGAAGCATAAGCGATATATTAGGTGTTTAATGAGTGTGTACAGTTATGTATAACACTAAACTAACGGTTTTTCGTCAAATCCTAGTATTTTGCGTCCTTAATTCGCAAATAGAGGGTGTTTCATCATAAACTGGACAAACATATGTATTCGTGCAGAGGACACCTTATCACATTTTCCGTTTCGAAGCATAAGCGATATATTGGGGGTCTAATGAGTGTGTATAACACCAAACTAACGGTTTTTCGTCAAATCTTAGTATTTTACGTCCTTAGTGAGAAAAGTTGATGATTTCCGAAAAAGTAGAAAATGGAGGAAAACTGCAATGTTGCCGATTTCTTTTCCGGTTGTAAAATTCAATTTTATTTTCTTAATGAACACAATTTTGCAATTAGTTCCGTGAAAAATCATCTCAAAAATCGAACACAACTCTGTTTGAGCGCTCGTTCTACTTAAACGAGTGCTATATCGTTTTGTCCAAACGTCTGTAATTTTCCAAAAATGGTCTCAAACGATAGGATTAGACTCCCTGATGATGAATTCGTGGTCAAATTCAATTCGGTTCGTGGGGCCGTCCGTCCGTTAGCACAATGGGATTGTCCTAGACACTTAAAATTTTCAGAATGTTTTCGGGCCCCACATGGCTCGGTTAAGTTCGTTAACCAGCCAAATCGTACAGGCGTTCCAAAAAATTTCCTTCAAATTTTTGTTCCTCAATATCTCAGAAAGAACGAAACCAATCGAAATGAAATTTTACGGTCAAATACAAGATTCTCATAACAAGCCTCATGCAAAATTTTGAGGTCATAGTGTGAACAAAACCATATAAAATCAATTGAAAAGAATAAACTTCATATTTCAATGAGAAGACATTCGATTCGAGTGAAATTTATTTATGAATGGAGATAGATTAAGTGAATGTTCATTCGGGATTTCGTGGTCATAGTGTTAAGAGAACCATAGAAAATTCAATTGTAATATCGAAAAAATATCTTAATATTTTTAAAACAGGATATCCGATTCGAGTGAAATTCGTTTTGTAAACCTATATACTGAATTTTCATGCAAAATTTAGTGGCCGTAGTGTTATCAGAACCACAAAAAATTCAATTGAAATATGGAAAGAAGAATCTTTATATTTCCATAACAGAATATTCGATTCATGTTAAAGTCATTTTTTGAATGAAAACTGATATACTGAATGTTCATGCAAAAATTCAAGAGGATCGCATCATCACAACCATTGAATTTAATATTTTTCAATTTAAATTTTTCACATATTTCATTTCAGATTCTCCATTTATACATAAGGTATAAATCTCAACTCCTATATTTAATTTTGAGGTGATAGTCTCATTAACCCACCAATGAAAGTGCGCTCAAAAGCTCTGCTCAGGGCTTCTCTTAATTTTTTACAATGACATGTCAAGAGCGGTAAGAAATGTCACCCGAAATATACTTTTTCTAAGGCTGTACTTTTTCTCATACCTATCACAAATATAAACACAGAATCGTAAAATATCAAACGTTACTACAGCCATTCGAATGTCTCGTTCAGACCTTTAAAATAATAAAAAAAAATTGGGTTCGTAGAGTCAAAATTCATAAATAATTGGTATGTTCAAACATTCTAGATGGTAAAATGTATTCATACAGAAAAAATTCCCAGTGAAACTTAGATGGGATTCGCACCCTCGTTTCCGACGTAGTTATTAAATAAGTAATTGAGAATATATTGATATTCTTTGCCAATTCTCATTTCTTCATCACCCATCACCAAGTTTAATAAGAGGGTATCTCAGATCAAAAATAACATAGCAATATCGCATGCATAATATCAATGGAACGAATTTGAGGATAAGATATACAAACCAAATATTTCCATTTTGAAATTCGACATTTCAAAGGCAGAGTGTTTTTTTGTAGAGAAACTGAAACGGGATGAATATAACATCTTTATAAACTGAGATCGACAGGAATTATTTCAAGAAATAAACTGCATCCACGTTATGGTTATTGGCAGCGGTACATTATCCAACTAATTATAGATTTACAGAATTAGATAAACAATTAAATTAATATCTACTACCATAATCAACCCACGCCATTGTACTCAACTCTGTAAACAATCTTGTTTTTCGTAAACAATCATAATTTTCGCATGTCTGGCAAATAATACAGCTTTACGGCATTTTTCTTAAGTGAATGAACTTCGATATCACTTTACAAGGCACATACGAATCACGAAAACCGAACCAAATATCTTGAAAATTATAAGAATAACCAAAGTTAGTTTTATGTTTATAAACAGCAGGAGGAATTTTAAACATAGAGATCTTGTCTTCATTTTTGCCTCTGTCTACATCTGACAGGTCCTATTTATGTTTTTTATTTATCTGAGGTATTGATAGTTTTCAACAGCGTCATCTATAAAACAACTTTCAGTTTTCATAAGTAACAAAAGTAGTAGTTAGACTTACACCTTGTAGAACAATGACTAATTAAAACATAATTTCGATAAAACCATAATAGATATTGTTCGGAAGTATATTCGACAGCTTCGACTATAATTGGCTCTTTCAACAATGTTGAGCAGTGTGTAAGCAACCCTCTTATAACGTGGTATCATCCTTTGAACTCCCCCATGTTCGAGCATGAGACGACGAGAAAGCGACAGGATAATGGCCTGAAATCGAGTCCTTTCCCGGCAAAGCTCCTTCTACAACATATAGAATGGAATCCATTCAGATATTACGATGAAATATTCACAAAGCGGATCAATGGAATTCAACTTGTTGATAAATGATATTAACAAACCCTATAATGTACCCTTGTTACATGATACCATTGAATTCATGCCAAGCCCATTTATCATGAGTGAAATTTCCTATTATCGATATGGTGATAGATAGAAAGAAATCTAGCAGGTTTGAATATCGATTGGTGTATTAATACTCATTATCACTACGATTTTGTCGAAGCTCGGTTTGGAGAGCTGTTTCCGAGTGAATTGTAATCGTACAAGAAGTCTGTCGATGTACGGTTTGATGTTTGATATAATATCGAAGAAAATATTTTGTCATACGAACTAAAAAAACTTGAAAATTATTATAATTGATAAAAATCAACAAATAATAGGAAACCCGATGGAGATATAGAATACATTAAAATGAGGATAATGTAAAAACTGAAAAGCCTATGACCAGAAATAAAAACAGAAATAGTAAAACTAATATTCAAAAGTGGAGACCCTAATTTTATGAATAACTATCGACCAATTACATCTTAGTTGGGAAACAGTTCTAGAAGTAAATTAAAGTTCGCATGGTTTAATTCATAGATGAATATAGTATTATATCGAATAACCAGTTCCGATTTCGTAATGTTTATCAACTGGAAATGCAATCAAAAAAGTTACTGATTTTATATTCAAAAACATAACAATAAAATTCCAACTATGGTGGTGGTAATAGATCTAGCTGAGGCATTCGATACTGTCAGTCACGACAGGCTTATTGAAACACTAAAATGTATCTATCTATAGAATAGAACTCAAATTTTAACCATCAACGGAAAATAATGTACAAAAATCGACTCAATTGTGGAGTTCCGCAGTATATGAACTATCAAGAGTTCTAGGCGTAAGACAAATACACAGATGTAGAAGAAACGGATGGAAACACAGGAGTTTCAGTGTTAAATTCAAACAGGCTCGGACTCGAGTGGAACAGTGGAAGAATCGAAACCTCAGAGCGATGCGATATTGAATAAGCGGCTGCACTGAAAAAAATATATGCTATATCCAAGACTAGTAGTCTTGACTGGAAGCAATATTAGACTCATATATCCGCAAGCATAACTTGACTCAGTGCAAGATGCACGTTATTCTTAAACGTAAATGTTCACTACACTTCATATGAGGAAAAGTAAACTTGAGAATAGTATAATAACTTTTATATCAAGATGAAGGATTACTTTAACCAAGAATAAGCCCACTTGGATCGAACATAGAACAATCTTCTGGCAAAACTTTCTTAGTTTCCGAATAAGAATAAGACTTCTTGGATCGAACATAGAACAATCTTCTAGCAAAACTTCCTTAGTTTCCAAATAAGAATAGATAAAACTCGGTGGTTTACAATTCTTTGGGTATATTAATCGCTAGAGGTAACATTACGTCCGAGATTTAGGGTACTTCATTGTGTACGATTACTGTAGAGTTGCACGAATTGTAAGGAATATAAGGTTCTTGGTACAACTCTACAATGATCGTACATAATGAAATACCCTAAATCTCGAAGGTAATGTTACCTCTAGCGATTAATATACCCGAAGAATTGTAAACCACCGAGTTTCGAATTGTACAGGGTGATCACGGGAAGTATTACATTTTGAAAGAGCAAAACGGTGTTAATTTTTCAAACAAAAAAATTTATTTACTTTTCTGACACGTTTATTAAGATATGCCATTTAATTAACTTGCAAAAATAATGCCAGGAAGGTGACGGCCGTCTTCTCTGATGCAGTTTTCAATTCTGTTGAGGAAGCTCGGCCATACTTGTGTAGTGTCTCCTCGGTGATTAGTGCACCTCTTCACGAATTGCCTCCTTCAAATCTTCCAAATTCCATGCTCTGAAAACCCAAAGCGTGAATTTCAGTATAAAATCTAATGATACCTGGCCAACAATCAATCTGTTAATTTTTCATTCACACCAACGAAGTGCATAAAACAATTTTCCAGAATATCTGTAAATATAGGTACTCACCTTGAATATTGGAATCAAATCGGCCAATTCCCATTCGTCTAGAATTTTCTCCATAATAAAAAATCACTGAAAATATTATGTAGGGTAAGTCAGGGTGATATGGCGAATCGGGTGAAATGGTGATTTACTATATTTCTTTTCTGAGTGCACAGATGTCGCTTAATGTCTGAGTACCAGCTGTTTCTGATGATCTGTTCAACGTGCACCTGCAAAAAGTTGGCCCCGTTTTAAAAATCGTACTGAATTTGTACAAAACTATTTGCGATGCTCAATAATTTTTATACGTTGCATGCGTTTATAGAGATTGCTTTCCGTAACGAAGGCCGAGAAGTATTTCTTGATATACTCTGCCTTCTTAGTTTATTGATGTAATACATAACCTAGAAAACATGGCCTCTATATTTCCTGTTTCTTGCTGTGCTATTCACCGTTTCACCCATAGGAATTGGGAGATATTGTGAATCCTGGCAAGGGTGAAATGGTGAAGGTAAAAAGCGTATTTTTATAAGTTTGTCGAGGGTTTTGTGGATGCATAAATTTCAAAAAATATTATAAAAGATATATTTTTCTGTTGAAGCGGAAGGGCCTAGGACGAATCGCAGCTTTTATCTTTCGTGTTTCTTCTGGTTAGGTCTGTTCGAGGGTTTGTCACTATTCCAGCAATCACCATTGTTCCAGGTAAGGATGCCATATATAGAAGAAAAATTAATGGCTTTAGCTGACGTTTTGAATTCTCCAGAAATCATCGTTAAACTCCGAAACAGAAATCGTCAAAAAAAAACACAATCGAGTCAGTGAAAAATGGACCAGATGCTAAAGGAAAGCTCAAAGGAAAAACCATAGCAAAAAAAAGCAAACGTAACCTAAGAAATGAAAAATGTCCGAATCCGAATCGGAATCATCTCTGGATTCGACTTGCAGGACGAGGATGACGGCATGGACGATGATGGGTTGCACTAAAAAGGACGTCGATTGGATGGAATGTATTAGCTGCCAACATTGGCTGTATGAAGATTGCACAAATATGAATCCATGTGTAATTTGTTCGGTAAAAACCAAAAGAAGTAAGATCACCATTTCACCCTTGAGCATCGGTGAAATGGCGAATTTGGTTTGAAAAAAAAATTCATTTTCCAGAGTTTCGTTATGCCTTAAAGAGTTTATTGTACTGTTGAGTGTTGTCTTTATATTTGCCAAAGAAAAGTGTTTCATTCTGTTTAAATATGAATTTTTTTCTCTTCTACACGGCTCTTTTTTTTTCTTCACCATATCACCCTGACTTACCCTACACTAAACTATAAAAAACTGTTCCTGCTCTCTTCGACTGTTCTTCGAAAATGTCTGCCAATAAACTTTCCACTAGTTCCAACCATCTAGACTAGCATCATGCGCAAGCCCTATCATTCGCTCCGACCAACCACAACTGCGCATGAACCAACGACCAGCCGTAGTAGAGCGTATCTGTATTTGACTTGCGTATATTACTATTTGGATTAAGAATAGTGTATGCTTGAAAGAGCAGTAGTTGAATTCGCGGAAGATATTTTAGATTTCAACAAAGATAACTATTCTTAATATAATCAGTGCAACTCTCCCATCAAAACAATTTTTACTACAATTGAGGATTAATATTCTAGTTATAAGAATGGTTTCTTTCAAGTCAATATCAAAACTAGACTCCGATCGACTTCTATTAATTTTGACTCATGTATTACATTTTCTCTAGAGGAAACAAAATGATTTTCAATGGATCTTGATAGCCATTCTTGCCTTTATACTAGTGATCTTGTTGAATCGAGAACACGAAATCTTCAGTTAAATATATTGTAATCTTGGTAAACAAGTATATATGTGTTCTTGAAATGAAAGAATGATATTTTTGTTTCAAGTAAAATAGTTTCAACGCAATATTAAACACACTAGATTTAGAATATTTGTTCAAGAGTATCCTTATACTTGATTGTAGATTACGATTTTTTTCCGTGGGTCAGTGGTCTGTTGTAATGGCATTCCGAAAGCTATGATAAGGGTAAGATCGGAGCATTGGTTACAGCAAACGCTGCTATTTCGATGGTCAATAGCAAGACGCGACGTTGCCTGTGTCGCAAACCGCTGAGCAAATTCTGTACAGCAGACATCCCCTCAGTGAGAGACATCCCCAGATATCCCCAGACATCCCTCAGACATCCCCAGACATCCTCAGATATCCCCGGACATCCCCGGATATCCCAGACTTCCTGAGACATCCTAAGATTTCCTGGGATATGCTCGATTACTTGAAAGTTGATATCGGTTTAATGAGTGATTAAAAACAGTTTGTAGCACTATGTGGTGTCCCGAAATCAAATTGAAAAAAAATCTATTGTTTAATCTACTCTAGAACACTATGAACACATTATATGTAAGTATTGAGTGTTTTCGAAACATAGCAGAAGTGAGTTCTCTGAAGATGACTTATATTCTTATTCAAAATGTATAATTCAATGAAATAGCTATCTATTTGACATCCCTCGATATTTCTGAACTGCCGAAAAAAGAATCTGATTAGTCAGTGGCAGATCCGGGATTCGAGTTTGGGGGGGGGTGGTGCACATCAGGGAAATTTCAAAATACACTCGCGTAGAAAGGAAAATTTTTGGAATGTGGTGAAAATTCATTGAAAATTAGGAGCGAGCAGGGGGTGGAGTTATTGGTCCTGGGGGAGGGCATGCCCTCCCCCCTAAATCCGCCACTGATCAGTGGCTTTCGAAACCCAGCAAAGCCGTTAGTGGAATGTTTAATTTTTGCCTGTATGATTTTCGGTATCAAGAATGAAATTTTTTCAAGATATACTCACATAAAATTATGATATATTTTATTTAATTATATATTTTTATTTTTGGGGTGGACAATTCAAACTATTTCCAGGATAAATTCCAATAGTAATTTTTCACTCCTTATTACCAGGTTCGTGAATTTTTTCCATTTCTTGTTTGAAAATTATTTGTTTAAAATATATCATACTTGAATGATCCTTAATGTGACTTATAATACACTGCGCAAAAAATTAACGCACATTCTGAAAATCTTAATTTAGAGTAGAGTAGAGTAGAGTTAACTCTACATTGACTTTATAATTTATTTCTTATGTTCTCTTGGGAAGATTTTGAACGAAACAAGACACAATAAATAGAAAAATTCAGGATTTTACCGAATCTTATGTGAAAGAAGAGAAATAAACAATTTTCAAAATACTGGAATGCTGATAAGTAATTTAATACTTGGTATTTCCACCCCTTGCTTTAATCAAAGCTCGGCAACGACGGGTTCATACTCAAATGAGTGATCTTAAAATGTTTCGTTCTAATCCTTCCCAGATTTATCTGAGTTGGATTCCAAAGTCATTAAAAGTAGCTAAATAATTTTCTGAAATTCTCAGCCTTCTATTGAGGTTGTCCCAAACCTGCGCAATCGGATTGAGATCTCGACTTCTTGCTGTCCATTCCAGAGACTTCAACCAAGGTACTCCTGAACGATGCGCGCACAACGGGGTCTGGCAACGAAGAAACTCTGAAGTAACGTTCCTGAATGGCAGTTGTTACCCGTGTTCTACCCTGTCGGTCTTCGGACATTCATACCCGTCTCTCTGAATCGCTGCAACATTCTGGACACATTTGTATGGGAAATTTCAAACCATACTGCAATCCTTGTGTATGTCCACACTTCTTCTCGCAAAACTACCGCTTTGGCACATTCTCTTGGGTCAAATTGCGGGTTTCACGTTGCATAGCGATCGAGTGTAGAAAAATCAAACGAAAGAAAAACTATTGATAACTAGAATTGATCGAGACCAACTGATTTCAGAATGGAGCCAATACATTCAAAATGTGATAATCTCATATTTTCTTATTCCTGCTAGGAAAAAAAACATCTGTATGAAGAAAAACGTTGAAAGTCGATAACATATGCATGCATAATTCTAATGAAAATAATTAGGTTTGTTTTGGTTACGCTTAAGAACTGATCCAGGACGGTTCGCAAGTGCGCACATTCCGAATTTGTGTTTAATATTCACAACCGGCGCATGTGGGAACCGTCCTGAACAGTTCTGAACTCTGAACCTTAACAAAACCTGCTATCATTGAGAACACCCTCAGTTGTAGAATAAAATTGAGATTTCCATAATGTGCGTTAGTTTTTTTGCGCAGTGTATTCATCTAGTTAAAGATTTTTGATGAGTTTGAAAAAAGTGGTTCACATTCATAAAAACATTCACATTTAGGTACCTATATATTCAAGTTCCATTTCTATGACGCAAAATAAAACATTTTATCAACAACCTGTTGACTTCCAATATGATTCGATGAAATTTTAAAGGGAAACGGATCCTTAATGAAAAATATAAATATAGGGCATGTTGAAAAAACAACGAGACGATCATAACTGTTATTTATTTAAACATACAGGGTGCGCGGCGCGGCTGCTCTTGATGGTTTCATGTTTGTTTCTGATCACTATTTATAATTATGCTTAGGAATGTATCCCTCATAATTTCCATAAAATTTGGTGGCGTTTGGTGTGTATTGATTATTTTCAAGAAACTTCTTTATAGTCAATTATAAACGCTCTTGTCAAATTATTGCAGGGTTTGAAAGGAGCATTCGGTTATTCATTTTTTTTCAAATTGTTTGTGTTTCAGTAACTTGGGTGAAAAACCTATACAAGTTTTCATAAAATGCCGAAACCTATCAGAATATGTTTCAACCCATTTCTATATTTCTTTACAAATTCTAAATCGCTTTGTATATCGAGTGAGCAGATATGAAAACTCTTGTAAAAATGAGATTAATACTTTAATGCATGTGGATTCCTTAATTTTACTTTTATAATTATCAGGTTCCGTCATTAAGATCTTTGTGTTGTTCAAGTTCTTCACATGATCTCCGCTGTCATGTCTCCATTTTTGATGTTGTTCTTATGTTCCCTTTTTCTTATCTCTAAAGGTCTTGATGTCTCTCCTGTATAAGATTTCCACATATACAGGCAATATTGTAAACACAATTTTTTGATTTTTGTGTCTCATTCATTGGTTTCTTTCTAGTTAGAATGGATCTCAAATCATTTTGTGTTTTGAAAACAGTTTTATGTTGAATTTGGAACCAATTCTTCCTATTGTCTCTGAATCCAGGAATATAAGGAACGACGTTCAAAAAATTTGGTTGTTCCTGACGGTTTTCTGTTTCTACTGACCATCATTAGAATTTGATTAGATAAATAATTTATGTTTGTGCAACTTTTTCGTGAGAATAATGCCCGTATTCTGCTTTTCATCTGTAAGCTACGAGATCGTAGCGTACGACTGATCTTTCAGATTTCTTAGGATAGTGACAAGAAAAATTGCGGAATTGCATAATTCTGCAATTTTCCCCGTAACTATCATAGGGAATCTGACAGATCAATTGCACGCTACGATCTCGTAGCTTACAGATGAAAAGAATAAAACAAGATTAGCAGTGAAAAACCTAACTCCCCCATTTTCGTATTCTTATTGATATTCATAACGAATAATGTATCTATAGATTTCCTTATTTCGTCGGTATTTAAATAATAATCAGCCTGACATCTCTAGATGAACATCAGACTTCCCTAGACATCCCAAAGACATCCTCGGACATCCCCTGATTTCCTGAGACATCCCCTGATTTCCTGAGATATCCCCAAGACAACCCGGGACATCCTCCGATTTCCTAAGAACATCCCCAGATATCCTGGACAATCCCAGGGACATCTCCAATCTTGTACACCAGACATCCCCAGCGGTTTTACCCCTCGGCTGTAACCAATGCTCCGATCTTACCCTTATCAGAGCTTTCGGAATGCCATTCCAACAGACCAGCCGCTTATTCAATATCGCATCGCTCTGAGGTTTCGATTCTTCTACTGTTCACTGGAGTTCCGAGTCTGCTTGAATTTAACACTGAAACTACTGTGTTTCCATCCGTTTCTTCCACATCTGTATATTCAAAAAATTATCATAAATATTTTTCTATACAAAATTCCATCCACAATGAAAGAACATAATTATCTACAAGATTCAGTTAAATACGAGAGAATAAGATAAATACCCATGAATACTAAAACGAAACAGAAATAAAAACATTCGTCAACTGGGAGATGATGAACCGATTATGAAATATAGGTACTTCACTGATTTAAACCAAGTTAGAGGTAGTTTAGTTATAGTGCAACTGAGTACCTGGAGAATTTTTTTTGTTTCAGTGCTGTCAAATAAGTTTTAAGAATATAATATTATTAAAAAAATTCATGGCGATGTAACGCGTTAAATCTCTGTTATTGCAATCCTGTACACAGCAATTACCTCTTGATTAACTCACAGCTATTTTTAAGAGTTTATGTATGTAGTTTAACTATTCAAAGGAGTTGTACAGGAGCGGGACTAATGCTGATCAGTAGTGGCAAATTTTCAAGGCAGGTAAAATTTGTAGAGCAGTTTGAATAAATTTTGGAAATATGTAGTTGGAAAAATTTTCGGGTACATGAATATGCTTCAAAAGAGTGGGTGCAAGGAAGCCCTATTGTTACGAATGGGTGATGTTCTCATGCCTGCAAATTTCATAAAACTCTGATTGATAATTTTCCGATTTTTGAAAATATTTTGTAATTCGAACACATATTCACACTCATAATAGGTTCTTAACTTACTATGTCTATGTTATATGTCTTTGATATTATAATTTGGCATTTGGCTGGGGTCGTAGGTTCGAAGCTTGGCAGAATATTATATTTCATCTACATTTTCGAGTTTGATCTTTTTTGTTCTATTATTTGATGTGAGTCAAAAATTTTGAGCTTTTTTTCATATTGTGAAAACGATAAACCTTTAATTATTTTTTAAAATCGTGTAATAATTCGATGTTCATGAAATTGTGCAGACATGGAGCACATCATATACAATGGAAACACATACTGTTATTATGTGGTTATTTGGCAATGCAGAATCATTTTATTTTTATTATTTTTAATGCTCACGGGAAAAAACATTGAATCACAAACCAAAATGAACCCCTTCTCCACCATCGTTTTTCTAATCGTTCAAATGCTCAGTTGGCAAATCCCCTCCCTAAATTTTCTTCGGCCCGTCCCTGCCTTCATTTAAAAATTTCACTATTTGGTCAAATCATCAACAACTGAAACAAAAATATTATGGGAAAACTACTACCGATACAATCAAATCTCACATAGCTTCGGGGTCAGAAGGTACTTTCGGGTGGACATACCGGTTTCTACATGGTACTGAAATTTTTGAGATATCACTCACTTCATTTTTTGAGTGCTACTTATATCGTTATGCTCAAATGTCTGTAATTTTCGAATTTCGAGCCGAAAATGATCTCAAATGATAAGGTTTGACTACCTGATGACGAATTCGTGGTCAAATTCGATTCTATCCGTGGGGCCGTCCGTCCGGCTGTTAGCACAATAACTTTCGAAGGGATTGTCCTAGGGACTTAAAATTTTCGGAATAAGTTAGGGTCCCAAATGCCTCGATTAAACAGCCAAATTGTGCAGGTGTTCCATAATAAATAGTCATTCAAAATTTTTGAACCTCAATATCGCAGAAAAAACGAACCAAATCAAAATGAAATCTTACGGCCAAATACAAGATTCTCATAACAAGCTCATGCAAAATTTTGTGGCCATAGTGTGAACAGAACCATAGAAAATCAATTGGATATTGAGAAAAAGAAACTTCATAATATTCCCATAAAAAGATATCCGATGAGAGTGAATTTTTTTTTGGTGAATGAGGATCGATATACTGAATGTTTTTCCAAAATGGCCATAGTGTTCACAGAACCATAAAAAAATAATTGGAATATTGGAAAACGAATCTAATATACGTAATGTTCATGCAAAATTTCAGTAGGATCGCATCCCCAGAACCATTGAATTGAATTTTTTTGGTTTATATTTTTTAGGATTAGAATTTTCAGGATATAATTCGATTGTAACGAGATTCTGCATTATATATTTTGGTATTAATCTCAAACCCATATAATATTTGAGGTACAGTCTTATTGCTTCACCAAAGAACGAGCGTTCAAAAGCCCCTGATCAGGGATTTTGTTAACATTTTTTGAAATCAATTTCGTTTGGTTCTGTTATATAAATATGAAGTAACAAGCTTTTGCACGCTTGTTCATAGCTCAATAAGAATATTCTGTGACCCATAAGTTTCATTCAATTCATTAATGAATTCTACTTTTCTATTCGAAGCTTAGACGAGTTCAAAACGCGAATGTTTTCGATAATAAACTATTCACAAAATTCACCCAAGTCTTAGAAATCTACGAAGATAATGGCGAAATAAACGATCCAGTTCTCGCGCAACGAACAAACGGCTTAAATAACAGGAAATGCTAGTTTCATTAGTGGATGTAACACCACCCATTTCTAAAGTTTCCCACGAGAGCCTTTGAAATTGAAGAGAATGATTAATTGTTTTCAGGACACAAGTTCGAGTTAATACCTATGGAGCATGAAATGAAAATGCAAATTTTCAATTTACACACTTTTTACCAGGTTATTATGTACCCTAACAGAGTTTTTCTTTATAAATATTCAATGATAAGGTTTCCCGACATGATTTCATCAATTCCGTTGATGTATTCAGCGTCAAAAAAAGGTAAGAAAATACATATTTTATGAAGCTGGTCTCTGAATGAAAAGTCTTGTTGAATTATAAACAGTTGAGAATGTCTGCTCGAAGAATTCATTACTTTTTTCACTTTCTAAAACTTTTTATATCCTTCACGTGTAATATTAGAAAAATATTGAGCTTCAATAATTATTTAACACTCACTATTGTGACAAGACGAAATTATTTGGATATTTAGTAATAACAACCAGATTCATACACGTTGTTTGTAACCAACACACTAGGTATTGCTTCTTATCACCTCCTTTTCTCATTTGAATCTATCGGATCCTATGCCAACTATATTCGATTTCGAAACGCCTTTGTCTTAGTTGACGGTCCTAGTGCAATAAGTTTCGTAAGTCGCTTGATAAAAACCATTCATATGGTTTACTGAGATATCAAAATCAGAGAGGCACTGGTATATGGATTTAATATGAGGATCTCTTGAGCCCTGGGAATTGATTCCTCAATTTTATAGACACATATACTACCTGTTTACATATGCGTGCGCCCAGGAGTGACTTAAAATGAATTTCAAAGAGGCACATGTTCATATCAATACGGTTGTGTGTCTCACTCCTTTTCCTGAAGCTAAGAGAAAAAATGAACATAGAGATTGCTTCCACGCTTGAATAGTACTGCATTGTAATCAACCAAACGCTAGAGTGAGATGGAAAGCATTTCACTGCCTCACTGGGGTGGAGTAAACATAAATGAGTAGGATAATTCGCGTCCACATTATGCCGAACGACATCATTCGACTTGTGTCGTTCGACAAAGTCGAATAAGTGTGGACGTTGTAGAAGTCGAATCGAATCATGTCGCTTCCAACCCGAATGAGCGGCGGTCCAGATCAAAGGAAGTCGAATCGAATGATTCACGTCCACACCAATGTTGAATCGAAAGTGTTGGCCCTCAACGTGTCGAATTATGTCGTTCAGCATAGGTGGGATGCGACTTTAGAGTACAATAGATCCACATGATCGCACTTCCAGGAAGGCTAACCTAGCCCGAAACGACCCCAGTGCTGTTAACAATAATAATGGTCTACGTTGCCATGTACCAAACCAAATTGGATATCCTGAGAACTAGTGACTTCATTATATTCTTAAATGAGTTGGAAAAAAACCAATATTCTCATACTTCCGTGTTCTGTATTCTGTAATTCCATTCTGTTCAATCTAAACAAATGCACGTCCAGGATTTCTTGTATTAATTGAGTCAGAACTTCCCATCGAATGGTGGATTAAAATAGTCGAGAAAGAATTCGAAGGCAAATTTTCTCCTAACAAGTGTTATTAAGCCAGATTTCTTATTCAAATTGAAATTCACAATATTTTATAATAGTGGCTGAACAAATCAATTCATGCATTTCCAGCTCAAACATGTACAAACATTCGAAATCATGCAAAGATAGCCATCTTCAAATAACTCTAAATCTCATGTGATCAAGGGCGGATTTACGGGGGGGTAATGGGGGTAATTACCCCCCCCATGAATATCGAAAACCTTTGAAAAGTTACGCAACTTGTGCACATATTTCATTTGTTTGTTTTTTTAATACTATTACTTTACTACTATTTTTTTCTATTATATTGTTCCTCCTAAATATTTTGATTAATTTTTTTTCAGTTTTGAACCTGATTTATCGATCTTGAATCATCACTAACCCCCCCATGAAAAAAAGCTATATCCGCCCTTGCATGTGATTATGGAATAGTTCGACTCATAATTCTGTTCATTATATCGTAAATCATTAACACAGTCCCATTTAGCTCCCCTTTCGTGCTAGTTACCGACACAACAATATTTGTTAACATCCGAAACGAACAAAGCAGTTAATACCTCTCTACATGGTCTTTCAGGAAAAGGGGATACCGTCTCTAGGATAGATAAAATACCAAAAAATGATTGGGGTATTAAAGACAGAGAACGTTGAAAAAAAAGTAATACTCTTTTTCAACGATTTTTCGACAAGTACAGGCGACCTTGTTATACAATTTTATACGAATATGTTTCGGAATCTGATACATCAAATGAATTGCTTTTATGTCTATTCTATGGTACAAACTTCTGAGCACATTGAAAACTGTGTTTTCGATTGGGGTCTACAGGAGCTCCAAAAACTGATAACATACACGCATTTGACCTATGTAAATCTATTAATCAATTGTTAGGAAAAAGCCTAAAACGAAGAAAATAGTACGTATGGGATGTTTGACAACTTAGTAATATTGTGATCCAGGACTCAGCCTAGTTTTTGGGGAATTACCGAATGCCATCATTAAATGTTTGCATACCTCTGCTTGCTTGGACATTGGGTTAGGGTTGAACAATTTCAAGCAACAGTGCTACAAGTGCAGAGCCGGAGTAATTTCTGAATACTTTATAGTGAATACAAGAGTGTATTATCATTAAACAATTCAGGAAAATTTTCCGGTTTGTTAATGTTGGCTACAAAAACGTAAGTATTTCTATTTTGCAACTCAAGAAATGAGTGCGATATTAAAATGATAAGCGCATGTCGTTCTTGCCGGTTCAAAACAGAAAAGTAAATGGAGAAGGACCGTTCGTTATTTCAACGCCTATTTAGCTTTTGATGTTCTTTGAGAGATTCATACTTTAACTATTTAAAATAACCATAAGATTAAACAAATCAAAAAAGATAGGTTTAGTTTACTTAATCATACCTTCACATTAACACATGAGCTCAGGATAACGATTAAGACGCAAATGTTTTGAAAATTTCAGACTATTTGATAATCAACTATGATCATAAGAATGAAGAATACAGAATGCCTAGGCTTATGATCTGAATCTGCAATAACTAAGAAAGTTTTTTAGTTGACAGTTTCCAGGTGCCCTCTGCATTTTTTTTTAAATTATTCAAACTTGAAAAAAAAATGAATTTAATTTTCAATTTTCTTTTGTATTTCACCAGTTTCTAACTTTTTGAACCAGTTTGATAAATTAAGTCTTACTTCTCGATAGCTGAACTACGCTGTGAAATTGAAAAGAAACATATCTATCAAAATACCCTCTCCATTTGTAGAAATGGTACTGAAAAAACTAACAGCACTTGGAATTTTTTCAAAAATAAATAAACAGTAAATATTTTGAAATTCCTAAAACTTTTACTAAGGTCGACATTTGGGATAAGGGACCCACGACAGTGTTTATAGACTTATCCATTGTTTTTGTGACAGTCTGTATATAGGGGCGGCAAATCATAACTTGACGCGGGTGGCATATACCCTAGGAACGGCCCTGCGAAGGACCATAAGAAAACCAGCCTGAACCACTTCGCCAATTAACTACAGACTTCGGAACACTTGCAGATGTAATTACCGAAAGTGTCTGATGCTTACCTCGTTCTCAACAACGCGGCACCAGATTACAAATTGTTCTTCTCTTCCTTCTTCCTCTGCAAGATTGAATCTTTCAATCTGAGGTCGATTTATTTCACCGAATTAACAACTCTGAGGGATTTGGGTTAGTGAGTGAAACCAGTGATTTCGCTCTGATATATGTACTGCGATTCGTTCAATTTCAATTCAAGGCTGCATTACTTGAGGATGAAGAATATTATTTTTCTTTTGTTGTTCAGTAATGTTCATGATTGTAAATTAAATAGAACTTTCAACAGGAATTTGGACAAGTTTTACGTTGATTAAGTTGAAACTTCGCCAATGAACTACATACTACGGGGTGTCAATTCTCGGGATCACTCGTTCAACGAACGTATACGTTCGTGACATTTTGAGAGTAGATTTCCGGAAATTGTGATGATTTATCCGTTCAAAATGAATGTACACTTTCGTCCGAACGAGTAGTTGACGATATGCACAGGAATTAACGTGTTTCGAACTATTTCTTCGATTTTAGTCACTCACGAACGTATACGTTCGTGAGCGAGTGATCCCACTCGTTCGAAGAACGTATACGTTCGTGACATTTTGAGAGTAGATTTCCGGAAATTGTGATGATTTTATCCGTTCAAAATGAATGTACACTTCGTCCGAACGAGTAGTTGACGATATGCACAGGAATTAACTTGTTTCGAACTATTTCTTCGATTTTGCTCCCTCACGAACGTATACGTTCGTGAGCGAGTGATCCCGAGAATTGACACCGGAACACTTGCAGATGTAATTATTAAAAGCATCTAATGCTTTCTTCGTTCTCAACTACTAGGCACCTGATTACAAATAATTCTTCTCTTCCTTCTTCTTCTGCAAGATTGAATATTTCAATCTGAGGTCGATATATACCTCCGAATTAACCACTCTGATTCGCAGGGGATACTCTGGCCAGCACATTTATATATGTGGCGACAGCCAGGGAACTCTGAAATCTCTATCCGATGTTAAAGTTGATTCTCTTATGGTAAAAGAATGCAGGAAAGCTCTGCGTGGGCTGGGCTCTGATAACTTTTTGAAAGTAATCTGGTGTCCGGCTCATGCGGATATACCTGGTAACGTCAAGGCAGATGTACTGGCTAGGCGGGGAGCCGGATTAGCATTTGTTGGTCCAAAGCCTTCGCTGCCAATCTGTCGCACATCTGTCAGAAGTTTTTCCAGGAACTGGCTGAACAGGGAATTTTCCTCGGAATGGAGCGCAAGGGTGGGCCTGAGGTGGTCGAGGATTCTCATTGAGAGACCGTCCTCGCGATCTGAGGTCAATAGGCTTCTGTTGCTGGAGAGGAAACAACTCGGTCGGTGACTGGTGCATGACTGGTCACCTGTTTAACAAGCATTTGAAGAGAATGGGACTGACGAGCTGCTCCCTATGCCGCTGGTGCAGGAGTACTGATGAAACGGTTGAGCATATTTGTTCAACTGTGGAAACCTTACTGAGTTAAGGTCAACACACCTAGGAAATCCAACACCTTCTATTCCTATGGTGAGAGGGACCACTCCTAGCAGGCTCGCGACGTTTCTGTCTTCGTGTCTGAGGAGCTGAGTCTCTATGGAACGATGCGGTTGAACAATGGGCCACTAGGCCTCAGTTCGGCCGGTAAGGCACCCCACAGAGAAGAAGAAGAAGAAGAACCACTCTGAGAGATTTGGGTTAGTGAGTGAAACAAGTGCTGGTTTCGCTCTGATACACGTACTTCGATTCGTTCATTTTCAATTTGAGGCTGCATTACTTGAGGATGAAGAATATTATTTTTTCTGTTGTTGTTTAGTAATGTTCATGATTGTATATTTATATTAAATAGAACTTTCAACAGGAATTTGGACAAGTTTTTATGTTGATTAAGTTTAAACTTCGCCAATTAACTACATACTTCGGAACACTTGCAGATGTAATTATTGAAAGTATCTACTGCTAACTTCGTTCTCAACAACTAAGCACCAAATTACAAATTGTTCATTCTCTACAAGATTGAATCTATCAATCTGAGGTAGATTTATATCACAGAATTAACAACGGATTAGGGTTAGTGAGTGAAACCAGGGGCCAGTTGCACCGAATACTTTGCAACTTTTCACTTTGCACTTTCACTTTGCACTTTTCACTTTTCAAATGAATTACTATACTTATACATTGCACAAAACGCATTCATAATTGAAAAGTGCAATGTGAAAAGTCTAGTGCAAAGTGAGTATATCACTCCGTAGAAATTAAATATTGATAGAAATTTTGTGCAATATAATTAATTTTCACTTTTGAAATTTGTCAGAATGCAAAGTGCAAAGTTGCAAAGTATTTTGGTGCAATAAGCCCCGGCTCTTCAATTCAAGGCAGGTAACGGCAATAGTGACACTTATTGATTATTGAGATAAGTTGCATTTTCATACGTTCATAGCATAGAAAATAAACTATCTAGATGCCCAACTAGCCGATTTTTCTGGTTTCATATATTCAGTTTATGCATCCAACCGCTAGGGTGAAATTTTTGAGGATTCCTTTCATAAGAAATGTCAACATTGTCAACATGACCGTAAAAGAAAGGTAAACATGTAAACAAGAAAAGTTTGAGCTGGTTATCAGTGAATATCCATTGTATATCGAAAAAATTGATGGATTGAATCAATCATTGATTATTGAATGTACTGGAAATTTTCTGCTTTCGCGAGAATGAAATATCGAAATACCTTCTTTATATACTGTTGAAAAGATTATAATTTGTATCGCATCATTTATAATTATATCATCTGACTATTCATAAAAATAGAATTATCTAATGTTTCATTCTTTATATTCAGCTTAAGAAACAACACCAGTAACATCCTTCTATGCCACAGCTCTAGAAATTAATGCTGAAACAGAATTTCTAGATTACACAAACAAATAATTGAAAGTATTAAATCAGCGACCCTTTTTGGGTACCCTATAAAAGTGCAGCAAAATGCATTTTCGTAACCGAAAGAAAGGAATCTAAGGTGGGTCAAAATTAAATGATTTGCTAATTTTTTTTAATTTTTCAGATGAAAAGGCATTTCATTTATTTTGTGACAATATTGTTTGCCTTTATTTCTTTACCTGAAAACAGTATTGCTCCTTTTTTTCACAGCTGATTTTCCTATTACCAATACTGCCTTGAATATCGTTGAAAAATGCACTCTTGTTGGCTATTGCCTGTTCTAATACTTTCAGAAGATCTGATGAATGTATCAAGTTTGTTGGTTTTTATGTTGACGATTACCTTTGCTTTTAAAATTCAATTTTAATTTGGTCTGTTTTAAGAAGGAGGCGTAATATGTTATTTGAAATACATATATTACTTTACATATTTTTTTCTTTTGTAATGTAGAGTGTATTATACATGTTTTTTTCTATTACCATTACTGCCCCAAATATCGTTGAAAAATGCACTCTTATTGACTATCGCCTTTTCTGATACTTTGATAAAATCTGATGAATATATCAAGTTTGTCGGTATTTATATTGACAAATACCTTGGGTTGTTAATTTCCATATTTCTATTAAAAGTAGACAAAATGGACGTCTTTCATAAGATATTACTCTACATATTCTTTTATTAGGAATTTTTTCCCTCTGTTGTTTGTATTGTATATTATGTTTATAGTTTTTCTATTGTAATAATGCTCATAATATATTATATTTCGTTGAATAATTTCTCATATTTCCACCTCTGAATTCATTTAAGATTAACTAAAATATCTCTCAGCTAATCAAAATTGTTCCTGAGTTAAGTCGACTAAAAAATTGTTTGTTGTCACATCCAATTGGTTTGTTTTCATTCTGCTTAAAATTCAAGTGAATCATAATGATCCTATTGGATATGACAATAAACAATTTTTGAATCGACTTAAGTCAGGATGAAAACATTGCGATATTATTTGAATTCCTGCCATATCACCCGTAGTTCATTCATCCAAACACCAGATGTCTCTGATGATTGCGAAACCACCTACTTAGTACGTGCGTTGGGCATCTAGAGAGTTTATTTATCTATGGTTCGTAGGTACTTTAGTATGCTACAGCGAGAGACAGCGACTTCCACAATATTGACCCAAAGATTAAGGAGAAATAAAGATGGGAAACGAAGCGACTACGGTTACGCGAGCGCCATCTAGTGGTTCACTAGTAAACGTCCTGGTTAAAATATTATCATATGGGCCAGTTATAAAGGAAAAAACCAAAACTGAAATGTTCTATGCAACATTTATCTTGGAATGTGAGGTTATTTCTGAATTTGCCTTCGCTACAAGTGCCTTAACAAATTACAACAGCCTTCGGTCTTTTGAATTTTGTTTATTTTCAACTGTCAAGATGAGTGTTCATTATTGTGTTGTTATGAACTGCAACAACAGTAAAAATAATAAACCAGGCATCACGTTATTTAATTTTCCAAAAGACATGAAACGGTAAGTTTTTGAATTCTTTTTGAAACTACTAAACCATTTTTTTAAATTTATTTACGTTGTGTCTCAGAGTTGAATTTTTTCTGGTGTGTTTTTTCGTACATATTTCCACTCATGCCCAATATGCTTTGCCTCTTCTCTTACTGTGTTTTAATATCAATAATAATATTCAATGATTTTCAAGGGCTCAAAAATGGTTGGAATTTTCTGGACGGCACGATTTAGATTTGGGCGCAAAAACAATACAGTATATGTAGTGAGCATTTCTCCCCAGAGAAATTTGAATGTGAATTTCCACGGAGATTATTATTTCCTGACAGTATTCCACACATTGGCGGACCTCGATCGATTGGATGTTCTTCCTGTGTCCAAAATTATAATTCATGAGAATATAATGATTGCTCCACCTCATTTTTCTATGATTTTTTATTTGTATGTATATTCAACTTATTTTTTTACAAGAATTCTTTATTGGGGCTGTGATTTATCATATTTATACTTATATATTTTGTTATTCAATAATAGGAATTCATTATATTTATATTTGTACATAATATATTTATTTGTTCATTTATATATCTATAATTATGTCATATTTTTTATATACCGAATAAAAAATTTCACAAAAAATTTTTTCTTTCACTACAATCTGTTCATTTATGAGATTATCTCCATATTGGTTTTTGGGATGAAAAATGAGTATAATTATTTTTTTATAATATTTTACTCATTTTTCATTGAATAGCTAGTATAATCCCAAAATTCTGCGTATGCGGAGAAACGGAAAATCTAGATTCAAAATTCCCGCTACAAGTAGATTTCTTCTTTCTATATCTGTCTTCAGCGCCATCTAACATCTCACTAGTAAAATCTGGGGCTAAAATGTGGTCGTTTTTAGTACTAGCGTAGTAGGCGCGTTTCCCATCTTCGTCGTCCCTTATCTTGATTTGACCTGAACAGACCGTTCTGCCACAGCAGTCTAGAGAAGGCTTGAATCTTCAAGCCGGGTTTTACAAAACTTTAATCAGCTTGATAATTGAAATGTCATCATTGCTGTGAAATTTCAGTTAATTTTTGACCATAGGTTTAATTCAAAAACGGTTTGATTGCCCAATCAAGCTTTATGAAACCCACGGTCAATCTGAGGTCGATTTATGTCTCCGATTTAACAACTCTGGGGGATTTGGGTTAGTGGGTGAAACTAGTGATGGTTTCGCTCTGATATATGTACTGATATTCTTTCAATTTGAGCACTCGTTTTACTCAAACGACCAGCAGACCCGGTGCCGAAATCTCGACAAGTTGTAGTATGTGTCAGTACACACAGCCTGTATAATTACCATACGTGAGACGCATCATCTTAAAATGTTATTGAAATATCACGTAGAGTAATCTTTGAATGTGTAACCATTGCCGAGTTTGTTTAATTATTAAGTATAAATACTAACAATTGGATTGTTTAAAAACACTCGTATCAATTGTTTAGAGGAGAGTCCGATTACATGTTACTACGGTCATTCAGTGAAATTGATTAAACACCTTTGATGAGTCTCAGGGTATTATTTCACCATCCCTCTACGGTATAGGCGATTGACCGAACCTACCCTAGTTGGGTACATTACATGGCGATCCTGCCAGTTCTATACTGTTAGAGGTCTTAATGGTTAATTGGTTACATCAGTGATGAGGTCTAAATGGTTACATCAGTGATGGTATATGGTTCTTCTTCTCCTTCTGACGACACAGAGTTCTAGCCAAGATGGGATCATCATCACCAGGATTTGATGTAATGGACAATATCAAGGAAAAACTGTAAGATTTTTTTTTCCTAATGGATACTTTTGAATTGTATGCTGAGTTATGTGGTATCGCTTCAAAATTCCTTGAGTACATCAAAAAAGAAGCGCGTGAACGAAGAGAACGAGCCGACGGAGGAAATAAATTTCAAAATGAAAGGGTCAAGTTAGGATACAAATTTGATAAATTAAATAAAAATGTCAAATCCGAACCAAGTTCTCTCGAAACATTAAGCACTTACTAAACCATCATAAAAAAAATTTCACTATCAGAATCTAGAAAATTGCTTCAGGAAAGATCAAAACTAATCGAAGATAAAGTAAATTCCGAAAAATCAATCATGGTGAAAAATTCGATTTAAGAACAGCATCGTCTCTGTTGCCATCAATGAATAATATAGAAGAATCTGTGATGCAACTAATTGATGCCATAGAATTATATAAAGATATGCTCGATGAGCAAGGTAGGAATTCTCTTATTAATTATGTTCTAAAAATTAAATTAACGCCTAATGCTAAATTAAGATTGAAGAAAGAGTATCAGAAAGTTGAAGATTTGATGGTAGATATGAAAAAATTCCTAATAACCAAAAAGTCACCTGCAGCATTATCCACTCAACTCCATACTTTAAAACAGGAGAATAAAACAATAGAAGATTTTGCTAAACTTATTGAACAGTTATCTCTAGATCTAACTATCGCTCAAGCAGATAATGCACCAGAAGCATTACCTGTTTTAGCCAATGTAAATGAAAACATTGCTTTGGGCGCATTTTCGAATGGTTTACGAAATACGGAAATTAGAACTATAATAAAGGCAAGAAATTTTAATAACCTCAAAGATGCTGTAGCATCAGCTAAAGAAGAGGAACTTGTAAAAATGTCAGCTTCAACATCTACTCAAAAAGTCTTTTCAATGAAAAATTTTAATCGTAATTTCAAAAGTAATAATTATAGTCAGACAAAGTTCAATAATGCATCGTCTCATAGAGGTAATGACCGCCGTAAGGAGAATCCGAGCAAGCAAATGCATTTCAGCAATTCAGCACAAAAGAGAAACGGTCAAGGTCGCGGGCGCCAGTTCGCGAATTATTTTAAAAATAATAACAAAGGGAACTCGACCCAGCACAGATCGTATTTAGCCGAAAATTGCACAAACTCTTCTACAGAAGAAAAATCTGCAGCGGATAAGTTTTTTCGTGACCAACAGTCATGTTAATTACAATATAAACGCTCTAAATTATGTTTCAGTGAAGTATGACAGACATGAATTAAATTTCTTAATCGATACAGGTGCGAGTATAAGTTGTATTTTCCCAGAATATTTAGCTGAAGGAGAAAAAATAGATACTAAAGAAAAAATTAAAATTAAAGGTATAGCCGGATCCACATCTTCTATGGGCTCCGCAAAAATTTCAATGATTATAAAAAACACTAGTCTTGCTCATAATTTTTCAGTTGTAAAATCCTTTGATTCAAGTATACAAGGTGTTCTAGGATCAGACTTTTTCAAAAAACATAAAGCAGTGATTGATTACGAGAATTTCATTTTAAAACTGAATAATAAAAATAGAGAAACTACTGTACCACTGAAATCCAAAGTTGAACATTATACCATTATACCACCGAGATGCGAAATAATTCATTGTTGTCATACTGAAGAAACACAAGAATGTGTCATTTCGAACGAACAAATATGTGAAGGAGTTATTATCGCGGGAATAATCGCAAAACCTGAAGACCATAAAATTCCAATCAGACTATTAAATGTAACCGATAGAGAAATAAGATTAAAAAATTTCTCTCCAAAAGTTGAAAGTCTTTCAAAATTAGATGTTGTAAACTATGGTAGAAATGAAATATCGGTACAAAGAGTTGATGAAATATTAGATTCAATTAACATGAAATCTTTGAACAAGGAAGAAATAACTTCCGTACAAAAAATTTGTGCCAAGTATGCAGATATTTTCCACATAGATGGGGATCATTTAACGGTTACTAATTTATACCGACAAAAAATTTTACTGAAACCAGAAGCTCAACCAGTCTATGTTAAACCATATAGATTACCACATTCACAGAAAAATGAAATTCATAAGCAAGTAGACAAAATGCTACGAGACGGAATAATAGAGGAGGCCAAATCTGAATGGTCCTCACCGTTATTAATCGTACCAAAGAAACCGGATCAAAACAGAGTCAAGAAATTTCGGATGGTATTAGATTACCGATTATTGAACAAACAAATTAAAGGTGATAAATTTCCATTACCAAACATTACTGAAATACTAGATTCCTTGTCGGGAGCAATCTACTTTCCCATCTAGATTTAGCGCAAGGATATTACCAATTAGAATTACATCCCGATAGCAGACCATATACAGCATTTACAACTGAAAGGGGTCAATATCAAATGAAAAGACTAGGAATGGGGTTAAAAACGAGCCCTAGCTCATTCTCAAGACTCATGACAATAGCTATGTCAGGTTTAAACTACGATTCTTGTTTTATTTACTTAGATGATTTGATAGTCTTCGGACACTCTTTGCAAAATCATAATCAAAATCTTGTGAAAGTATTACAACGCCTGAGAGAAGTTAATTTGAAATTAAATCCTAGTAAATGTGAATTCTTGAAGAAGGAAATGTTGTATCTAGGTCATGTTATTTCGGATAAGGGCATTTCGCCAGATCCAGAGAAAATGGAGGCTATTTCAAAATATCCTGTACCTAAGAGTTCTGAAGAAGTAAAACGTTTTGTTGCATTGGCTAATTATTATAGAAAATTCATCAAGAATTTTGCTGCAATAGCTCAACCTTTGAACAACTTGTCACGAAAAGGAAAAGTTTTTCAATGGACAAAAGATTGCGAGAATGCATTCCAAACTTTAAGGCAAGTCCTTCTGACAGCACCTATTCTGCAATATCCAGATTTTTCAGAGAATAACGAATTTATTCTTAGAACAGATGCTAGTGGATTTGCGTTAGGTTCAGTTTTATCGAATGCTAATGACCATCCAATAGCTTTTGCTTCGCGAAGTTTGAATCCAGCAGAAAAGAATTATTGTACAATTGAAAAAGAGCTTTTAGCAATAGTTTGGTCAGTCAAACATTTCAGACCTTATTTGTATGGACGAAAATTTAAAATCTTAACAGATCACAGACCACTCATTTATTTGTTCAATATGATTAATCCATCAAGTAGATTAACCAAGTTCCGTTTGATTTTAGAAGAATATGACTTCACGGTTCATTACGTGAAAGGTTCAGAAAATGTAACAGCAAATGCATTATCGCGTATCAAACTAGATTCAAAAGATCTCAAAGAAATGACAAATGTAGGAGTTGAAAACATTAGCGTCATGACGAGGTCTCGAACTAAAAATGAATTAGGTTCTAACCAACACGAGACGAATACCTCCGACGATAAGAGGATTGATCACCCTATTGTAGTCGAAGTTTTAAAACGTCCAGCGAAAAGTGTCGAGTTGAGGCCAATTTCAGAAAAAGAATTTCGTAATTTGGAAAATCAACGTTCGGAGCAGTACAATAAAAATTTGTTATATAATGTGAATTCACAAATCATTTTTATTAACCAGGACATCCGATCAGCGTACGACTTAGGTACATCGTTGAGGAAACTGGAAGAATTATGCGCAGAAAATGTGTAACGTTATTATTTTGACTTTGTCATGAAATGTAGTTTTGCCATCTCTTTCCAAAAAATTATTAGTTAAGTAAACTTATTGGGATGTTTCATTTTCTAAATTTCCTTATTTTTGTGATTATTCACCTCGTTTTCCTACCTGTTCGAATTGTTTTCCTTCAGAAAACGGTTTGTTTATTATTTGAAAATTGTGAGGTTAATGTTGTTTGTCATATTTGTTGGGTTAGTTCATTATTATTTGGCCTCAGTAAAGTACTTCGGAAAATCGTGGAAGAATTATAGAAATGGATTTATAGAGACCCTCCTCTGGTATAAACTGCGTAGATTGTCGGTACCGTATTAATTTCTATATTGTTTTGGTTTTTGATGTGTTTCTTCTTCTTTTTCTTCGCTATGACAACCATGACAACTGATAGGCTCTGTGAACTTTCTGGAAATTTCTGTGTGACTGTCAAGGCGGACATTTTTTGGTTAATGTGAAATTCGTTGAGACATTTTTCGAAGAAATTGTGAATCTAGATTCATCCTCGTTTTGAGGGATTAAAACTTCGAGTGTCATTATTCCCTGGAGAGTATTTTGGAATATTTTGGGAAAAATACGTTTCATACGTGATCATAAACTCTTCCACAGGAAATTCGTTAGGTTGTTGTGTAGCGAATATTATTGGAATTATTTCGAACAAATTCTCGACTGAATTGGAGGTTGAACCTATCTCCCTCGAACAACAGAGGGTCCACGTATCTGGGTGTACCTGAGTTCCATGTGACAGGTGTTGAGTACAGTTTCCATGTACCTGGCGTTATTGGGGGTAACCTGTCAGTTATTCCACGTTCCTGGCATGTCTTCTTGGCTGAATTATGTATGTACCTGTCAGTTAGAGGTACTCACGAACCTGCCAGTTAGAGGTATCGATTGGCATCCCCTTGCCTGTTATCTTGGAGGTATCTACGTTCTGGAGTATTTTGTGAAGGTAACCAGTGCATAGCACTGGCTTTAACATTGTAAATTGTTGGCTTTTTATTGTGATAATTTGTGATATTGTTTTGTAAGGTAATTATGTATATGATTGTGAGCAATTATAATGAGGTGCACTTCATTAGTTGCGTTGGGTACCAACCAGGGTGCTCGTGTATCCCTTCAGGATTTTGTGATAAGATAATTGATTGTTGTTCCCTTCAGGAACCATTGTTTATGTAAAGTAGTTGTTGACTTAGGTCGGTTAGGATTTGTGATAGGATGATTGATCGGTGTTCCCTTCAGGAACCATTGTTTATGTAAAGTAGTCATTGACTTAGGTCGGTTTATTGTGTTAACTTAGATTATTGGTTCTTATTTGATTTAGTGTTTATTAGTGAGTTTTCCTTCTGACTACCCGTGGGGGATAATCTTTATTCGTATTGTATCAACCACTGCACATATATTTTTATTTTGTTAATAAATTATTGTGACTTGAATTTTGAGGGATTTTTGTTAACTGTTACTCTGGTAGAGGAGTAAGCAGTTCATTTACCTTGAGTAGGCAGGCATTTCTCTACCTGGCGCCCATTACATTCTATCATATATAACTCACTCCCTTCTCCACTGAGTGTGGTCGCGAACCTATTGCATTGAAACCGGCTTTCCCCAAAGTCAACGTTTCAAATTGGCGCCCAACGTGGGGCCATAGTCAATGACAACTGACATGCAGTGGTTGACCGGTGCTTTTGTGGTGTTTTTTTCGGTTTATTTTTTTTCTTCCCTATCATGGAATTGAGGGTAATTTTGACTATGTTCATAGCGTCTTTGTAGCGTCGGTATTGGTTTGTTGATTAGTTTATCTGCAGCGTATTTTCGGTCTGTTTTAATTGTTGATTGAGTATTTGACGTGGTCCATTGGGTTTGTTGAATCGCCTGATGCATTTCTAGTTTCGTGGTAGATTTTTCTTTTGAGCTGCGTTGTATTAGTTCGGTCAATTTTGTTTATTTGATTCTTATCAGATGTTTTAGGTGATGAATAGATCTGGTGTGGATGTGGTTACATTATTTGCGGGGTAGTAGGTGAATGAGTTATGGGGCAGAGGATGGCTGTCCCTTGCCTTGAGCATAAATTGACTAGGGTGGTCACTACCCCCATTCAGTGGCTGAAGTACAACAAACATCGTTTGTATTTTCAGTTCCACGGTAGTAACATAGCTACATTTCATCCTCTGTAATTGGTGACGAGGTTAAGTAACACAAAATATATTTATATTGTATTAAAGTGTGACTTTGATTCCCCGATTTCGACACTTTCTTTGGTGATTTTTTTTTTTTTTGTTTGTGAAATTCTGTTTAGGACTGCCATGTGTGGTGATTTTTGTGGCTCCTATATGGAGTATTGATTATGACGAAATGACGGTGACTTGTATTTTCTACCTTTGTATGGTGACTCCCTTGTGGAGGATTATGGATTCTTTGATTTTGACTCATTGTTAAATTGCCCCTATTGTGATTTTTGTGACTCCTGAATGGAGGATTAGGTATCTCGACTTTGTCGATTCCGTTGTGTTTTCCGATTTGACTTATATACCTTAGTGTGGTGACTCCCGAATGGAGGATTAGGTATCTCGACTTGTCGATTCCGTTGTGTTTTCCGATTTGACTTATATACCTTAGTGTGGTGACTCCCGAATGGAGGATTAGGTATCTCGACTTTGAGTGTCGATATGAACGTGACGTTGGGTTTCCCAATTTTTCATTTATGTTCTTTGATTGGTAACTCCTTTGTGAAGGATTATGGATAGCGTGCCTGCTATTAGCCCCTATTGTGACCTTTTTTGTTTTTTTTTGTGATTCCCGAAACTCCCGACGAGTTAGTGACACGTTTGGTCGTGTATTGAGCCGTTGCTCTTTACCCACGAGGACCACCGCTTTTCCTTATTTTGACGTTCCCGATCTTGTCGTTTTGTGTTACCGATTTTGATTCTCGATTTTGACATCACTCCTGTAGGGTTGTGATGGGAGTCGTTGAGGTTGCGACTTTATTGTAAAGAAGTCCTCCATGTCCAGCACCTTACCTGAAAGTTTCGGTTCGAATTTCAGGTAAGTTTCTCTTTTAGTTTGAAAAAAAAAGTGTACACCCAAAAATCGGCCTTTTTGTTAGTATCCTTAGTTGAACTGGTTTTGTTTTCCTTTTTATTTAGTTTTCGTTAGGCCCGTTGGACATGTCGGTAACCAGTCGCCTTCAGCGATTGGATATCTTTTACTTTTGTGTTGTTTGGATTAGGGATTTTCCCTGTGGTGGGCTATGAAAGTCACCGTAGTTGTTTTGGTAACCAGTCGCCTTCAGCGATTGGATATCTTTTACTTTTGTGTTGTTTGGATTAGGGATTTTTCCCTGTGGTGGGCTCTGAAAGTCACCGTAGTATTTTTGTCAATATCTTGCCGTCTTCAGCGATTAGGTATTTTTTTGTTTATTTTTTTTTTCGGGCTCTGGTTGAGTGATGATATTTGTCGGTATTCTCGCTCCGTTTCCATCTCGGTGGAAATGGCCTTCAGTAATCAGATGCTCTTTCACTTTCCTTATACATTAGCGCAACTTGTGGTAGTTTCAGTGTGCCTGGATGGCAAAACCATTAACCGAAAAAAAAAATGGACCTTCAGTCATTTTTTTTTTTTTTTAAGTAAGGGGGGAATTGTAACGTTATTATTTTGACTTTGTCATGAAATGTAGTTTTGCCATCTCTTTCCAAAAAATTATTAGTTAAGTAAACTTATTGTGATGTTTCATTTCTAAATTTCCTTATTTTTGTGATTATTCACCTCGTTTTCCTACCTGTTCGAATTGTTTTCCTTCAGAAAACGGTTTGTTTATTATTTGAAAATTGTGAGGTTAATGTTGTTTGTCATATTTGTTTGGTTAGTTCATTATTATTTGGCCTCAGTAAAGTACTTCGGAAAATCGTGGAAGAATTATAGAAATGGATTTATAGAGACCCTCCTCTGGTATAAACTGCGTAGATTGTCGGTACCGTATTAATTCCTATATTGTTTTGGTTTTTGATGTGTTTTCTTCTTTTTCTTCGCTATGACAACCATGACAACTGATAGGCTCTGTGAACTTTCTGGAAATTTCTGTGTGACTGTCAAGGCGGACATTTTTTGGTTAATGTGAAATTCGTTGAGACATTTTCGAAGAAATGTGAATCTAGATTTATCCTCGTTTTGAGGGATTAAAACTTCGAGTGTCATTATTCCCTGGAGAGTATTTTGGAATATTTTGGGGGAAAAATACGTTTCATACGTGATCATAAACTCTTCCACAGGAAATTCGTTAGGTGTTGTGTAGCGAATATTATTGGAATTATTTCGAACAAATTCTCGACTGAATTGGAGGTTGAACCTATCTCCCTCGAACAACAGATGGTCCACGTACTGGGGTTTCCACGTATCTGGCAGTATTTCACGTATCTGGCTGTAGTTCCACGTATCTGGGTGTATCTCCACGTATTGGGTGTACCTGAGTTCCATGTGACATGTGTTGAGTACAGTTTCCATGTACCTGGCGTTATTGGGGGTAACCTGTCAGTTATTCCACGTTCCTGGCATGTCTTCTTGGCTGAATTATGTATGTACCTGTCAGTTAGAGGTACTCACGAACCTGCCAGTTAGAGGTATCGATTGGCATCCCCTTTCCTGTTATCTTGGAGCTATCTACGTTCTGGAGTATTTTGTGAAGGTAACCAGTGCATAGCACTGGCTTTAACATTGTAAATTGTTGGCTTTTTATTGTGATAATTTGTGATATTGTTTTGTAGGTAATTATGTATATGATTGTGAGCACTTATAATGAGGTGCACTTCATTAGTTGCGTTGGGTACCAACCAGGGTGCTCGTGTATCCCTTCAGGATTTTGTGATAAGATAATTGATTGTTGTTCCCTTCATGAACCATTGTTTATGTAAAGTAGTTGTTGACTTAGGTCGGTTAGGATTTTGTGATAGGATGATTGATCGGTGTTCCCTTCAGGAACCATTGTTTATGTAAAGTAGTTATTGACTTAGGTCGGTTTATTGTGTTAACTTAGATTATTGGTTCTTATCTGATTTAGTGTGTTATTAGTGAGTTTTCCTTCTGACTACCCCGTGGGGGATAATCTTTATTCGTATTGTATCAACCACTGCACATATATTTTTATTTTTGTTAATAAATTATTGTGACTTGAATTTTGAGGGATTTTTGTTAACTGTTACTCTGGTAGAGGAGTAAGCAGTTCATTTACCTTGAGTAGGCAGGCATTTCTCTACCTGGCGCCCATTACATTCTATCATATATAACTCACTCCCTTCTCCACTGAGTGTGGTCGCGAGCCTATTGCATTGAAAGCGGCTTTCCCCAAAGTCAACGTTTCAAATGATATATTAGAATTGTACCTCATAAAGCTAGCTAGTAATGAAAAATTTTTGAATATGTTGACAAATTACAAAAAGGAAATTCAAGGAACATCGTTAAAGATTAACGTAATAAGAGATGTAACGCGAATTGAAGACAGAGAACTAAGGCAAATTATTCTGAACGATTTTCACATGCTTCCTACCGGTGGACATGCAGGTATCCAACGCATGTTTAATAATATTAAAAGAGAGTATTTTTGGAACGGGTTTAAAATCTGATGTTGAAAAATTTGTAAAGAAGTGTGATGATTGTCAACGTCACAAACATTCTTTACCTAGGAAAGAACCTTTGACAATCACTACCACAGCTTCGTCTGCATTTCAGAAAATTTTTCTTGATCTTGTAGGTCCTCTACCTACTGATGTAAAAAATAATAAATATATACTCACAATTCAATGTGACTTAACCAAATTCGTAGAGTGCTATCCACTTCCTAATAAAGAAGCAGAAGAAGTTTCAAAATCTTTTATTGAAAACTTTGTTTTGAGGTATGGTATACCTTCTGAAGTTGTTACAGACCAAGGCACAGAATTCTTATCAAGAATATTCAGTGAATCGTGTGATTTACTCAAAATTAAACAATTCAATTCAACAGCTTATCACCACGAAACACTGGGTGCACTTGAAAATTCGCATAAACACTTAGGAGCTTTCCTTCGAATGCACACAGCTAAGGAAAGTAATAACTGGAGTAATTGGGTTCCATATTGGTGCTTTTCATATAACAATACCGTGAACTCTTCAACTCGCTATACTCCATACGAATTAGTTTTCGGAAAACCTAGTAGATTTCCACAAAATTTGAAAAGTCAAGTAGATCCTATCTACAATTTTGACAACTATCCAATTCAACTCAAATATAGGTTGCAAACAGCTTGGAAAGATGCTAGAGGAAACTTGGTGACGATAAAATTAAAAAGAAAAGAGATATTTGACAAGAAATGTAATGAAAAACATTACGAAGTAGGGGATAAAGTGCTTATAAATAACAAAAACATGGACAATAAGCTTGACCCTTTATTCAACGGTCCATATGAAATAGTGGAAGTGCGAAATCCGAACATTATTGTGAAAACGGACAAGAACAAACTCAAAGAAGTGCACAAAAATAGAGTAAAACACTATTTTCAGCGATTAAATTTAAGAGATTGTTGTAAATATTGGATTAGGTAAATAATATTATAAACTTTGTAGATTTAAGATAAACTAAAACTGTGATAGGTGTATAGTATAGATTTCAAGATAAGTCAAAAAAAAAAAAATTTTTTTTACATTTTCATAGAAAACAAAAATTTTTTTTTCTCTCAAACAGGGAAGGTGTAGTATGTGTCAGTACACACAGCCTGTATAATTACCATACGTGAGACGCATCATCTTAAAATGTTATTGAAATATCACGTAGAGTAATCTTTGAATGTGTAACCATTGCCGAGTTTGTTTAATTATTAAGTATAAATACTAACAATTGGATTGTTTAAAAACACTCGTATCAATTGTTTAGAAAGAGTCCGATTACATGTTACTACGGTCATTCAGTGAAACTGATTAAACACCTTTGATGAGTTTAAGGGTATTATTTCACCATCCCTCTACGGTATAGGCGATTGACCGAACCTACCCTAGTTGGGTACATTACAAAGTGATCTTTCAAAGCTGATACGAACTTCATTGCGCGGTGTGCATTTTTGCAGGTAAAAGAGGGACTCGCCCAATGAAGTTCGCATACGCTTTGAAAGATCACTTGTCGAGAATACGGAGCCAGCAGTACTGTCCCGAATTTTCATTTTTCCGAAAAATCTTTCACTGATACTATTCTAACGAAATTCATAACAAATATGTGTGTCGCTATCTTAGTTCTGAATATCATGTTTGACATTGATCGGATCGCTAATTTCGTTAAAATTGAAAAATCAATGAAACGAAGTTTAAGTGGAAGTAACTCCTAAACCAATGAACCGATTCTTCTCTTCCATGGAAGCTTGTGGATATGTCAATGTCCCAAATCTACTGTGAAAATTTCAAACCTGTAACTCGTTTCGTTGAAATTTGTCGGTTCTCATTGCACAATCAAAACATTTTTTTGAAAGTATTATAGCACCATACTTACGAAACTGCTGAAGTTTGCGCGTCATCATTCTGCTTCAAAATACCAAATTAAATGAAATAGAGAGTAGGAAAATACAAAAAATATTCGAGCAAAACTTAAGCACACTATACCAAGCACGCCAAAGGTTTGAAAATTCTCAAACTAAAAGAACGACCTGAAAAGCGTCCATGCATTGCACGAAAAAAAGTAATTCTATTCGTAAAGAATTCTCCTGAATGTCTTCATTCTTTTCAGGTCAAAAATTATTCGAATATTAATTTCTGCATACGGAATTGGGTCTCCGGAGTGCAAGAAGTATGATAGCCCCCTCTGGTAATATAAATGCAAATGCACTCGTTAACTTCTTTGGTCGTAAATGAACAAAACGGAATTACCATATAATTGAGTGAGTCTTTAGAATGACTCGACTACATTCATTCCTTCATTGCATGCACCACTTTTCAACACGTAGGTTCAATGCCCATTGATTCAATGAAGGCAAATAATATTTTGCTTGATAAACATATCTAGATTTCGCTCGAATACCGCTGCCATTTGTTAGAAATACTGAGTTGAAAATTACTACAGCTGTTTCATGCAAATTAACAGATTAAATCAAAATATTATTTTTTCCTCTACGTTTGTAGCGAATCAGTTCATTCTGCCGTTTCTTACTGAGTAAAAGCGATAATGTCTTGAGCTACAAATTTGATGGTTGAGTCTGCGGCATCGACCAGCGAACAATGCGACCTGTCGCATTCGTACTCCTTTTTCGGAGAATGCGACAATGTGCGGTCGCTACCTAAATAGTTCGATTTATCGTCACATGAGTTGTACCGGGTGTCCTAAATTCGTTGTCTATTCAGAGAATCTCATTGAGATAGAACAAAATGAGTGGCACATTTTCGGGCTTGATTTTTGAAAGAATTAATTTGGTGAAAACCGCAACCTTCCAATTCAAACCGTTTTCGAGCTTTTAGAGAAAATTGGAAATGGCGTTAAATGAAAAGTTTTCATAACTTCTTTATTACTGAAGTTATAAACATGAAACTGAAACATTATACCGACACTTTTTCAGTAGAATTCATTGAAGTAATCAATTTTTCTTGATTACATTTTGTTCTAGCTCATCGGGTGTCTGAGATCCCCTCAGTAGACAATGAATTTAAAACACCCGGTACTGAAGTTTATGCATACAGTATGATCAATGCAACCAGAATGCATTGGTCGCATCAGTTGCATTAGTCGCGGTCGCAGGCTTTGAAAGGAGACTGGTCGCATTGCTGCATTGATCGGAAAGTCGCAGTGGTTGCCACCATCGAAAGTCTACCTTTGCTTTCATACAGTTTTTATGGTTATCCATTCGGTTTTACATGTTGGCAACGAAACTTCATATTTACGGTTATCTTAGTTGGCTCTCTCAAGTTCAGTGCTATAGAAATCTCCTGTATCAATCGACAGTTCTCAATGCGCATGAGGGACTAATATTTGTCAAAAACCAGCTGGTTTTTCAAAGGAGGCTTTTAACTCCTTGTTTCATTCACGGTAGCTTCGGCTTTCAATTTTTCTGCTACTGAACGTTGTTGTGCATTCTATTTCTGCAGTTCTCAAAAACATGAAATTGATGCACAACTCAAATTTGCAATGAACTTCACCTTCATTGTACTGCTTGTCGATAAGTTTCGAAGCATTATGCTTTGAAATACCATAGAGAAATGCATTAGTTGCATTAGTGCCATCTGACTATTATAGGCAACGCAAATTCTGGCTCCCTTGTACTGTCTCGACAGACAGACTTCGGCCAGAATTTCAGTTTGAAGCGTTGTTATTGGTTATTTCTAAGGCACTGATTCCCTGTATTTGGGGCTCGTTGCTCCCTCGGGACCCATATGTAGGTATACCACACGAGTATGTTCTTATGAAGTCAAGCTGTCCTTTTTAGACCTTCTCGGTGATCACCCATGATCACTTTGTAGTTGGTGCCAAGGTCATACTCGAATGGTGTAGAATCTCTATTTAGTAGAGAAAGTTCACCACCTTGTGATTTTAAAATTCTTCCAGATCTCTTGCTAGGCATGTAAAATCCATTTTGTGAAGAAGTCCTTTATGGTACTGTAATCCAACAAACTTAAGAGGCATAGGTTTTCTTACTACCGTAAAATAGATCAAGCGGATCATAGGATGTCTCAGATCCTAAGGTTGGCCAAACAATTTGCGGCATATCCAGATTTCCGCTGTGCATCATAGTCCGGTAATTCAGATTTAAAAAAGAAGAGATGTCTGCAAACAAATTTGTCTAAGGCCAAAGAAATGGTTTTTTGAAATTATCAGCGAAACGGTTATAGTTTTATGATAAAAATATTAATATGAGACCAAAATTGTCATTTCCATAGGGAAATAATATTTTTTATTTTCAAACGTACAATTATAACGTCATTTTTCGACTGACAGGATCATCGAAAATTTCTATTTCTCCGCCAAGGAGGAAAGTGTTGCTAGGCAACACTTTTCCGTCCGGCGGCAGGAAAAGTGTTACTATGCAAAAGATTAATTAGAATCGGTAATAACCATGATCTAACTTTTTAAACAGATCAATAAATGCAAATTTCAACTACCTACTGTTATTCATATCGGTAACATTCCAGTTCCTTCAATCACCACTGACAGGACATGTCAATAACAATCGTCACTTCAAAACTATTTAAACAGTTATGAAAATCGTGGAAGGATCTATATAAAGCACCAATACATACTGATTTTAAGAAGTGTCAAAAAATCAAAATTATAACGATCGTAAATGGATAGAATCATGTGCGTAAAGATAAATCAATCCGAAGATGGATATTCAGATTTTCATGAATTTCAAAACGTTTGAAAATAAAATAACATATTTCATTCGGATGAGAAGTGACTTTTCATGGCTCGTTTCAATTGCCAGCCTCACTGCGTTCGGCTGTCAAACTCAAGCTCGCCATGAAAAGTGACACTTCTCCTCCTTATAAAATAATATACTATTTTCTCTATGCATGCAGAGTCCTGTATTATTTTTACTATACTCTAATCTTTAAGCGAATGCGTTACTTTTGAGCGTTACATAGATACGTGAACGAATACACGCGACAGAGGGTGTATTTGAAGGCGGGATTAATCTACTGATTACTTGAAGAACAAGAAATCAGTTACTGTTCATGTGCAGTGTCCCAAACAATATACTCGGTAGAGTATATTACTAGGTTCAGGTCTGGCTTGGTAATCAACTAGAACCAGAACAATGGGGTTGGAAGCATGTCAATAATGTACATATTAGGATCAATCCACACTATTTCTCCACCTGCACCTATAACTACTTCTTGTAACTGCAACAAAGGGTTTAACTCGAAATGTGGCTGCATAAAAGTAGGCTTATTTTGTTCACTAGCGTGCACTACTTGTCAAAGCCAATCGTGTGTTGAATCTCTAACTGAAAAAGATTTTTACATTACAACTGATATGTTGCAGTTGGTATAATTTAAAACTCAAGAAGATGAAGAAGAAGAATAGACCTAAAAGAAGATGGAAAGTGAAAGATTAAGATGAAGGGAGAGGAGAAGATATAAATAATAATGATGATGATAAATGATTGAGCTGTTCATAATCAGACATCCACTGAATTTTACTGGAATAGACCGTCGAAAAGGCTTACCAGGGAAACGTTATCAAAAAACGAGCTACAGACACTTGCTCATAGCTGGCATGGAAACATTTGAATACACTCACCGGCACTATACCTTATAGCTATAGTGGAATTCTGAAATTTAATTTTGCACTGAAACCCTCTATCAACGAAAATTGAGTTACTGTTATAAATGAAAAATGAAATTGTCAAGAAAAATGTGTCTTGATGATGAAATAAGAAACCACACTGTGGAACAACTGGAACACAAAAGGGGTGGTTCTTAAGTTAGGGTAAATAACAGATTATGTTTCACCTTATATAAAATGACGTACGCCAAAGTTTCTAGAAATTCGAAACTGTTGATTGATTTCGAATCAACCTACCCACAACTGATAACAAATTCAATGAAATTGCACTTGAAATAACATACATATATTTATGAATTAACTAACTTAAATTAAATGTGATTATTTTCATCAAAAATGGTCAGAGCTATGAGAAGAAATGTCTAGAACATTTTTTTTTGGCTAATTGCATGACGTACATTTTTTTTCAGACATATTTTCATCATAAAACTAACCGTTTCGATGGAAAATTCAAACCACCAATTTTGCAACGTTTGACCTCTTTTGAAATTTTTGCGGACGTGGGTTCGATACGAACTTTTTACCATTACATAACAATGATGCCACTTACATATATGCAAATTTTCAGCATTCCGGGAATTTTGTAAGAGTCAATGTCAAGTATTAAACTTATAGATAGAATTGTTTTTGCTTAGGATAATTCATCAGTGAGTGCACTCGAGTAGATTAGAACACCTTGGTGCTCAAAATTAAAAAAAACAGATATTTTGGCAGAATTATAGCACGCGTGTTTCTAAGAATGAGCTCGCAAAAAGCAAGAGCTTCGACTACATTTTTCGTGTTTTTCTCGAAATTCTTCGTAAACAACCATTAAGATCTCCCCATCTTTTTAATAATGGGAAAATCTACAGGTTACTCGTTCAAGGAAATAGAGTGAAAAACAAACTGAATTTTCACTGAATAGAAAACGAAGAATCTACATTTTCCGTCTCCGAGTTCCACATTTTATCACGTTTTCCCAACATTCTGAATCCTCGCAGTTTCCGAACCTCCGTTTTCCTCTGGATTCCAGTTGGTCCAGGAGGACTTGAATAATAGTAATTTATTATGTGTGTCTTGTTCCTTAAGTGCGATAAGAATTTATCTCCGAATTTAATGAGTTCTCAGTTGGAGTGTTCAATTCCAATTATTAAAGCCAGTTTGCGTTGTGGAGCGGACGCAGTCTATTGGTTCTGAAGTTGATCATATTCGGTCATTATAATGGTGGAATAGATAACACAGTCTCTTTAGAATGTTTCAAGAACAGGCGAATAGGCGATTAGGTGACACAATTTTCATCTATTCTCACTCAACAGAGTTTTTTTTCTAGGGGATCACCGTGTATACGTTCGGCTGAAATGTCTGTTATTTTCGAATTTGGGTAAATATTGCCGAAACATAAAACGGATATCAATTAAAATATGGGAAATCTTTTGGATTCAGGTAAGACATAAGAAATTAAAATGACAAGTTCCCATCTTTTTTTCCTAGAGGCCCTCCCGGAGGAAATATATCCTCCGACATGACGCCACTGGAAATTCATGTCACTGGAACACATTTTGATCCACTTAAAATAATTCGATGAAAATTTGATATGATAAACTGTAGTAAGGACCACCTTAAATACTGGAAAAATTATACCCACAGAGTAACATGATTCAACTGTACTAATTTCAACTTTTAATAAATAAACATATTTTATTGCCAAAGTTTTCATATTCTAATAATAATAAAATCAGTAGTCTTCGATTATAAATTCTTTCTTGGAAAGAAATTATGGAATTTTCGACAGAGAATCATGATGTACATAAACTAATTTTAGCTTCAACGCAAATCAATAATTATTTCATGTGAAGAAATATTGGCTTATCGCCAATCTGGGATATTTTCTTATATCTTACCAGGTTTTTACGTAGTGTTGCGCTATATTTGAAGTAGATCTTTCTCCCATATTAAAAAAATTCAAAGAAACTGTTCTCTCAGTGTAGGTTTGGCATTTAAATGCTTACATTTCCAATATCTTGTATAACAAGGAGTTGAAAAAACTCCAAATTAAATTTGGATACCTTTCACATAATGCTAAAGAAAAGCTACACTTGTTCATTGTAGATTGAATGTGAGAAATATCACTCGGTATATGAGATAAAAAAATTTAAGTGGAATCTACAAAAAAACACTGCACAAAAATTTGTTTTTATTTTAGTTCTTTATAGTTTCTATGATATATTGAAATCGAATATTACAATTTATTCATATTTAATTGAAGAAACATACTTTTTCTGGTGAAAAAAAGACACTGAATCGGAGATAATTAAATGATCCTGACGCACTTTAAATATCCATTCACATCTTGACACAATTTTTTATTAATTTATCTATCAATATTTTAGAAAATTTCAAAAAACAATACAAACACAAAAAGAGGAAGAATAGCACAAATGATTCATAAAAAATCAAATAAACAAATGCTCGATATGAGAGACATTCTCCCCTCACACTTATTAGCTCTTTTGAACAATTGAAGTACTTTTCATATCCATTATACTCTTGATGGAACAAAAACACTGGATGCCAGTTTGAGAAAAGTTTGACTTCAATTTATAATCTCAGAACCCCTGAACAATAATCCCTCTGGTACCTATGTTTTCAACAAAATTTATTCTTCAATCAAATCGTAATGTAGAAATTTTGAGGACTTATTTTCCTCTAATGAGTACTTAGGTGTAGCGTGTAGCAAGTTCACCTTCTTTGGAAAGGTATATGAATTTCATGATGCAAATAGAATATTAGAGGGATTTTGCAGAAAAATTGTTTATTATTCATCATAAATAAAATACATCCAACTACACAGAGTAGGCATATTTCAAAACATGACGTTTATATTCATACATTCATTGATTGTGAATTGTTGAGAATTGTGTAGTTTGTTTATCTAATGAAAAATGCCTTCAGTATTCACATATGAAGAATATGTAGATATACTTGTTTATGGATTCCGCAAAATGAATGGAATAGCTGCTGAAAGTATCGCAGGCTATATACACCTACGACGGCATATATAACGATCATACTTGGTCTCAGAATAATCCTCATCTCAAAAGAGAAAGAAATCATCGAAGTTTAAGAGAGCCAATAAATGAGTTGAAGCAAATTGCTCTCATTTCGGGAATTTGCATAGTTGTTTTTTATGAATCATTGTATTATTTCATTAAAGAATAAATTTTGTTGAAAACATGAGAAACATCAGATTATTGTTCTGAGAAGAAAGTCAAACTTTTCTCGAGCTGAAATCCAGTGTCTTTGAGTATAATTTTTCATCTTGTGGATATGAAAAGTACTTCAATTGTTCAAAAGAGCCAATAAGTGTGTGGAGAGAATGTATCTCATATCGTGCATTTGTTTATTTGATTTTTTTATGAATCGAATGTGCTATTGTTCCTCTTTTGTGTTGGTATTTTTTTTTAATTTCCTTATAATATTGATAGATAAATTAATGAAAAATGATTTCAAAATGTGAAGGAATATTTAAAATGCGTCAGGATTCTTCGAACATCTACAATTCAATGTTTTTTCTATCAGGAATAGTATGTTTCTTCAAATAAATTTGAATTAATTGTAATATTCGACTTCACAGTGTTCCTTGCAGATTCCATTTTTTTTAAAATTTTTTTCATCTCATATACCGAGTGATATTTCTCACCTGACACGGGAATTGGAATTTTTGAATACGGACCTGCAATTTCTGAAATTTTTTTCTTCTCGATCTGTTGGAGAATATGTAAGTATAGTAACAAGCTTGCCAAATATCAGAGAAAAATTTGCTATATTGACGAAGATATGGGAGTTTGTTGTTTTAGCACTTTTGCAAAAGACACCCTGTATCTTTAAAAAAATAGCCTTATGGGACATTCAAACCCTCAATATTCATTCAGTTTGAGGTCCTCTATCTCCAGTTAGCCGTTGTCCCCTACGTCACCAGTCACCCTGTATACTGAATATATAATTTCGAGAAATTCGCATCATTAATAATATATATTCCTGGTGATAGCCTGCAACTGGTGCTTGATATTTTCAATAGTTATCATGTTGACTTGAAATTTACTTGTGAACTTGAAGTTGACGGTCGTTTACCATTTTTGGATGTTCTTTTGATAAGACGTGGTGGTTCCTTGATGACTGATTTATATAAGAAACCTATCGCTTCTAACAGGTTACTGCATTTTAGTTCGGCACATGAAAGATTTCAGAAGGTCGCCATTGTTAAGTCTATCAAGCACAAGATTTTGTCATTGAGTCATGAATCGTTTCATAGTAAGAATTTTGTTGAGCAGCGTAGGATTTTGGTTGATAATGGATACCCCAAATCTTTAGTCAATCTCATTTTCCATTCCTCGGTGGTTTGTCGTCTGATGTTGTGGTGTCTGGTGGGGAGTCTGATTTGGTGACGGAGAGAAAGTGTTTTGGTCTTGTGTATGTACCTGGGTTGACGGGTGAATTGGTGAGGGTGATGAAGTCAAATGAGAATAGGATATACAGTTATTATAGAAAAACAGTTAAGAATTTTTATAGTAGGTTGAAAGATCGTGATGAATTGGAAAAAACTTCTAATGCTGTTTATAGGGTGGATTGTCGGGATTGCAATGGTTGTTATATTGGTCAGACAAAGCAGTACTTGAAAACCAGAATGAGTCAACATAGTAGGGACTGTCGTAATTTATCGCAAGCTACTGCACTTTCTACACACGCGGTTGACAATGATCATTCGTTCGATTTCGATAATGTTAAGGTGTTGTGTACAGAGCAAAATTTGTCTAAAAGATTAATTAATGAAATGATTTTTATTAGACGCACACCTAACACAGTAAATTTTAGAACAGATGTAGATACGTTGAGCGCTGTATATTGCAATTTGATCAAAGAAGTCGGACTAAGACAGTGAACATATGTGTACCTGTCTTTCATTGTTGTTTGCCGCTTTGATTTCAAATGTTGTTATTTTATGTCACTATGTAATTTGCGTTAGAACCCTATTTTCCCTGTAGATTATGTATTCCTATATTTTATCATGTTTATAGTTTTTATTCTGATGTGGTGAGTTCTCTTTTCTTGTAATATTTTAGATTTACCTACCAGCGTGCTCAATATTAGGAACAAAAATCAGTATTATAGCGTTTTCTTTTGGGAAAACTGGTGCGCACCAGAATTGCCCCAGTGCGATCTGAGTGCAAATTTCTATGAGCATTTCATTGTTCTTTGTACCAATAGAACACAAAAAATTGCACTGGGGCAATTCTGCTGCGCACCAGTTTTCCCAAAAGAAAACGCTATTAATAACGCAATGAAGTCTAAAGTTCTGACACAGTTGTTTATATTCTGAAACGATATCCTACTATAGCCCGTTTACGAAAGTTTGAGCCGTCGGTTGGCCATGGAAATTTGGCATATTCCACTGTGTATACAAAAATTTTAGGTTATGTTGTTTATTTTCTTGTCAAATTGATACGCAATGTTGTCAATATTGCATAGAGATCTCTGATAACTCGCAAGCTCGTCGAACGAGGCCGGTACATTCCGCAACGTTGACTTTATCTCACGTAATGACAGCAAATACTACCAACTTCAGCTAAATAAACAAACGCCTACTATGCGCTCAAACTTTCTTGAACGGACTATAGGTACTATTACCATCAAATACCGACCTGTCAAATTTTTTTCACAAATTCGTTGTTGATTTATTTAGGGTGGACACTTTTGAGAGTGTATGTTCTTTCGAATTTTTACGCGCACTCAGGAAACCTCGAGATACAACTTCATCTCAACGACAGAAACTGAAGCATTATGGCAATTATCCTTCAATTTCTGGAACGTATTCCAGGTTCTTGCCAAACCTGACAGCACGGAAATGACGGGAATTTCTCAGACGTAAATCGCTCGATGTTACGATGATAATTAAATAGACATTTCCTGTAAATCCCAATGCTCCTTGATGTGGAAATGATTATGATGTCTTAATCTACTATCTTTCTTTCAAATGTATTGAAGAAGCTTGGGGTTACGGATATCACTCTTAGGTTACTTTGAAATTGTGACCTGTTGTTGTTGGTGATGCGATCCTCTTGAAATTTTGCATGAAGATCCAGTATGTCAATCTTTATTCAAAGAGGACGTTTTATTGTAATCGGATATCCTGTTATCGAAATATGAAGATTTTACTTTAAAATATTCCAATTGAATTTTTTATGGTTCTGTTTACACTATGGCCACAAAATATTGCAATAGGCTTCTTATGAGCAACTTGCATTTGGCCGTAACATTTTATCTCGATTGGTTTCGTTTTGTCTGAGATATTGATGAACCAAAATTTTGAATGGCCATTTTCCATGTATGTTTGTACGATTTTGCTGGTTAACGAACTTAATCATGGTATTTGGGACCCGAGCTCATCTTGAAAATTTCAAATCTCTAGGGCAGTCCCTCCGAAAGTTATTGTGCTAACGGCCGGACGGCCCCACGGATAGAATTGAATTTGACCACGAATTCGTCATCAGGGAGTCTAAACCTATCGTTTGAGACTATTTTAGGCTTTAAAACAGTTTAGATGGTTACTCAGCTTTCCATAGGTCACTGTTTCCTACGACATTGCCTTCACAAGATCGGTAAGGAAAAATCCTCTATCTGTAGGTTACGTGAATCGGCCCCAAAAACCACCGAGCACATATTATGTAAATGCAGGATATTGGCGCAAACCAGACGACTTCACGGAGGAGATTATATTCTTGGCAAAACCAAAAACTGTTTCATTTATGATGAACTTCCAAATATTAACGACAGATGCATTCGAAACACCTAGGTACTGGCCAATTATTCATCTATCAAAGAGGAAATCTTGACTTGTAAGAACATAACTCAATTATGATCAACTTCCAAATTGTAACGACAAAGACATTCGAAAAATCCGAAATTTCCATGTGAATACACAAATCAGCTCATGGAACATTGAACGGTCAATTGTTTATCTAACAAAGGGAAGCCCTGCTAAATTCCAACAAATTCTGTAAAAAACATAATTGTGATCCAATTTTCCCAGGGTTCAATCCACGATCTCTGAAATGCACTATAAAAAATTCCTTACAACACTGAAGAAATACAACAAGCTAGTTTTTGTTCTTGCCATCAGAACATTTAACAAAATGGTAAAGCTGACGCCCTCGCAAAAACAATAGCAACACTCCAAGTAAAGAGTGAAGAAGAGCAAATAAATGTTGTCGCAGTTAAATGTTCATGCCATACTAAATATACAGGTATGGATATTCACATCGGAAACAAACGATAAGGCTGTTTATTGGGCTTCTCATAGGTCACTGTTTCGTGAGATATCACTAGCACAAGATCGGTAAAGAGAACTCTGATATCTGAGTTGATGTGGATCGGCCATAAAAACTACCGAGCACTTATCATACCAAACCAGACTTACTCTACTCAGTGGCGCGACATTAACGCCAGCTGACTTGAGGAAAAAGTTTCCTAGGAAAAGAATCAACTAAGCAAAAGAGTAACATTCTTGGTAAAATGTAGCTCTTGTTTGGTAACTTACAAAATTTTGTCATGGAAAATCCTTCAATCAATCTTTATGACAACATTATGTTTCGGTTATATCCAGGCCCTAGGAGTATTGAAACCGAAAACCCACAAGACAAATCTTAGATGATTAACTAGTAAAAACATCAGGGAGGAAATTTTCCCTTCAACTCCCGAAGAAATCAGTAGAGAACATAATTGAGCCCAAATATTGAGTCATAAATAAAGCTTGGTGTATTATTCTTCATTCTGGAAAATGAACTACAGGGTCTCTATAAATGATTATAACAGCGCAGTTGGCGTTGGACTATTAAAAATATTTATATCTTGATGTGAACTTCAACAATCATTTATAAAGACCCCGTTATACATCAAAGTTGTTTTAGTTTAAAGGTGTATTGAGCAATTGTTCGAAAAAGGAGAAGATAATACAGACCTTTCACCTTGGATACAGATGGGAATAATTAAAATTAATCAATAATCTGTAGGTATAGATTTTTTAATTTTATTTCGTGTCATACTACATGAAGCATTGTCTCAACCTGCAAAGTTTTTGATAGAATACATTTTCTGTTGTAGGCGTTGCGCTAACTGAAGGTTCTTATCTCTATAGGTGCTTTTGTACGTCTACCATAATATATTGTAGTTGGAATTTAGAAAAATGTTCATCTTATTTCCAGAACATAGATTATTCATTTCTTGAAAAACAAATTTTCGATTGTATCTACGTAGTGGTCTCATCATTGAAAGTAACATTATCACTGGGAGATTTTCAATAATAATTATTGGATAATGAGCAACCAGATTAATCGTTATGGAAAAAAGTAGTCCACAGAAAAAGATGAGTTTTGTTTGAGGATTTTTTCATGCATAAATTTCGCACAGATTTTGGAAACTCTGATGGCAAATCATAAATTGGTCACCCTGTATAAATATCGAGTGAAAACACATTCAATTATCAAAAACTATTACAATTATAATCAACAAACAAAAAATAACGACAGAAACATCCGACAAATTCTGAATATATACAAATCAGCTCATGAAACACTGACTGGACAATTATTTATCTATCAAAGAGGAAATCTTCCCTTCTAACTCCAAAACAATTCAGTAGAGAAGATAATTGAGCTCAAATGTTGAATCATAAATAAAGCTAGGATGGCTAGCATTATTCCCCATTCTAGAAAATGAACTGTTACATCCAATTTGCCCTAGGTTCAATCCACGCTCTGCGGAAAGCACTGTAAATAAGACTATGGACATTTATGGGCCATATATTCATTTAGTATGCGTTTATTTTTCGACTTAATGCTTTTAATTCTTTTTCATTTTGTTTACCGTTGGGAGGTTTTAAATCTGCCACAGGGTAAACCGATGAGTGAGGTTACCGTAAATGGTTTATCAACAAGTTTTTCCTGATGGACATGGAGGATTTGAGATAATACCGCGTGGATTTCCTCTTTTTAGATTGATTCAGAAAAAAAAGAGCCGTCGGTTACTGAAAAATTTTTTCAATTTCTTTGACATTCATAATGAAAGTATGCACTGATAGAGATCCAAAGCAGCCTTTTGTTTGTTCTGGATTAACTAGTTTATTTCTGCTTTTGGAAAGTACTCAATTAAATCTGTTTTGTTTTAAAACATACAATCAATTTTTGATTTATTTTAAGATGATTACAATATCGACTCTCCAAAATTCTTCAAGTTTTCTTACCTACGTGCTAAAGCTGTAACATTCTGTATTGATATAGAGAATTGTAGTATACGTAAGATGGTTTGAATCGAGATTTTTTCTGTATCTGGCAATGTGGAAAATATACAGGGTGCCTTTAAATGATTATAACAGCGCAAGTGGCGTTGGACTATTATAAATATATGCAGGGTGTTTCATCATAAACTGGACAAACATATATTTTCGTGTAGGGGACATCGAGAAAATCATGTTTGCCTTATACAATATATCCCGTTTTCGAAGCATAAGCGAGATACAGAGTGTCAAACGTCATTTTTGAGCAAGATTCTTATGGGTGTGGTCAGTTATGTATAACACTTCAAGTAACGGTTTTTGATCAAATCTTAGTATTTTGGGTCCTCTATTCAGAAAAGTTGACGAACTCAGAAAAAAATATTACAAAATGGCGGAAGACCTGCAATGTTCCTAATTTTTTTTTGCGTTTGTCAAATTGACTTTCATTTTCTGAATGAACACAATTTTCTAAGAATATCTGCAAAAAAATTTTTTCAAACATCGAACACAAATTTTTTTTACATGTCTACAGCGATGAAAAAATTTCACTCGTAATGGATGAAATTTTGTACAATTATACTTCTTGAATTATCAATCACGAATATGAAAACAGAATTGTAAAATATCGAACGGTTTCGTTTTTACAGTCATTCAAATGTTTCGTTCAGACCTCTGAAATAATGAAAAAAAATTGTTTTGAGTTCTAGAGTCAAAATAATTGAATAATTGGCATGTCAAAACTTTTTAGATGAATATATAAAAAAAAATCAGTGAAACTTAGTTGGGACTCGAACTGACGTAGGTACTAAATAGGGAAATGCCGCAGTTCTAAGGATAATAATATTCGTTGCCAAGCAACGGTAGTTCGTAGTTCATAGAGTTTGACTGGTATTTGAATTTCAGTGAATATAATTTAACAAGTAGTCAAACTTTATGAACTACGAACTGCCGTTGCCTGGCAACGAATATTATTATCCTTAGAACTGCGGCATTTCCCTATTTAGTACCTACGTCGGTTCGAGTCCCAACTAAGTTTCACTGATTTTTTTTTATAAATTCATCTAGAAAGTTTTGACATGCCAATTACTCAATTATTTTGACTCTAGAACTCAAAACAATTTTTTTTTATTATTTCAGAGGTCTGAACGAAACATTTGAATGACTGTAAAAACGAAACCGTTCGATATTTTACCATTCTGTTTTCATATTCGTGATTGATAATTCAAAAAGTACAATTGTACAGAATTTCATCCATTTCGAGTGAAATTTTTCATCGCTGTAGACACGTAAAAAAAATTTGTGTTCGATTTTTGAAAAAATTTTTTTGCAGAAATTCTTAGAAAATTGTGTTCATTCAAAAAATGAAAGTCAATTTGACAACCGCAAAAAAAATTAGGAACATTGCAGGTCTTCCGCCATTTTGTAATATTTTTTTCTGAGTTCGTCAACTTTTCTAAAGAGAGGACCCAAAAATACTAAGATTTGACCAAAAACCGTTACACCAAGTGTTATACATAACTGACCACACCCATAAGAATCTTGCTCAAAAATGACGTTTGACACCCTGTATCTCGCTTATGCTTCGAAAACGGGATATACTGTATAAGGCAAAAATGATTCTCCCGATGTCCCCTACACGAAAATATATGTTTGTCCAGTTTATGATGAAACACCCTGTATATTCTGATGTAAACTTCAATTTAAACAAACGATACTGTGAGTTTGGGCTTGTAATTCCGAACGAAATTGAATAATGTGACTGGAATTATAAATTTGTGGAGAATTTGGAAGAAAAGTTAAGATAAAAAATTCCAAAGCAACCTACGATGTTACAATCATTTATAAAGACCCCGTACGATTTCGAAGCAGTTGGCATCGTTATAAACTGTGTTTCAACACTGAACTAATGAATAGAATGCTAACGCGTACGTCACACTTGACCGCAATTCTGACCGTTTGATTTGTTAGATTATTTCGGTGATTTTTATGATTATTTTCTCGAATAACCTATTTCTGACGAAAAAATAAACGCTACGAGTTTTGAGGTTCTATCATTTCAAGAATGATCTTTTCTGCAAATTCCTGGAAATTATCATTGATTCCCGTTTTTTCGATTTGAGTCAGAAAACTCAAAAGATCTAATGAGATCTTGGAATACTGAAAAGATCAGCTATTTGGCGCTATGCAAAAACTACAGAAAAGCAATAACTTTCGAATCATATATTCTTTTCGAAATCATAACTTTCACAACACGTTACATACGCATGCAGTTTATTCGTATTTTGATTAATATTCCATTTTGTAAGTTTAATCGTTCAAGTTGGAAAAAATGCGAAGAAGCCTCATTAGACCAGGAAGAAAAAGAGAAACATTAAAATGTGGAGAGAATATAAATAGGAATGAAAACATTTGACGAAGGCAAAGGATACAATGAAAATGAAAGAAAGCATAATTCAGTAACGCTGTGAGATCGAAAAGAGGAGTTTTCAAGGGTGAAAAACGGTTCATGACTGCAAAACTGTAATTCTTATAGAAAAAAGTTTAATGGCAAAGTTGTAGTTTATAGAAAGATTACAACGGTTTTTTCCTAACCACAAAGTTAATAAAAAAATTCTTTTATGTCTTTCGCCAAAAATGTTCTCTACAAAACATTCAGATTTAACTTATATGTTTATGTCCCAAACATACTGTTGTTTTCTTCATTTGAAATATTAACCACTTCACCTTATATTTGATTGAAGTCAGAAAAGCACCCTCATGTGCAATTCAAAATTTCATTGTTTTAGAAAAAACCTCAGAAACTTTTATTCTTTAAAATCTCGTCTTGTTTATAGTATGAAAAAATAAGCATTACTACAACAAATTTTCTCATACCGAAATTTTATATGATTCGGATGTATCGAAATTAGAGTTCAATGTTCAATGATAATCCTGGGCGGGGAGCCAGTTGGTTCCATAAACCACTAAGTGTTTAATGTTCCGTCAGCTTTTTTGAACTTCTTCACGAGTTGATCAGATCATCATAAAAGTATTTCCCGAAAAGGTTAGACAAAGAAAACGTTTCAGTTTGGTCAATTCTTAAATAGCCTCAGACACCCTAAGCAAAGATGGGCTCACTAAATCCACCGTGGTAGAAGCATCTTTCTCTGCATAGATTTCCAATAATGTTGAACATAAAGAGAACCAATTTTGTCTTGAACGCTTCTTTTTCCTCATGGCATATGTAATCACAGAAACCACAATAAATGTTAATTTTAGAGTCGATAAAATGAAAACTATAAACATTAAATAAGAAGCTTCAACGTTGTCATTATCAGCATGTCTCGAAAAAAAGGAATTGTTTCTTTCTATTACAAAAAACACATACAATACTAAATATAGAGTCTACAGCAACCGCAAAACGGAACCATTTCTTCCTCAACGTTATACGGCAAGATCGATTCAATGTCCAGGACATCATAACACAAGACCGTATTATCGATCTGGCCATAGGTCAGGAAATTGCTTTATAAAATTTTCAGGACTTCATCAGCGAATATTCCTTCGACTGCTATTCAGTTCTATTTGGAACATATATTTATGTCTTACGTCCAATATATAGGGTTGGGTTAAAGTTAAAGCCCACTAATGAAAAAGCATTCCACTTATTTAGGAACTCATCAATTCTAGATGATTATAAAGGAAAAAATCATCTTCTTGAACTTTTGTTCCTAGAAAAACAGCCTGCTAGTGCTATGAGTTTTTTCGAATATCATACAGTTACGAAATTTTATTCTAAAGTTATTGAACAACTTGGTTGTAGTACCTGTTGAAGAAACATGGTATAATGTGTGGTGCGTTAAACACACTTTTTTAACGGAATGAGTAAAGACTTGACATTATCAGGCTGCGTATGATGTGTCTGAATACCTTTGTTATCTTCGTGAGTAGGCCGAATCATTGTAGTAGTTATAAAAAATGAAAGAAGAATATTAATTGATTAAAATCAACCAATATTAAACTCAGATCGAATGACCACGGAAAAAATATCGATGCTTCGTTCAACGTTAATGTAGTGGGAAAAGGTTACTTGTAAGTATCTTCAGAGATGGCGTTGTGTTTCGGTATTAGTTCTAGTAATACCCGGAACGGTATGCCATATCTAGGTGTGGGTCCTAGAATGCCTCGTATCATTCAGAGCTATTTTCCATACTGATGACCCCTATAGGCATCTATGGATGCTCTGGCTGATATTACCACCTTGCATAATCTTTGAACGTTGACAAGATAAGTTCAGAAGTATCAGTTCAATATTGGTTGATGTTAATCGATCAATATTAATATCTGCTTTCCTTGTTTATATAAATCAAACGAATCTATTATAATTTGTTCTGATATTATTGATCGTAGACCATATCAGAATATACGAATCCCTTCACGAAAGGGTAGCTAGAGTTACCTTTCGTGTAATAATTTCAGTAAAGAGTTTCGTATATTGACAATGAATGACATATTGCTATATTATTATGTTTACACAATATGATTGTATTAATAGTATCAATAAATAGTGAAAGTCGCATATGTAAATAAAACTAAATTTTTCATTCGAACATCATTTTTGAAAATTCTGAAAGTGTTGTTATGTTTAAAAACTAAGTGAAATTAAAGCTTTTCTACCTATTTTCCATATCATCGACAATATGGTCAAGAATTTTTTTGGAATTATAGGAATTTCATGGAATTATTGGAATTTTATGGAATTATTGTAATTTTTTGGAATGATTTGAATTGGTGCTTCGAGGATTTATTGACCAATTTGGGGGTGAAATACCCCTCAGTAGATATGATGGACAATAACGCTACCAGGAAGTTTGATGCTGAAAGATGAGGATCCTGCTGGAAAGAAGCAAAGTCAGGTTGCTCATTCGTGTGGTTCCTCACTGGAGCAATTTGTCTCGGGAGGCACCTTGTGATAATGTACTTTTAACATCGATGAGTGTAGATTCTGTGGGGAAGAGGAAAAAACTCCGAAGAGAGTACAACTTCATCGGACACCTACGCAAAATATGCCGAGAAATGTTTGTGCAGACATTCAATCTTTGAGACATTATCTGTTGCAGAGATTAATTGAATTCTGAAAATGAAGCACGATTTACCCATCTAATCTAATTTGTCAGTTCATTATATGTCGAGAAATATTCGGCTCATTCGTTGAACAACCTATTTGACTTGAGAATTTTACCGAAAATTATAATTCTCGTTTTTGTTTCCGGATTCCTCATAAGCGAGTCCACAAAAGCCCCTTGAAAACACTTTCAATTAGCTATATAGTTTTGCCCAAATGTCTGTAATTTTCGAATTTTGAACAGAAAATGGTCTCAAACGATAAGGTTCTACTTCCTGATGACAAATTCGTGGTCAAATTCAATTCTGTCTGTGAGCCGTCCGGCCGGCCGTTAGCACGATAACTTTCGTTGTCCTAGAGACTCTAAATTTTCAGGGTAAATTCGGCTCCAAATGCCTTGGTATAGTTCGTTAACCAGCCAATTCATACAGGGTGTTTCATAAAACATTGCCTTTCAAAATTTTTGTTCAACAATATCACAGAAGAAACGAAACCAATTGAAATGAAATGTTGCAGTCACATGCAAGATGCTCATAATAGGCCTTATGCAAAATTTTGTGGTCATAGTGTACACAGACCATAGAAAATTCAACTGGAATATTGAATAAAAAAACTTCATATTTTACGAATGCAGATTGATACTCTGAATTTTCATGCGAAATTTCGTGGCCATAGTGTTAACAGAACCATAGAAAATTTAATTGGAATATTGAACGGAAGAATTTTCATATTCCATAACAGGATATCCGATTCAACTGAAATTTCTTTTTCACATAAAGACTGATATACCTACCTAATTATTATGCAAAATTTTGTGGCCACACTGTCAACAAAACCATTGAAAAGAAGAATCTTTATATTTTGTAACGTTATTATTTTGGAATTTATCATAAAATGTAGTTTTGCCATCTGTTTCCAAAAATTATTAGTTAGTAAACTTATTGGGATGGTTAATTTTCAAAGTTTCCTCATTGTTGTGCTTATTCACTTCGTTTGCCTACCTTTTTGAATTGTTTTCCATCAGAGAACGGTTCGTTTATTGTTTAAAATTGTGAGGTTAGTGCTGCTTGTCATTTTATGGTTGTCATTTTTGGTTAGTTCAAAAGTAGTTAGAATATTTGGCCTCAGTAAAGTGCTTCGGAAAATCGTGGTGGAATTATAGACATGGATTTATAGAGACCCTCCTCTGGTATAAACTGCGTAGATTATCAGTTCGTAATGATTCCTTTATATTATTTTGGTTTTGATGTATTTTCTTCTTCTTCTTCGCTGTGACAACTGATAGACTCTGTGAACCTTGAAGATCCGGAAATTTCTGTGCGACTGTCAGGGCGGACATTTTGTGATACGAGGTTCCTTGTGCGGAGGTCGTGTGGAAGGTTTGGACATTTTGGAAGAGAATTTTGAATCTAGATTCATCCTCGTTGTGAGGGATTATATCTTCGAGTGTCGTTGTTCCCTGTTATGTCATTCCATAGCTGCGTGAAGTATTTTGGAATGTTTGGGGAAATATAGACTTTTCCACATGGAGTCCGTTCGGAATCTATCTTGCCCCTCTAGGTATGCATACATTTTCTATCTGGAACCAGTAGTCTGACCATTTTTTTTATTTAGGTTGTTGTGTAGCTAATATTATTGGAATTATTTGGAACAAATTCACGACTAAAATTCACTAACTAAAATATCCTTAATAGCTTATGAGCCGTTTCTTATAGTATTTTGTGAGGGTCCACGTGACAGGTGTTGAGTACAGTTTTCCACGTACCTGGCGTTATTGGGGGTAACCTGTCAGTTATTCCACGTTATTGGAGGTAACCTGTCAATTATTCCACGTGCCTGGCATGTCTTCTTGGCTGAATTATCTATGTACCTGTCAGTTAGAGGTACTCACGAAGCTGCCAGTTAGAGGTATCATTGGCATCCCCTTGCCTGTTATCTTGGAGGTATCTACGTACCTGGCGTGATTGGTTGGAGCTATCTACGTTCTGGAGTAATTTGTGAAGGTAACCAGTGTGTAGCACTGGCTTTGAAATTGTAAATTATTGGTCTTTTATTTTGATAATTTGTGATATTATTCTGTAAGGTAATTTTATATATCATTGTGAGCAATTATAGTGAGGTGCACTTCATAAGTTGCGTTGGGTACCAATAAAGGTGCTCGTATATCCCTTCAGGATTTTGTTATAGGATAATTGATCGATATTCCCTTCAGGAATCATTGTTTGGTTTAAAGTAGTTTTTGACAATCTGATCCAGAACGTTAAGCTGACTGTAAGCTGATTAGGTGGGCCTATTTGGTTAGTTTAGATTATTTGTTCTTATCTGATTTAGTGTGTTTTAGTAAGTTTTCCTTTTGACTACCCCTTGGGGGATAATCTTTATCTGTATTGTATCAACCACTGCACATATATTTTTGTTTTTGGTAATAAATGGTTGTGACTTAAGGTTTTGAGGAATTTGTTAACTGTTACTCTGGTAGAGGAGTAAGCAGTTCATTTACCTTGAGTAGGCAGGCATTACTCTACCTGGCGCCCATTACATTCTATCATTTATCCAGAGAAAAAGTGGTAAAAAATTTGCAAATTATATCAATTCGTCATAAATTTATAGGTTAGCTAATATAGCCAATTCAGTTTATTACGCATTTCGTCTTCCCACTATCTGGACCGCATACAAAACCTGTTTTGCTTAGATTACTTCCTAGCTGTACGTGCAGAGACAGTCTCTGGTACGTGTACGTACGCCGGTAGTATTTATTTTGTTTAGTACCCGAACATCACTGAGGGAAGATTGTTCGACGACTTTTCTGGTTTTATTCCGTCTGTGATTTGTTGCGTGCGTATGATATTTCCTCTGTCTCTTTCCCAATTAACCTAATTTTCCTCCTTATCCGCGGTCTACCTGTATTCGTCTATTCTGAAAGTCTCTCATATAGACCCGTGAGAGTGAAGCGTGTAACCCCGTTTTATTTTTCCTTTTATATCATACTTAACGCATATTTTAGTTCTTTAAGGTTGTTTGCTGTTTTAAATTATAATGCCTGTCTGCTCTTCCTGCGCAAGACCGGCCGCGGACACGGATTCTCTGAAGTGTGTGGTTTGCAAGAAAATTTTCCATGCAGAATGTATCAATTTAAACGCGAATGATCTTGAATACATGAAAATGTCTCAAAACCAATGGAAATGTCAATCGTGTATGTCTAAAAGCAGACTTCGTAGCCATTCCACTTCTAGTCAAAATTCTACTCAAAATCTCGATCAGCCGATAACAATGAAACATTTTCAAGATCTTATGCAGGCTATTGCTTCTATATCATCAGATCTCACTACTCTTAAGGAATTTCAGTCTAACATCACAGCTGACATTGGTGAGATCAAGGTGACTCAGGCTGCACTTCAGGTTAAGTTTGATAAAATTGAGGAGAAGCTTGAACAACATTCCCACACACTTTCGGAGCATAAAAATCTAATTGGGGATAATACGGCCAGAATTCAGGAAATTGCTTCATTTTGCGACTCTATAGATACCAAGGTCACAGTTTTGTCCAACAACTTGACAAAATTAGGGGAATCGTCCGGTACCTCAACGCAAAACTCTGCACCTACATCCGAGATATTGGAGAGAGTTAAGCGTTCTCACAACATCATTATACGTGGTCTTGTTTCCTCTGGTGGTGAGCTGGGAGATTCCGGTCTTCTGAGTGAATGCGTCGATGCGGTGTACTCTGGGTCATCGAAGTTTATTGTGGACAGTGCCACCCTCGGTGCTGATGCTTGTAGGATAAGTTTCACCAGCCCTCACGTCGTCAATAATATCCTTAGAAACAAAAAATCACTACTAGGACATCGCGAATTTCACAATGTGAGGATTTCGGACGATATCACTCCACTACAGAGGGATCGATTGAGGGAGTTGCGGGATGAGCTAAAGATGAGGCAGAGCAGGAGGGAAGGTAATATAACCATCAAATATGTACGTGGTGAACCCACCATTGTTAAGATACCACCCACTCAAAAAACTGAACTTAAAAGAGTCACTCAGAGAATGGAACTTCATTTACACGAACATACAATCACTACATTCTAAATTTAATGAACTACTAACTTTTGTACAGCTGAATAAACCACACTTTATATTTCTCACTGAGACTTGGCTTCAGCCTACTGTTCCTGACTCCCTATATGCTATTCCTGAATACTTTATATACAGATGTGACAGTGTTACGACGGTTGGTCATGGTGGAGCCTGCATTTACGTTCATTCCTCAATCAGCTCTGTTTTCTCAGTTTCAATGAATTACCTACAAACACCTGGAATAGACAATGTATTTCTGACAGTCTCCAGCGCCACTTTTTCGTTGAATTTGGGATGCATCTACAGGCCCCGTCCATCATCTTACGACTCAATTGTTTTTGATCACCTAAAAACGTTGTCCGGTTCAAAGCATCCCTTGATTGTTGTTGGCGACTTCAACTTTGCAGATGTTAAATGGCCCTTGTCCGATTCTGGTTTACCTTCCCCTTCTTCTCCCTCATATGATTTTTGTAAAATGTTGACAGAGTCAAACCTGCTACAATTGGTTGATCGCCCTACACGATATCGTGGCGCACAAAATCCTTCACTTCTTGATCTAGTCTTGGTCAATGATGGGAATCTTCTCTCCGAAGTTTTGTATCATTCTCCGTTTGGGTTGTCCGATCACGTCACTTTATCTTCTACCATCCAGTTCACACCAAGTATTCCTGCATATAGAGAAAATAAAACAAAAAACATCATCAGTTTTCCTGAACTTAATATCGACCTTCAAGAGATAGACTGGGAGTCAATGTTTCAAAACCTATCAGTTGACAATATGTGGAACACATTCTCCGACGTACTGCGTATGCTTCTATCTAAGCACACTCGAGTGGTTGAAACCACTGTCTTTCCTTCGAAACCTTGGATCACTGCTGACCTTCAAAAGATGATCCGAATGAAGAAATCACTCTGGCAACGTTATACACGCAGCAGAACTGAAATCGACTACGAACACCATAGAAGATTCTCTTCCGATCTGAGAGCCAGACTTACTCGAGCTAGACAGGATTATGAAAGATCCCTCCTGAATACACAGGCTTCTAAAAAGAACTTTTACAAGTATGTACGCAACTCCTTGAACACGAAAGTTTCTACTCCAATTGTACGCGATGCTTCTGTAGAATTGTGTGTTAACGAGATACAGTCTGCCAAAGTTCTGGCTGATGCATTCTCCTCATCGTTTACTGAGGAACCACTTGGTCCCCTACCGACCTTATCATCGCCCAGATCTGCTGCGAAACTCGAAATAATTCACTTCTCTGAAATTGACGTCGAAACACATTTGAAGAATTTGGATACTTCGTCAGCTCCAGGTCCAGATATGATAACGCCATATGTCCTGAAAAATTGTGCTTCAACTCTTGCCCTACCTCTGTCTATCATATTCAACAGTTCTTTTGCCACATCAACATTACCAACAGATTGGCTCAGCGCATCCGTTACACCAATTTTCAGGAAGGGTTCCAAGACATCTGCATCTAACTACAGACCCATAAGTCTGGTATCCGTCGCAGCGAAGATATGTGAAAGGATGATCACGGCAGAAATCCTCAAATTTGCTCTCGAAAATAACAAAATCCCAGAGAACCAACATGGTTTTTTACCAGGGAGATCTGTCATAACTAATCTCCTCAGATGTCTTGACGATTGGACGAGAGCACTTGATTCTGGTGCACCAGTGGATGTTATATACCTTGATTTTGCACGGGCTTTCGACAAGGTACCACGCAGACGACTGCTAGCGAAGTTAGATCATCTCGGAATCCGAGGCAGCCTCCTCTCTTGGATCGAAGCCTTCCTTACTGAGCGTCAATTCTGTGTTCGGGTTGGTAAATATTTTCCACTCCAAGACCCGTGATAAGCGGTGTACCCCAGGGATCGGTGTTGGGGCCGCTTTTGTTCCTCCTCTATACATCCGACTTGCCTGGGTTGCTCAAATCCTGTGTTTCCATGTTTGCTGATGACACGAAACTGTATGCTACTCCAGGAGCTGATAACGATTCCCTTCAGCAGGATCTGTTCATCATCGAAAAATGGTGCAATGACTGGCTGTTGCCCCTAAACCCAGAAAAATGTGTTGTCTTACACATGGGAACTAGAAATCCTAAACAGCAATGCAGTATTAATGGTGTCACACTTTCTCGTTGCTCCAGTCACACTGATCTGGGCGTTGTGGTAACGGAAAATCTAAGTTGGTCGGAACATATACGGTTAACCTGTTCTAAGGCTACCAGAATTTGCTACCTCTTAGAGAAAGTTTTTGGAAGGTGTAGCTTAAACACATGTCGCTCCCTATACACAACTTACATACGACCTATACTCGAGTACGCTGGTCCTGTTTGGGATACGAGACTGATTGGTGACAGAACTTCTTTAGAGAACGTGCAAAGGCGAGCCACAAGAATGGCCTTCGGTTCCTATCGTCCAAGTTACGAGAATCGACTCGATATCCTGGATCTACCCCGTTTCGAGGACCGTCGCTTGCGAGGTGACCTAATAACAACTTATAGGGCATTAAGGAGTCTGTTCGGCGTTGAACTGTCAGGTTTGTATCATCTAAATTCCGATCAGCGACTGCGTGGCCACCAATTCAAGCTGTACCGCGAAAATTTCCACCATGCAGCCAGAGAAAACTTTTTGCCTAATCGCATCTTCAACACCTGGAATCACCTTCCGCCCGTCGTAGTGAACAGTGACAGTGTCAATAACTTCAAAAACAATTTAGACCCCTTCCACCAATTCAGTTTGTAAAATTGTGCGCTGTAACTGTCTTATGTTTTTTATGTATTCTGAGCCCCATAGTTTTGTTTAACTTGGCTCTTATATCTTCAATAAATAATGTAATAAATTCAAGTGAAATTGATTTTGTGAATGAAGACTGATATACTGAAGGGTCACGCGAAATTTCAAGAGAATCGTATCATCGGATCCATAGAATTCAATTTTATTAAAGTATTTATCTTTTACATATTTCATTTTCTGAATGATATCCAGAAAGAAATTCCGATTGTGCTGAGATTCTGAATTTTATATTTGGTATCAATCTCCAGTACGATTTAAAATTTTGAGGTAATAATATTATTGCTCCACCAATGATCGAGCGCTCAAAAGAATGCTGCTCAGAGCATTCCTCGAATTTTTTCTTCAATTCTTTTTTGAGACAAATCCTAAGAAAACGTATAATAAAAAACACCGAATATCAGTTAACCTGTACACACTGTTAAATGTGTCCTGCTACCGAACCAGCATTTCAAAATTCAAACGCCATGAATTAAAAGGATTTTTACGTTTTCCTCTCGGATAAAATTGCTGAAAATTAAACCATTTTTTATTCATCCGATCCTGGTTGAAAAGCGAGCCTTTTTGTGTATTTTAGAGTATAAATTATTAATAGGGCAAAATCCAAGCGATACTGAATACTTTCAGCGGTTTCACTGTAACCAGAAGTTATGAATCAAGCAATCACTTCGCAATGGAATTTCTTGAATTAATACATGAGCAATCGATTCTTCGGGGTTTTATACAAGGGTTTTTTCGCGAGTATTCAATTGAGTTCCTGTTTAATATAAAAGAAGTTAGTAGTCTATAGGAAATCGAAATATATATTCTTACTTGATGGGTCACTTTTACTAATATGAATCTGCACAAAATGGTGGTTCATTGTCTATGGTGTTCTTTTTGGTAACTTTGGTACTTTGATAATGATCGACACCTAGTATGATAGTCATTGACATAATTTCATCTCAGTCTTGTATCAATTTGGTTATATCATTCTTTTTTCTCTCACTCATACATATTCATTATATGGGTGAATGAAATGATCATAATAAAAATAATAGAAAAATAAGAAATTTTAGACAATTTTATTCCATCTTAACAACGGAGTAACAAGAAGTATTAGTGATCTTCACATTGTATATACCGATGTAATAAACTATTAGTGCTATCTAGGATTTTTTCATCAGTATCCACATATTTCATAAAGATTTATTTCTATTTTGGGTTATCATTCTGATAACTCCATCATTAGACATTTTTCGACTGATATTTAAGGACTGCAAATAATTTCGTATATTTTTCGATTTTGTTATGTTTCAAAGTCGTTAGAAGTTTTCTTCTCTTTGGAAGATTCCAGGCAATATTTAATTGATGTAAGTAAACCATTTCAATGATTTATATATAAGGTTGAACCGTACGTCAATCACTGTTCGATGTGATATTATTGGCACCGTTATTGCCATATGGTTGAACCTTAATATATAAATCATTGAAGGGTTAATTTACATCAATTGAATATTCCTCGGAACCTTCCAAACAGTAGAGAACTGCTAAGGAATTTGAAAAATACACGCAATTATGTGAAGTCGCTATCATTAAGTATACTCTAATATATACACTTATTGGCACTTCAACAAACTCTCGCGCCAAATATCTAATGATGACGTTTTCAGAATGATAACCTGAGGAAATTGAACTTGACCCAAATGAAAATGAATCATTCTGAAATATGTGGAGACAGATGAAAAAACTTTAGATAGCACCAATAGTTTATTTCATCGGTATATGTATGAGTCAAGTGGAAGGGCCGCATTGATCAAAAACTTCGAAGAAAGCCTTGGGCAGGTGCTTTTGAGCGCTCCTTCATTGGTTTTGATGATGCAATCCTCTTGAAATTCTGCATGATCATTCAGTATGTGAATCTTCATTCACCAAATTAATATCAGTAGAATCAGTTTTCATAATACAGAAATATACAGATTCTTCTCTTCAATATTTCAGTTTAATTTTCTATGAAAATTTTTTATGAGACTTATTATGAGCATCTTGCATGTGGCCGCAAACTTTCATTCCGATTGGTTTCGTTTTATTTCATGGAACACCCTGTACGATTTGACTAATTAACGAACATAACCGGGGTATTTGGGAACCGAACACATCCTGAAAATTTCCAGTTTCTAGGACAATCTCTTCGAAAGTTATTGTGCTTACGATAGAACTTAATTTGACTAGGGAGTCGAAACCTGTCGTTTGAGACTATTTTCGGCTCAATAATCGAAAATTACAGACATTCAGACAGAACGATATAGCACTCGTTATGTAGAACGAGCGCTCATAAAACATGTGAACGTTCCTGGTCTTATTGTTTACCTCTCGTGTTATCGATTCACCACCTTCCCGGGGGTCCGGAAGACCGAAAAACTCCGACGTCTCATCTATAAATCAAATGTTTCATAAATTCGGTACGAAATGTCTTATTCCATAAAAACTTCGAACTCTGGGGAAGCAATGACCAGAATCTGAAATGTTGCCGGTGATAAATTCATTCTAATTGAAAAGTTTGAACTACGTAGTTCGCCGTGTACAGAATAAAATCCGAATGTGGGACTATTTACGTGAATTGGAAGCTGAACAGTTCTGGATTTTCTATATTGAAAGATCAACGGGGAGTTATATCGAATATGGCAGTGAATACCGATTTTAATTTTGGTATATTCGATATATGTGAGTATTCATCTTATCAGCTTCATTTTGTTTACTCTAAAGGAGAATTCAGATGATATATTAAATTTCAATGAATCAGTACTGATTTTGTCGAAACCAAAATATGATGATATATACCTACATATGAGTATCAGTGATCATACAAATACTGATTCATGAAGGTGAGATGAAAATAAATCAATATTGGATGGATGCGGGTGGCCTTTGGAATAACCGCCATGGTAAATCCTGCCTGTCGAGAGAGAGAGATAGAGAGAGAGAGAGAGAGAGGGGCGACTAAAAGGATAACAGTAGGTGGTAGATGGTCTCATCTCTGAAAATTAAATTTGTAACATCCGCGGACTCAACAGGAACATCAATGACGTTCACCATCACCTGCAGACGGAAAAACCGGATATCCAGGCATTGACGGAAATTCAAGTAAACTCGTCTTCCAACAGGGTCCACATGCTTTGTCCTGGTTACGAACTCCACTCCCGATTCAGATTCAAAGTAAGAGTCTGCCTCTTCGCTAAGGCTAACCTTCCTAGCCAGCGCGCAGAGAGTTTGGAACCGAAGGACTTCGATGTTATGTGGTTCAAGCAGGCCGATACCAAACTCACCAAGTTCCTTTGCTGCCTGTACCTATCACCTAATGAACCTTCATTTAACAACCTATTTGAGTTTCTATTACTCAAACTGAACTTCATTCAGGAGAATCATCCAACAGCCGAAATCGAGATCATGGAGGACTTCAATGTACATAACGCAGCTTGGCTCAAATTCAGATAATGCAGGTTGCCAAACTGAGGCCTTTGCCATCACGCATGGTCTAGAACAACTAGTTGAACTACCAACCCGAATCCCGGATATTAACAGCCAGTCTGCCAATACACTACTGTACTTTTAATGTACCATTGAGTAGCACAATACTGCCCCGTCTCATGTGGCATTACAACCCGGCCGACTGGGAAGGTCTTCGTATGTTTTTCTCGGCGTTTCCATGAAAGAGGGTTTGTTTCTTCTAAGAAGATCCAACACGATGTGCCGAAACAATTTCTGATATTATCGTGTTCGGGATGCCAACTTACATACCAAACACCGCAAGAGGAACATCTTCCAATAAGATTTGGTTCAGCAGAAACTGCTCTAGAGCTGTCGCTTTCAAACAGGCAGCATTCCATCGATGGCAAAAAGATCCGGGCCTGAGACTAGAGTAGTATATGTCGAGGCTAGAAACATATGCAATGAGACAATCACATCTTCCAAAGATGCTCACAATGCCAAAATAAGATCAAAAGTTGTCGAATGTCCTAACGGATCCTGTTCCTTCTGGTCTTTCGCTAAAGCTGTGGACAAAAACTTCACTCATTTCTTTTCCTTATCAAAGAAGATGGAACACTAGCCAAGACTGCCCAGGAAAAGCCAACATTTTTGCCTACTTATTTGCTGGAAATTCCACTCTGGATTCATCAGGAAAACAACCCCTGAATATTACACCTATTGACAGTCATATGCCTGAGATCACATTCCGCCAACGTACTATCAGAAATATTTTGTTGGGTCTCAACACCAACAAAACCCACCGATTGTTCTCAAAAAATGTGGCCCTGAAATGACACCTGTTCTCTGCATGTTGTTCAACCATTCTTACAAATTGTGGATATTTACGTCCAATTGGAAAGTTGCAAGAGTACATCCAGTGCCCAAAAAAGGGAAAAAGACCCTGCCTAACAACTAGAGACCTATCGTACTGCTGTCTTTTATTTTAAAAGTCATGGAAAAAGCCAGCAACATCGACCTCATGAAGTATCTGGATTACTCGGGAATTATCAACGATGGGCAATATGGTTTCCGCCATCCAAGATCAACTAGTGACCTGCTCGCTTACGTCCCACATATATGGCAGTTATCTATTGAAACATTTGATGAAACCTTAGCCGTGGCATTAAATATTTCCAAGGCATTCGAACGACTCTGGCACCAGAGACTTCTCGTTTTCCCTTATATTTTCAGGAAAAACTGCAGTCCCATTAATAAAACTCTTGATAAGACACAAATCTTCGAAACCTGGCTTACCTTTCAATATCCTTTCAAACTTTTCTTGAATGTTATTTGGAGATGCCAAAGGTAACGTGGAATGCATTTGACGTATTTTACTCATTATTTGGATACTTTCAGTTAACGCAAAACTTTAGTATTATCATTGTGTAATTCTTTATACAATGGTATTATTATTCAATAGACCTCATATTTTGAGGGAATTTGAACGGTTCCGATCGATATCATCACTTTTATCTCATTTCGGAAAGCAGGGAAGAAAAATATTACCAAAAATATGCAATATAGCTGGATCACAGCTAAAATATGCTAATACCGCTGAAAATGCTTCAAATATGCATAAGCAAATATGCAAATGCATATAATCCGGTCTCTAGTGATCAGCTGTTTCGTTGTAATGGCCTATATCAATGTCTTGTATTATGAAATACTTTTTTTGTTTTTTGATAGTTAATCACTTGGTCAAATGTCATAAAATGCTGTACCAAGCTCGCCAACCACACTCAACAAAATTCCAATCGCCCAACCAAACGTAGCTCGCCAGCATTGAAATTATGTAGAATTCAAACAGCGCGTTCTCCGCCTCCCTTTCCAATTACGCCGAACATAAGCATAGAAAATTTCGAGCGTAGCAGACGGACGATGGGATACATAGAAAATTGAATGCTGGCGAAATTGCGAGACTCATATCTCATGAAAAATTAACGACGGTTGACGTTCTCTCATCTTGTGAGCATTTAAAACATAAATGAGACACCTGTAAAGTCGGGACGAAAGGCATACGGGGCATTATTTGATTTGCAGGCCTGCGGCTGGGGCTCGCGGCCATAAAAATCAGATGAATAAGCACTTAATGGCCGGAACAGAGGTCAGCATTGGAGATCTGGGCACCGATCTGAGGACTCCATCATACTACGTTATTCCCTCTGGTTTTCATGATACAAGGGAAATGAGGTATGATCTTGCGCATCTTGCTCTGATGTCAGAAGTATGTCGATTTTGCCAGATGAACTCTTGTCATTTCATGCGTTTATTCAGCAATGAGAAATAAAATTCACTTAGAATCAGTTTGGTGATTATACAGGTTTATAAATGCACATGGCAAACATTCGATATACAATGCATCAGACTGACAATTTTGCTATACAGTTGAATGGCGGAATATTCGAGAGATTCACTTGCTGAATGACGGAATAGAATAATAAAGTGTTTTCTCTCTCTTATCATTGTACAGGGTGATGCACTTTTCTTGGTCACCTAATTTCTTTCGAAAGGGGATGAATATTGTTTAATTCTGTTGACGGTGTTTGGAACCAGTATATGTTGACTTGAGATGTGCGTAAAAGTCGGAGAACATAATTGCGGCGATATCAAAATTTCTTTTCTTCAGAATTATACCTTTTTCATTGTGTCATTCGAAAGATAATTCAATTCTGAATGATTCTTCTGAATAACATTTCTTACCACCATTGACCAAGGCCGGTATCTATATACCGGATTTGACATGTTTCGTTTGTTACCAAAAATATGGAATATGTTTATTGTTTCAACAATAAACATATTTCATAGATATATGTACAAAATATAATATTCGATGAATATAATGAATGAGAAATAGTTTGCTACAAAGTTTTGTTGATTTCAAGAAATACAATCATATCTATGTATCTAAATCAAGGCATATTGTCACAATACAGAAAAAAAATGAATACAATAAAATTAACATACAACACGCTGCTGGTCGCTGATGATAAGAAATAGAAAAGAAATGGTATCCAGAAGAAATATTCAGAAATAAATTATCTTTCGAACAGAACCAATAGAGAAAAAAATCAATAGCACCGTGACTCCTGGCGTCTTAATTCTTTTTCCGATTTTAATGTACATCTCAAGTCAGCATTGACTTGTACCAAATACCGTGAACAAAATTAAAATTATTCTTTCCGTCTCGAGAAAAATTAGGTTACCAAGATAAGTAAATCACCCTGTACTTGAAAGTACTTGAATCGAGTATTTCAGGCCTGATATACTCAATATTTCGATGCGAGTTCTACAAGTTTCCTACTATATTGCTTGAATTAGGTCACTCCAAACGATAAGAGAGAAACAACTCTACATTTTTTTCCGAAAAAATGGAACGATATTTGTAACAGTCTTTGGAAGTCATAGACTAGTAGTCTCAATTAGTATACAACCTTAGAAATCGATTTAATTCCTTAATCAAGGACAACAAAGCCTTTAAGATTAGCACGGTTATTTCCTGGACAGCTACCCTGCGGCAATAGGCAGAATATCAAGACTTGTTTACCTCAATGGCACAACGTACTGTTTTTGAAGGGGTTACGATTTGATTTACAAAGTAATACAGTCGTAGTGGTTTTGACCAGGTAGACTAGAAGACTAAATTTAGTCCCAGAAGGTTGTATCTACCCTTTCCAGGCGGACAAATAATATGCTGATGGTTCGTGGTTATAATGTTCGGTAGCTGTATCCATCTTATTTTCGTTGAAAGAACAACTGATGCTTTTCTCTTCTACGTAGAAAACATCATTAAAGCAATAATTGTTCACCAAGCATCGATTTTGAGGATAAATTGATTATCAGGATGATAACGCCCACCACACCGAGCAGGAAGAGTACGAAACATTGTTCAGGTGAACCATATTCAGAGAATGAACAGGTCAGCAGACTCACCAGACTTTAATCCAATTGAACACGTACCCACGGAGAGCCAAATTCAATAGCCCAAAAAGCTTTGAAACAAAGGCAGCAGTGGTTTCAGGCCTCAGCAGTTAGAAGCTAGTGAAAAGGCTAATGATTCGTTATATTAAAGAACACACTTTGATATCTTTTCTGTGTAAAAATATAGGGACTTGTCTATCGGCAGACACATTAAGGGAATCAGTGCTTTCAAGAAAACCAATTTCAGAGCTTCAAACTGAAATTCTGGTCATAGAATGATGCTCCCAAGCTCAGAGTAAAAAGTAAACCTAGAGATGCCTTGGCACATATGTTATGCAGCCAAAAAGAATTTGTTTATGCACGCGAACAAGAACCCGGTGTTGCGAACTAGTGCCGTGCGTTTATTTTGTATTGGTATAATTGGTCTACTGCTCGCCTACTCTGATACTAACAGCTTGCGTCTGTTACAGAAAATTCTTTCGTAATGCTAGTGTTTAGTTTCTTGATGCGATGTGTTCACATTTTTTTTCGATTTGACGTTCATGAACTGAATTATTTTACTGATTTAGTGACAATATATTGTTGCTTGAGGCTATTCCGGTCATTATAGCTGAGGCAAAATTACGAAAATATTGTGCATTTTATTTAGGAATTGTAGAAATTCTATTATACTATTCACGGGTGGGGCATCTCCATGTTTATTTCTTACTCTGAGCCCCCAAGTCTGATTGCCATGACAGTACAGAGGGAGCCAGAATTTGCATTGCCTCTGATGGTCGAATGGCACTGATGTAACTGATGGGAGTTGATTGTAAATCAGAGCCATTCGAAACTTAAACATTTCCTCACAACACTGACGAACTAAATACAGCTAGTTTCGATCTGGGTACCTGCTCTCCGGAACATTGAGGACAAAATTAAGAGCAAAACCTCTGCCTAACCCATGCCCTCGTTGGATATCACTTATGGTGATTAGGGCGAGGGGGGACGATTAAAAAAATAGTGTAACGTTCTTACTGGATTAACACAATCGGTCAAAGAAAAGCAACGAAAAACGCTCAAAAAGCTCTATAGTTGTCAATTTACAAGTTAAGGCTACTAAATGGGCTTCTCACAGGACACGAATTCGTGAGATATTACCTGAACAAAATTAGTCAGGAAAACTCCGATATCTATAGGTTATTTGAATCGGCCACAGAAACCACCGAGCACATAATTTCAATGAAATATTGGCGCAAATCAGACTCACTCTACTGGGTGGAGATACACGCTTCAAGAACGCATTGAAATTATTAAAATTGACTATAAAAATGGCGAAAATTTGGCAGAGACGGTTCATAAAACTCGAACATTTTTGGGTCGTCCTGAAGCACTTTGTCGGACCGCAATGAAAAAATGGTGGAAATATTCGTTAATAAAACCAGTGCACCTCTATCAAGAACAGCAGAGAATATTGCTGCTGTAGCCGAAAGTGTTGAAGAAAACCCAGGTTTGTCCATTCCTTGTCATTACACCGTATTTTGCATGAAGATTCGTGTCTTAAGGCTTATAAAGTTCATTTAATACAAGAACTCAAGCCGGCCGATCATCAACAACATCGTGTCTTTGCTTATTGGGTCGTTGAAATGCATGAAAATGATTACAATGATCACAATTAGCCACCGAGATCTTGTGATTTAACTCCTTGCGACTTCTTACTTTGGGGCCACGTGAAAGAGAAGATCTACGCCAATAGTCCAGCGTCGATTAAAGACCTCAAAGATGGAATTCGTGATGCTATCGAGGACATAGGGCAGCCACTTTGCGATTTGATTATCGAAAATTTCATTAAAAGGATTAATGTCCTGTAAGCGTGGTCGTGGTGGTCATTTAGGTGATGTTATTTTACACTATTTACGGCAAAGCTTCTTCTTTATAATGAAATAAACATCCGAACATTTATATTGAAAAATGGTATTTTTCTTTGAGTACCAAAATAACACCTCCTATTGGAAAACCCTTTAGTCATGGTGCTAATCGACCATAGTATAATCTACAATCAGCAGCCACCCTCAAACAGTCATTGATATCTCCAATTATGTGCAGAAATTTTTAGGGCAAATGAGCGATTCATGCATTGTTGAGGTACCATTTTATTTCTTTATTAACGTAGCTTTCGCATTTTACTGTACTTTAATTGTCGACAACGAATAAACTAATCTGCAACACTGTTAACCCTTACAGTTAAACGTTAATTACTGAAGGTATAACTCCTTGGATGAATAGCGTCGAATTTTCAGACACCCTGTAAATCAAAAAGCATGATCTTGGCGGCGAAAAATCAGCTAATGACGTTACATGGGGCAGTTTCTCATTTATTAACTCGATTGTCAATGATGCGATGAAATAATGCTTCTCAGTTGCGTGACCTGTAGTGTTAATATTCTGATAGTGATCGTGTATTAAATAATTGCGGGCATAAAACATAGTTTCGTTTGATTTACATGACACGACATCGGTAAAGTAAAAAGTGGACGTTTTGATTTTGCTGTTTATTATTATTATTATTATTAAAAAACTCATGTTGGGTATCAACTTTAATTATTAGGACGGAGGTCGATTATTGGAAAATTTTTTTAAACATTAAAGGAAAGCCCTGAGCAGGTGCCTTTGAGCGCTCGTTAATTAGTGGAGCAATGAGACTATTTCCCCAAAATGCAATATGGGATTTGAGATCGATACCAAATATACATATAAATGCAAAATCTCAGCACAATCAGAATTATATTATGGAAATTATCTGAAATATAAAAACTCAAAATGATGCATAATTAAAAAATTAAATTCTATGGTTCTGATGATTCGCTCCTCTACTAATATCGGCTATCCCGTTATGGAAATAAAGATATTCTCCTTTTCAATATTCCAATTGAATTTTCTATGGTTCTGTTAACACTATAGCCGCAAAATTCTGCAAAACATTGAGTGTATTAATTCTTATTTATAAAATAGATTTCATTCGAATCGGATATTTTTTAATGGAAATATGACGTTTCTTCTTTTCAATATTCAATTGAATTTTCTATATTTCTATATATGTATGTTTACACTATGGTCACAAAATTCTGCATGGAGCCTATTATGCACATCTTGCATATGGCCGTTACATTCCATTTCGATGGATTTTGTCTGAGATATTGAGAAACAAATTTTTTTCTTCATATTTGAGTTAGCTCAAATATAATATTGTTAAAACTATCTCAAAGTTCCTGACCAACAATATAAATAAAGATATAACTTTTCAATTGAGGGTCCAATCATCTACAATGACGGGTTCTCCAAAATATTTTTGTTAAAAACCTCAAGACATATATTCGCCTACGGCTCGTAACCTAACCTTCACCCCGTGCATAATAGCTATCACTATACGCTAGTTCATAAGATACTATTTTGCTTGAAATTGAAGCAAATATTATTTTCCTCCAACAAGTTTTCCTGAGCATTCACCAGTTTGAAACTGCATAAAAAGCCGTCGTCTTAAATATTATTCGAATGTATTTATTGAAAATCCTCAAGAGAAGAACAAGAGACATTCACTTTTTCCCCACTTGCGGTAATCGTAAATTGACGAGACATACCATTTTTGTATCCAATGACAATGTCAATCGTTAATACGATAACTTCCGAAAGGATTAACACTTGATATGTAGGTTCTAGTTTTGAAGAGGAAAATTGCATAGATGAATGAAACCGATAGAAATATTGAAAATTCAATTCTCGTTTTCTTAATATCTACTTGTATAATATATTTGACGAGAGAAATTAATTTGTACATTCTCAATGATCTAAACTTTATGAGATATTGTCGAAGAGTATTGAATTATTCAAACTGTACATTATGTAAACTAAATCCGACTAAATCCCAGAATATCAAGAAAACTTATCCAACTCGGGAATTTAAATTTCCATTATCTACATATTCTGCTTTTCATTAAGTTTATTGGTGTTTCTTGCGTAGCAGATTCAATTATACGATATGTACAGGGTGACCAGTTGGTGATCACTGATCAACAGCTCATTAACCCTATCAGATAGAGAAAAAAATTAAGAAAAGCCCTGAGCAGGAGCTTTAGAGCGCTCGTTCTGTGGTGGAGCAATAAGACTATTACTTCAAAATCTTTTATGGAATTTGAGATTGCTACCAAATATATAAATGCAGAATCTCCGCACAACCGAAATCATATTTTGAAAATTATTCAGAAAATGAAATGTCTGAAACTTCATATGATTCGCTTCGTAGCCATCATGTCGCGCGGTCGTGGAATATGTGTTCCGATGCTCTCTAAAAATCGATCGATATGATGATTTTATAAGTTGTCTAACTTGTGAAAACAATTATCATATAAGTGTATTGATATGTCATTGGAGGAATTCAATGCATATCGTGCGAATCTCAGCAATAAATGGAATTGTAAGACGTGCCTACCGCCGTGTACCGAAACCGAAAGTTTGGCAGAATCTAAAAGTCCATATCCACTGAACAGTGAAAATCACCACACAAAGATAATTTGGCGGCTTTGAAGAAGGAAATCGTATCTGAGCTCAGTGCTATTTTTGTAAATGAAATAGACGCGTTGAAGAAAATAATAACAACACAGGGTTATCAGATAGAAAAACTTCTGGAAGAAATAAATTCATTAAAATCTGATAAGAATGTTATCAATATGACATATTGTGATACTGTCTCTGAGAATCGACCTGACCGGAATACCTCAGATGACTCATCGACGGTGTCTGGGATGCCAGTGCAGACTGTGAACCGCAATCATTAATTGTTCCAAATTCGTCTGGGAAAACAGGCGGAAATCCAAATAAACAAGTTGATAAATACACTACGTCAAATGAATGGACAATTGTAACCAAAAAGAAGAAAATGAAGAAAGCCACCACAACACCAGATGATAAATTTGAATTAACGTCACCAACGCCGCACAAAGACGCTTATCAAGACACAAGCAAAGCACAGGATAATAATAAGTCATCGATTTCAGCCCGGCCACAAATTCAAAAAACCGCTTTCGGCGATCAACAGGGGTGGACGAAAGTACACCAGAGACGTAAGCAGAGGTTTGTGGTTGGAAAAAATAAGGATATCACACAAGTCCAAGCGGTGCCAAAATTTGTATCGCTACAAGTTACCCGATTGGCACCCCAAACAAGAGCTGATGCGATGAGGAACGTCCTTGCCGAGACATTTCCTGAGGTCGTCTGTGAACCATTGCAGTCCAGGCACCCCGAAGTTTATTCTTCCATGAAGGTTTCTATCAGCCAGGATAACCTAAAACATGCATGGAGAAATGACATTTGGCCAAGCGGTGCTCGTGTATCTCAGTTTTTCTACAAAAGGGGGATCAAGACTCAGTCAGCAATGGAAGCTCCCCAAACAAGTTTCAAAACTTAGATGATCATACTACTCCAGTTGAATCGAATTTCAAAATGGTCCATATAAATGTTCAAGGTATTAGTAATAAATTAGATATGTTAGAAGTTTTGATTGTAGAGCAATCTCCTATGGTTCTTTGTGTTGTTGAACATTGGTGCAACAGTGAAAGTATTGCTAGTATATCACTACCTGGTTATGTTCTTGCTGCTCACTGTTGTCGTACGAACAGGGCTCATGGTGGCTCCTTGATATTTGTTAGAAGTGATTTACTTTTCAGAAACTTTGAATTCACTCATATTTGCACAGATATTCACTTTGAATGTTGTGCTATAAAGATCAAATTGTATGACGAACATATGTGTATTCTTAGTATTTATAGATCACCTTCTGGTAATTTTGAGACCTTTTTAGACAAATTAACTTGTACATTGGAACGATGCTCACAGGTTGCTAAATCCATCTTTGTGTGCGGCGATCTAAATGTTGATTACCTCAATCCAGGTTGTAGCAAAAAAAGGTTACTTGATGACATTATGATGTGCTTCCATCTTAAAGTGACTTGCACTCAACCTACCAGGGTATACACTAATATTAATGGCCATACTTCAATTTCAATGTTAGATTACATCCTGACAAATTTCAACTCAGATAATTATTCGAGTACGGTGTTTGAACCTCACATTAGTGACCATAAGGCCATCTCGATCACATTAATGCCTCATTATTCATCAATTACTGAGGATAAAGATTATAGATTGATTAGAAGCTATTCTTACGCCAACCTTCTCAAGCTTAGATTTGCGTAAACTAAGGTAGATTTTTCTGAGGTGTGTGGTGCCTCAAACGTTGAAAATGGCTTCTATAAATTTCTGAAAATAATGAATTCCACCATTGACGAATGTTGTCCAATAAAAAAATTAAAACAAATAATGTAAACTATGGATGGATTACTCCCCAAATCAAACAAGCTAGTCAACAGCTCAAAAATCTGTTTTGGCTCCATAAAGAACTTAAGTCTAATGAATCTCTAGAAATATAAAAAATACAAAAAAGATTACTACCAGCTGCTAAAAATGCTAAATATGAGTTTAATCAAGCTTCATTGGAACGATCCTCAAATCTGAATAAATCAGTCTGGAGCATGTCAATCGTATTACTGGAAGGAAATCTCGTTCAAAGTTCCCGAATGCATTGAATATCGACGGATCTCTCTGTTCGGATGTCGACGGTATTGCTGCTGCTTTTGGCAGTTATTTCTCAGGTATCGGTGTCAGAAGCCTTATGAATCGTTACGGATCCACTTTATCAACGCATTGCACAACCTCTAAAATGTCCGACAATTCATTTTATTTTTTTCCGATCACCGAACGTGAAGTCATTGAAACCATTGAAAATCTAAAAAATAATAAGTGTACTGGTATCGATTTAGTTTCTGCTAGAGTCTTAAAATCAATAAATGAGTCGATATCCGGTCCGTTCACTCATCTGGTAAACCTCTCTATTACTAGTGGAACATTCCCTTCGTGTCTTAAGCTGTCCACGGTCATACCTGTTTTGAAAAAAAACGATCCAACCGATATTAGCAATTATAGACCGATTTCCCTTATCAATATTTTTTCTAAGGTTATCGAAAGAATGGTTTACGACCGCATGGTGAACTACCTGACTAAATTCAAACTTTTGAAGAATAACCAGCACGGCTTTCGTTCTGGACGTTCCACACAGACTGCTGCTCTTTCCTTCATAGAGTATGTTTACAGATGCCTGGATGACGGTTTGTGGGTTTCTGGGCTGTTTTTTTGATCTCTCGCGTGCGTTTGATTGTTTGAATTTCAATTTCATATTAAAAAAGATGTATAATTTGGGCTTTCGGGTGTTTTTCTCGAATGGGTCAAATCTTTTCTTATGGACAGAATCATGAGCGTAAAAATCGATGATTACATTTCGGATCATTTTAATATACTTCTTGGAGTCCCACAAGGATCAGTACTGGGCCCTCTCATATTTCTCCTTTTTATAAACGATCTTCCTGATCACATAATAGCCGAATTGCTTGTCATGTTCGCCGATGACGTTTCGTTTGCAATCTCTGCGAAAACGCGTGAGGAGCTAATATCCGAAGTGTTCTGTATTAATGGAGAGATTTGTCGTATGGTGTAAAGTAAACTCTGTGATTGTTAATATCGACAAAACTGAGTGGGTTGTCTTCAACCTCAAGAATCAAAATGAAACATTCACTTTCAACCATGACGACATCTCAATTACATCTAAATCATCCATCAAATTTCTGGGTTTGGTTGTAGATGAACAACTCAGATGGTGCGACCACTTAGATTATCTAGTCAAAAAGCTGAACACGTCCTACTACGCTTTGAGCAGATTAAAAGGTTATTTGCCCGCTGAGTCCTTGATCACCATCTACCATAGTATTTTTCACACGCATTTGAACTATAATACATTAATCTGGGGTAATTCTGTAAATATCTCGCGAATATTGATTGCTCAGAAACGGGTTTATTCGCCTGATATTTGGATTGAGTCCTCAGACATCGTGTAGACCAACATTCATTAAAATAAGATTATGACGGTGACATGCCTGTACATATTCAAATGTCTAGTATATATAAAAGAGAATATTAACGATATTCCCAAGCTTTCTGGTGATTTCAAGTACAAAACAAGAAATGTTACAACATTGTTTATTCCTCAGCACAGAACATCTAAGATGAATCCTCTCCACATTTCCAAGTATAGAATGTTCAACCATTTACCTGTTGCAATGAGGCTGCTTGGTTTTTCTGTGTTCAGCTAGGTTAAGAATCTCTGTTAGTGATAAGGCGTATTATGGTGTTGCGGATTTTTCAGTGATACCATTTTGATAAATTTGTCTTTATTTAATTTAATTATTTTCTCTGTATACTGACTTGTCTTATACACCACTGTGTGTCTAAATGGATCAATAACATTATTATTATTATTATTATTATTATTATTATCGACTTGAGCCTATTAGCGTAGAAAGGGTGTGATTTTTCACACCCCTAGCGATCGGCTATCACACTCCCTACTAAGGGGAACATTCACTCATCCCGGATAGCAAGTATCAGGGGGATTGAGCTCTGAGGTCTTCGGTGTTCTTCTTCTCCTGGGTCCTGGGTTGTTCGTCCTTCGTTGCTTGGTCCTGGATCTCTCGGTTGATGTCGTGGTAGTTGGTTTTGCAATGTTTCCCTCCATGGTTGTTCCTGGTGTCCATCGTGACCTACAAACTTCCTTACCGTTCTAGCAGTACCAAGAAGTACTGCTTTTTGCATTACTTTAAACAGGTTTTCATCCAAATCTAGCTCCTTGAGGTTGGACTTGAGGCTCTTAGGAATAATTCCTGTGGTTGATATGAGAATGGGAATGGTTCTGGTACTAGACATTCCCCACTGCCTTTTAATCTGAAGTTCAAGCTTCGATATTTTTTCAGCATATTTTTGACGTAGATTGTTGTTGTTCGGGATGGCTACGTCTATAAGTATTGCTCTCTTCTTCTTTTTCTTCACTAGGATTATATCTGGCCTGTTATTAGCAACTGTTAAATTTGTAAGTACTGTGCGGTCCCAGTATAACCTGTAAAGGTTGTTCTCCAGTATTACTTCAGGCTGATACTTATAATATGGAATTGTTTCGGACTGCAGAATCTTCAGTTGGATGGCGAGTTCCTGATGAAGTATTTTACAAACTGCATCATGTCGACTCTTATATTCATTTCCAGCAAACATTTGGCAGCCTCCTGTAATATGTTGGATTGTTTCTGATGTTTGGCATCCGTAGCGGCATCTATCGTCGGTGAGGCTCCTATCCTTCATGATATATTTCTGATAGTTTTTAGTTTGCACTACTTGATCTTGAATGGCAAGGAGGAAACCTTCTGTCTCAGGAAACAATCTTCCAGAAGTCAGCCAGTAGTTCGACGCAGGAATGTCGACATGTTCCTGGGTGACCTCGTTCAGGTGTCTTCCATGTAGGGGCTTTTCTCTCCATCTTTGAATTTTATCACTATCCGTCTGTGTGGTGTTTTCATGAGGGTGCTCGCTTAGTAATAGAGGTGTTGAACAATCTGCTTCAATCAGTATCTTATGTAAGTCCGATGTGTTTGCTTTATCTATAAAATAATTTCTCAAGTTGTTTATTTGTTCAGCTGCCATTTTCTTTATGTCCACAAAGCCTTGTCCGCCTTGAGTTCTTGGAATTGTTGTTCTTTCAACACAGCATTTAGGATGATGCTTGTTGGCCTTTGTACATAGTGTTCTCATTTTCCGTTGGAGACGATCGAGATCTGTATTACTCCACTTTACTATTCCGAAAGAGTAGGTGAGAACTGAGCAAGCGTAGGTGTTAACAGCTTTTGTGAGATTTCTGCTGTTCAGTTTCGTTTTCAGAACGCTCCTCATTCTTCTGGTGAACTCTGCTGTTAGTTCGTCCTTCATCACTCGTTGGTCTATCCTTTGACATTGCTTCATACCTAGGTATTTGTATAGATCACCTGCCAGCATTGCCTTTATTTCTTCTCCGTTAGATAAGGTGAGAGGTGTCTGTTGGATTTTCCCTCCTGCTATATTTAGGGAACGACATTTGTCCAGTCCAAAGTTCATGCTGACATCTTTGGAAAACTTCTCCACAAGTCGTTGTAGGCATTCCAGTTGGTATCTGTTTGCTGCAATCAGTTTCAAGTCATCCACGTATGAAAGATGGTTAATCAACATATTGCTAGTGTTGCCTTTCAGGTTGAATCCCTTTCCGGGGGATTTTAAAATATTTGTTAACGGGTTCATTGCCATGTAGAACCACAATGAACTCAAAAAGTCTTCTTGAAAAATTCCCCTCTAGATGGACACAGTGCCAGTTCTTATGCCTGTTCCGCTGATTTCGATGTAAGTGTGCCAAGTTCACATAACTGTTTTGAGAAAGCTCACTATTCTCGGATTTACCTCATAGATTTCTAAAATTTTTATAAACCATTCATTCATGCGGCATGGAGTCGGAAGCTTCCTTGTAATCAAGGTAAGCCGTGAAAAATTCCTTTTCTTATGGGCTTGGTTGCAGATTAAAGAGTCGATTATTATAAGTGTTGTTCTTTGGAGCCCATTGCACCCCTAGAGCATGCTTTCTGTTTTTTTGCAATTATATTTTTTGGCTCTCAATGGGAGTATATTCGCACGTAATGCAAGATGTTATGAGCTTGTACATAGTTGCAGACAAGTCACTGGCCTATACGTTGCTGGATCGTCTGTACTCTGGTGATTTTCCGGCAGAAGATAAGTTACACCCTCTGTTAGGAAGGAGGGCATACTCTCTGGACCACTTAGAATTTCATTAACTGCCTTAGTTAAATTCCTATGTAAACAGTTGAATCTCTTCAGCCAAAAACTGTGGAGGCCGTCTGATCCAGGTGATTTCCAGTTGGGCATTTCTTTGAGAATGTCCGAAAGCTATTGTTCTGTGATGACCGTAAGGGACATTTGTGCGGTGTTGGTTTGAGTTTTCTCTTCGTTTTTTATCCACTCGGCATTTTTGTTGTAAGTAGTAGGTGTTGACAGTTGTTCGGTCCAGAATTTTTCCATGTCATCCTTATTCGGATAGATGTTTGGGGAGTTCTGTTGTTTTCCATCCAGATGTCTGTAGAAATTTTTCTCCGAGTTTTCAAAGGAGATGTTATCTTGCTTCCTCCTGTTGCTCTCTTTATATCTTCGCAATCTCTCGGAGTAGACACTGAGTTTTTGTTTCAGTGTGTCGATGCACTGCTTTACTGTTGTGTTTTCTTCTTCATAGCTTGAGTGCTTGCGATTTCGATAGATAATCGATTCCACCAACGATTTCAGCTTGATTGTTCTGATGCCATTTTCATATTGTGTCAGCCTTCCTATGTCCTGCCGACAGCGTTGAACTTTTTCCTCCAGCCTCCTTTGCCAGTGAGGTAGGCGAGGTTGTGGACAGGGTTGATTTGAGTGCTGTCTTGGTTTGGTCTTCATGCCCAGCACTTCCACTACAGTTGTTGCGGCACAATAAAGGATGAGATGGATCGTTTCCAGTTGTGTTGCCATTGAAAGGAATTTTGGTATGACATCAGTGTTCATTATCTTGAGGATGACTGCAAGCTTTTTGGATGATCTGATCCTAGGTAGTGTTGGTCTGGAGAGTGGATCAGTGCCGTTGTATTCGCTGAATAATCTGTGCATTGCTGATTCAAGACGTTCCACTAGAGCTTGTCGTTCTTCGTTCGAAATTTTATGGGCAGTTTCTACCGAGGTATGAACCTGAGGTGATGAATGTTCATTCTGTGTTTCGTCGTCCGTTTGAATATCTTCTTGGAGCGGTAATTGGAGTTCAGTTGTTCTTTCTTCATGTGTTGCTCCATGGTTGTGCTCTCTGTTTCCAGAAGTTGTGTGTTCTTCCTATTATGGTTTTCTTCGTTGTTTAATTCATTGACAACTTCATTTTTAATTTCCTGCAATCTGTCTTCTGATATAAGTTTGTTTCTGAGGATTACGCGATATTGGTCAGCTATCCTCTGTTCAGTTACTTGTAGATCTGGAAAACATCGCTTGAATTCATTGAATAACCGTTGTCTGTATCCAGTTAGTTCTTGACCCAGGTTTGTTATTTTATAGTAGATGCGCATGATCGTTTCATTGATACAACTTGTCCATTTCATGCGTCTTCTGGGTAACCCTGCTTGAGTGAACGCTGGTTGAAGATCCTGCGTAGCACTATTTGTAGGGGGTGGCACTGCTGTTGTTTGCCTCCTTGGTTCTTCCTGTTGAGCTGTAGTGTTTTGTATGACAGGGGCCCGCCTCCTCAGCGCCCTGCCACTGACGTCCCGCATGCTGTCATGTCCAGCGCCAGCTCCAGACATGCCCTGACGATCCTCAGGCAGCGACTCAATATTTCTACTCCTTAATTGCACCATCATTATGGGTTGCATTTTATACCTACTGCCAGGTTTAGCTCGGGTACCTCGGGTTTGCTAAGCCCGTACTCTAGAACTTACCATTCCAGAGCCCCTGAGGGCTCTTATTATTATTATTATGAGCATCTTGCATTTGGCCGAACATTTCTTTTTTTTCTGAGATATTGAGGAACCAAAATTTTGAACATATTTAAGGAACAAACCCTGTAACGATTTGGCTGGTTTACGAACTAAAACCGAGTCATTGGACCCCTCGAAAATCCTGAAAAATTTCAAATCTCTAGGACAATCCCTTCCCTCGAAAATTATCATGCTACGACGGCTGGACGCCCCACGGACATAATTGAATTTGACCCGAATTCGTCATCAGGGGGCATCGAACCCTATCGTTCGATACCATTTTTTTTCGAAAAATCGCAAATAACAGACTTTGGGCAAAACGATAGAGCACTCGTTTAAAAAGAAATACTGGCACTTTGCGGTCATCTTTTTTCGGGAACCTCATTTTGCCGTCAACCGCATTGCTCTATCTTCTTACGTTCTCGAGTTATAAGCCAAATTGACATTTGGGCGATTTCAAATTTGGTCATTATCTCCGTATGTTCTATAACTCTGAAACAAACATTACAGAGACACCCTCTTGATAGGGATCCTGTTATAGCTCAATCTAATTTTTGCTGAGGGTTTTTTTTCTTGATGTATTATCTGATGAAATAATAAGCTACGAAACTATTAGGAAAAGAAAAATACAAATCTTTTTATCGACGCCTAGGAACAAGCGCGCAAAATACGTTGAATTTCAGGCATGGTCTGTTCGCGCTTACAGCTTTTTATTCAAAATTTATAATATAAAAAATTGAACGAAGCAATACATTATTATTATTACTATCTTGGTCCTTTGCTGCCCCCCCTTCAACAGAAAAAACGCACAATTTGCATTGTAAATTTACATCTGATTACTCTAGCTCTATCGAATTCATTTGAATCATCTAGCTTTCTTCAACTCAAAAATTTCATCTTAGTAGATAGTTTAGTTCCAATTAATTCATCGCGAAGGTCAACCTAATCACTTGCAGTGAACCTTCGAATCGAAATCTAAAAATTGTGAAAATTTTGGCAGAATAAGAGCAAGTTCGTATATCAACAGGCTTTCATATGAAAACACATTAATCATTCATGAATATTCGCACGAAGTTATTTAAGTGCTATGTGATAGGGGACACAGATGTGAAGAGAAGTCATGTGCACCAAATACTTGTTTACAAGTAGGGAAAGTGTTAAATCTTGCGCTATATATTTTACACTGAATTCAAAGTGTCATGAGAAGTAGAGCGACGATTTTGGAATACTTTCAGAATACAAGTTGTTGTTTGCATTTTATGCGTTAATTTCAATTCATTAATGCCGTTTCTTCACAAGAAATATTGTTTGAAATTTGAGCAAAATATTTATATCTTTTTCTGCACACGAGATTTCATTTATGGAACTGTAACCTAAAAAAATATTTTAGCTCAATGGAAATTTTCTCTTCGGTCTACTTATAATTCTACGAAAACGATCATTTTATTTTCAAATTACATTTAATTTTTGTCCGATTCATAAACTGGGAATTTAATTTCAATAAAAAAACCAAAATTGAAAGAATAATGCGTTTCCATTCATCGAGAAATTGATCCACTAAGGTAATTACAAATTCGATTAATGCATAGGGGGTTTCAGAATGGCGTCATCAAACGCCAAAGGCTTGTTTCAAGAAAAAATTCATTTAGACATGGGTCTGAAACGGCTTCATTAAAGGGATTTGGAATGCCTAAATTCAAAGAAAACAATTTTTTTTCAATACTTCTAAATGGAATGGACCATTGCTTTTGATTAAAAATTTTACAGAATGCTCTGTAAAAATTGAGAAAAGATAGAAAATTTCAAGTCAAGTAACAGAATTTGGAGGTGTCCAAGTGAAGTGTCGCCCCTTGTTCATTACCTCATTAGGTAGCTATTGACAAGGAATACAAGCTTAAACATTGGAAAGCATAGATTGACGTAACAATTTTTGTATAAATATTGATAATAATGATGTTTATCACAAAAATGAACGACGACCTGTCTCAACTCAAGGATTGGTAAAGGTGTTGAAATTGACCATCATTTGTTTAGCTACCCGTTTAGCAAAAGTGGTGAAAATCCACTAAGATAAATACAAATTATACATATATAATTTAATTATACATTATAACTCAATTATTGAGTTATATATAATTATAATTTTTCGTTGTTTGGTTTTCTTGTGCTCTTAATTTATAAATTGTTAATTGAGGTTTCTTGGGTTTTTTTAGCACTAAGTTTTACCAGTAAATAGTTATTTACTTTTAATAAAATATATTGACCCGACATATGTTTTCGGCCTTATTATGGCCTTTTTCAAGGATAGTGCAACCATCAATAATTCCTGTAAAATACAAATAATGAACTTCACAATGAATCAATTTAAAATTTTCCTACACTTACTATTTTCGTCAAAATATTACATCTTCAGTTAAAAATATAAAACACAATTACACATTTTCACAGATATGACACAAACGAAATGACATTGGTACAGTTATGAACGTCAAATTAAATTT